>JAXQQM020089651.1:0-341097 GCA_034641835.2 Pinus albicaulis | reverse complement strand
TCCAAAATTTCTATCTTTTTCCTAATCATTCACACAAAAATTCAAACATCTATTTTTACCCAACAAAGCAACAACAAATCTGTTAGGAAAGCGGACAGTGGAGCAGGGCTTTTACATACTCCGCACGTAGGTTCTTACCTTCCTTTTTTAAGATCCAACTCTTCCCTAGCAGGCACTCATCAGATTCACAGTACTCTTTAGAAATGGCTACACTCTCCCCGGCAACGGCGCCAAAATGTGGAGCGATAAAAAGGTGTCTTTGTAACTCCTAATTACCTCACATTAATTGTCAACCTAGGGACGACTTTTTGTTTCAAGAGTGTACTCAGTCTGAGGCGGCTATTTACTCAAGAGTAATGTTTTGCAGTATAGTGCTTAAAATCCAAAAGTAAATGAAAGCTGGAAATAAAATCTACTTACAGCAAAGCACTTTAAGACTTTAAATCATGCATTCGGAAAAATAAGCAATGTATCAGTCAAGGGTTTGACAACAATAGCCCATCCCTTTGGAAACTGATGTAACCAAAAGTAATCAAAGAACAGATCATCAATCTGGGGACTAGACAGCAAATGCCAATGCCCACTACAGTTTCAGATCGTTCTGCACACCAAAGCAAAGATAATGCGAATAACAGGAAATGGAACAGCAGATAAGAAATGGACAGCAAAGTAAATGGGCAGCAAACTGTGATTAAAGGAATCTGAACAACAAACTCTAATTAATGAAAATCAATAGCAAAGCCAAATTAATAGTAATCTTTACTCTAAGAATAAATCGAACAGCACAAGGAAATATAACAGCATTGATTAATGGTAGGATATAAAACAACGCTGGAAATCCAAATACAATTGCATAATAACTTAACACACGGCACACCTTAATAGCAATCTGATCTTGGTAATCCGCTTGTCAGTCTTAGTTATAAATAATACGACTGTCTTTTAGAATGGAGCAGCAACGTTCATAAATTCAACAATCGCAAGGAAATATAATTTCTAAGATGAATTCAATAATACCAATGGTCAAATGTTACAACGCAGACATTCCATAATTGAATAGCAACGATATCCTGTCAAAACCATTTATCAGTACTTAAAGAAACAACAATGCGTTGCAAAATCGATATGATATTTCTGTCTCAGAAAATGACATTACGTGACAGAGCTGTGATGTAAAATAATATACCAGATTACCAGATAAGCAAACCACGCATAAAACAAAAGAATATAATATACAGCAGCAGCACAATCCACCAGAGGCTGGGCCCTTGGCCGCCAGCGGACGCTGCTGGGTTACTTCAGATGAATAGAATGAAGAGCAACCAGATTTATATTAAAACATCGAAGCAGAGTTATAGCTGATTACAACAAGAAATCTTTCAATCTCTTAGCCATTATACATTCTCCCTGCCATCCTCAATTCTGAATTTCTAATTCATCCTCTCAATCCTTCATTCGAATCCATTCCTGAAGTCCTCCTCTCTCTGATCTTTGTTTTCATTTAAATAGAGAAAGATCAGAGAGCAGTTACAACATAGATAATTACAACATGATTTCTTTTACAAAATTGGATTGATTCTAACCAATTGATCAACAAGAGAATATATTTACATCCATCTTTCAACAACAGCAAGTCGAATTTGGCTTTTTAGCTGAGATTTGGAGGACGGCCGCAACAACAGAACTGAGGAAATCGTGCTTAAAGAACTCTGCGAATCTCTCAACACAGGCCGAATTTGGGCAAACCGTTCTTTGTTAAAGTTAATTGGGTCCGTTCTGGACAAAACCCATGTTCCGGATTTTCCAGATTCGTCTTCATTTGCTCAGAATCTCAACCGCAAAACTGTCACTCCTTATTCCAGCGCATTTCTGAGTTGGCACTTTTAATGATCAAATCTTCAATCTGAAATTACCTTGGAGGCTAAAAATGGTGAATAATGTTATAACCAACTTATTAAAACTATCATTGATAAAATAATTCATAATCATCAATTTATTAGAAATAAAGGAAGATAAATAGTTTTCATCCATAAGAGCATAAATCATTTATAAAATGGATTTAAATGATAAATTATAACAAATGATATAATAGAGAAGAGTAAAAATGGATGAAATAAGTGTTACAAAGTACAGAGTCTACGCCCAACAATAGCATTCCGAAATATTTCACGTGAGATATAATGGAGTCTAAATTTCACACAAACTAAAATTTAAGTATCATAATTTTCTACCCTATCTTGTTATATAAATATCAAAAGGCCTATATCCTTAAAACCTAAATTTCAATTTCAATGCTTCCAAACTCACAACATATTCATTTCATGATTTCTTCGCAATTGAATTAACTTATAAAATATAGAATTTTTTTTCTAAATTTTGTATAACTATATATGAGAATTTAGTTTTTATAGGAGTACTACTTTATTTTTTTTGAAAAATATATCCATGTTAGTGAAATTCCCAAACAATAGAAAAATTATTCAAATAATTTTTATAAGAGTATTTTGTTCTTACCTACAATTAGCATTTCAAAATGTTATATATATATAAGTGCTTCAACCTTATAATTGACATCCTTCAGTATGGACATTAATACAACTAGTGTATTTATTGGCCCTCCATGCATGATATATAGTATATTAGATGATATATACTCATTTGGAATAAACCAATATATATGGTTTTTTTTTTTTGGTAGTTTAGACTAATCCTAATCACCCATGGGTTTTGAACTAGTGACTTTGGCAAGACAAGCAGTTCCTAAGAGTGCACCCCACCACCGACCTATTTCACACCACATGGGCTAATGAATATATATGGTTAAATTATTCTTCTAGAAGATATTTTTCTATGACATCAAAGTAGACCCTATAAATATTGAAGTAATCCTAAAGCTTTCAATTCCATCAAAACAAAAATAAGTACATAGTTTCTAGGGCCTATAGTTTATTATCACATATTCATTGAAAAAATTACTTATGTAGAATCTCCATTGTTCTAACTATCTTAAAATATTGTGGATTTTTCATGGAATACTTAAATCCAAATGGCTTTTGAATATTTGAAGGAGAAGATTTAGATTGCACCAATGCTACCAGTCCCAAGCAAGTCTCTTCCCTTTCATATTTCTAGTGATACAATAGACAATGTTGTTGCAGCTATAGTAGGATACAATAAGGAGAAACCATTTATTATGTTATTAGAACCTCAGCCTAACTAACTAACTAACTAACTAACTGTTTTTATTATGTTATTAAAATTTCAACATAATCATATTAGTAGTTATCCTATGATTATGCATCCAAATAATTCTCCTATTAATTATCTAATGAATCAAACTATTATTAATGGCTTGGTAAATCAATGGTTTTTGTTGCTACAAAAAAATTGATATAAAAAATACTAGTTGACTTCATTTTTAATCTTAATCAACAGGGTGAACCCATTCCTTACGAAAATAATTGTACAAACAGACATTTATTTACTTTGTCTATTAGTATATAATGGTTTTTAGACATCAATAACATTTTTTAATGGATAAAATATTCCACAAATTTGGTTACAGAATAGGGTCAACATATTGTGACAATAAACAATGTACTCATGGATAGAAGGTCATATGTTTCACAAAGGGCTAGAAATTCTTGTCTAACAAAGTTTTAGGAAGGATGACATCTATGAAATTCTAGATTGTAGTGATGACTCTTTTGGAGGAAATTTAATTGCCAAAAGAATTGAAAATAAAGTGATCATATTGGCCTGGGATTCCAAGAATTATGTTTGAATTTGTGATAGTTATCAATGAGTGGGTCACCCAGTACAATGTCATAAAATTTCACTACAACATCGAATCTTAATGTATCCATCTGAGAAAGGGTCCCATGACTTTTGTGACTAATAAATCCTCCAAAACAAAAAGAGTACATGTTAGTGTGAATTTAAGTAGAAAATATATTGAACCTAAAACCATATTGAAGGCTATGGAATGAGTAGTAGCTAATTTCTTGAATATTTTTTTCCCACTTTGTCATTCACCATGAGATCATTACTAATCAATGAGCCCAAATTTCATCCCAAATCATTAGGGATAGAATCCAACAATTCAATATCAAATGCTAGATATCCAACCTATACCATGTGCAAGAAAATGGATAGGTATAATTTACAAAAAGAAAATTTGTGGAAGCCTTCATAACCAAGAGTATATAACACCATTACAATGGTTGGTTTGATAGGATTCATAAATAATTCTAAGCCTATAGGAGCACCAGTAGAAGTACTATAGGCTTCACTCCATATGAACTTGAATATGGTAAGAATGAAATCCTCCCAATCAAATTTGAAATCAAGAAATTTAGGACTATATTGCAAGCCATGTAGCACCCATTTAAGGAAAAAAAACATTGATTAATTATACTTAACGATATTAATGAAAATTTTCAAGTTACACTACAAAAATTGTTTTTTATTCAATAATAAAGGGCCAAATGGAAGGATAATTCATCAAGAAAAAGAAATGTAAAGTAGTTGATTAAGTTCCTTTTTTAATTCTATATATAAGCAATTCAATGGAATTGTTTTTACTTTCTAGTTGGGAACATAAAATATTGACACCATCTATGAAAATGGTTCTATGAAGTTTCTTACAATTGATGAGTAAATGCCCCCAATTATGGGTAATCGCCACTTATTTATACCATACCAAAAGTTAGTTGTGACAACCCCAACCATGCTTCTCTAATGAAATGCAATGTAAATATTGTTACAAAATAAAAAAGAGGTTGATTCAAGAGACACATATTATAGAGTGAAGGATGTTGCTTGTTTCATATTCTCAAGTTTTGTTGCTGCAAGAAAATATGAACTGGTTATAACAACCATTAATTTTTTTTTGATGTGCTTTTAATGAACTGGTTTTCAGAATTTAAATGGGTTGAAGTTGAAGGATGGGGCACATGCAATTTGGAAAAAAATGCCAGACATAAAGGATGATAATAATGAATATTTGACTATGTTAACAACAAGGATAGGGACTTCAATCACTTTGGAGGAAGAAGAGAAGGTTGATTTAGAGAAGGGGATTGATTGGATTTTATTCATCATTTAGACACAAAAGAGTGCAGAAGAGGAGAAAAAATAAAGGAGCATGGAGGAAATGAAGGAAGTCTATTTATATTAGTTCATCTGGTGAGGTTGGAAGATGGAAGGTCACTCCGAGGTGAGGAACAATGGTCTCTCAATTCCTTGTATTGACAAAATGTGGAGATGGTATTTCTCTAAAGTCCCTTGTTGGCTAGGGTGTAGGGTTATTCCTTGGACCCCTCAAAAGAATATCTTTAAAGCATTGCTTATTATGGTTTTATAGTGGATTCTGAAATCCTTAGGTGGGTGGAACCATTGTGTTGTTGTCTGAAGGGTAGAGACTTGTATCTTTGGAATCCCTTCAAATTATTTCATGGAGGCAACAAGCCTTTGGATTCCCAATGTGTATTGGTTTGCTACCATTGAACAACTGGAGGGTGGAGGAAATTGGCCTTTAGATTCCTTGTAGAGTGGTTAAATACTGAGTGGTTGGTGGGTGGGGGAAGGAGGACCTATGGATATTTCAGTTGAAATATAATGTTTAAATCATTTAAGAAAGCCCCTCAGTCTCTGGAATATTTCTTAAACATTTTTGTTGCAAGTGAGCTTTGGTTGCAATTCTCTATGGTTGGGTGGAGAATAAATTACAAAGAATATTTAAGAAAGGTGTTATTTTTATTTCTGTCATATTGATGAATGTATGTCTCCTTAAAATTTTGGAATAATGGCATTAGTATATGTGATTAGTTCATGTTATTATTTTTGGTCATATTCATTGTAATATTGTTGGCATGAGGAGTAATCATGGTTCAAAATTGTTGGCTTGGTTGAGCTTGACCCAGGTTCAGCTTGTACTTCGCACCAACAAAACCCTCAGATACCAGCCCTTTTGGTAACGACCTGCAAGAAGCTCGTGGTCTCACATAAGGTGGCTATGGGTGGTTGCATAACAAGGTTTCTGCAGCTTTTAGAGACTGTGTGATGCGACCTTTACTTATTTTTTCTATATTTTACTAAGTCTTCTGGCATACATATCACTACTACGTTGTATAACTCAACTACTTACTTCGACACATTCAGTTTAACATAAGCATGTTACAGAAAATTACAAATTGTGCTATCATAACATTTACTAGCAATCAATACTTCACATCCACAAATAGAAATAAAACATAACAATACACATAATTACATAATATTTCCCAAAAATTCTTACTCTTTATAAAGATAAATCTTTTTAATACATTCAGTTTCTTGAACTGCGCACATAGCTACAGGTGGTCTACACACTAAGCTGCAGACTCTTCCAAGATCTGCGCGCACTCAGTCGTGGAGCCTTTCCTTAAGGCCAAAAACAAAAAATAAGAGATTCAATGACTTGTGCTTCTCAATGTATATCCTCCATCCTGATGTCTCTTCGACAAAGCATTACACTTATTTATATACATTACATAGATAAAAAACCATGTTCCACATACCATGGGCTCGAAAACACAATAAAATAAAACCCCAATACTTGTTACAAAATGACGAGATTCAACCCACCTTGGAGCCCCTAAAACACCATGTAGTAAATATAACTTCGCGGTACCACATACTATGCCCTTCAGAATGTAGACTCTTTGACCAAAATTGGACCAACTTGGGCCATGCCAAATTGGCCCCAAACACTCACATGTGACATGTCCCAAGTCACTCATTTATTGTGCCCTGAATATTTACTGCGATGATCATGTAGGCAAAATTATATGACTGAAGTATTTCTACTACCTATGTTTCCTATCTGTCCACTTATTCCATCAGTGCCTTTGTTTTTGGTTTGACACTCTTCTGCACCACTTCTTTCTCCCTCTATCATAGCTCCTTCATCTTATCATCTACTGCCTACGAAAGCTGGAGGGCCACATCCTACCACACCTGTGTCCTCTCTGTCAAACTATATTCTTTTCTTTGAAGGTATTTGAACTGATTTTAAAGATTTTTTCTTTCGGTGAACCCTGCGCGACTCTTAAGGTCTTACCAGTTCTTGAATTTATTCCAGCTGCTTCTTCTTTTCCTAGAGCCCCTCTTCATTCCTCTGAATGTTTGGATCCTCCTCCAGTAAGGTCCAAATCTTCATAGTGTCATCTAGTATTTTTCCACAATCTTCCACTATGTTAGAGATGCCTTTTACTGCAAATTTTAGATCCATATCCATCTACTCAAGTACTTTTGGTGGTATGACTGGTTTCAGCCTCATCTGTAGCTTTAAATATTTACTTCATACTTGAACTTCGTCTTTGCGAATTTATACTTTGAATCCTTTATTGCAAGGTGAAGCTTCACGACCTTTTTTGCTGGTGACTCTTCTGCGTGGACTTTTAAATCCAAAACATTACTACACATTTTTTTGATGATTTCCTTTAGTTTATGCTATTTTTGGCATGGCCCATCCATTTCTTTAATTTGATATTCGAGCTCCTTATTTATAAAATCTCTTTCATTCTCCACTTGAATTTTTAACGAGGAAGTGTGTTGTTCTCGATTTTTCAGTTGAGTTTTTATACCTTTGTGGAAATCATGAAATATCTTAGTTGACAGTGCAGCGATGTTCATATTGACATATTCCCACCCTTTTTATTGCTCTCTGTCTTTAGAGGATTCAAACTATAACACTCCAGCTAGTATCTTCATACTCAGTTCAAATGTCATTTCTATCCATTTCTCTAGCTGCAGTATCTAACTCGTCTATTCTAGTTGTGTGGATGTTTGTGTCAGTACCTTTAACTCTACAATATCTTGTTGAACATCTATCAAGAGCATTGTGTAGATATCATTGACCTTGTTCCATGTCTTTATTGTTACTTCCTGGAAATTTTCTCCAATTTCGTTAATGTCCCCTCATTGAGGACAAGTGGTACTATGCCCTTAGATTTGGCTGCAATTTTTTTCTTCCTTTCACTCGTCATAGTCACTATAGGTGTCCTCGTTTTTATGGTGAACATCTTGATAATTTTGTTTCTCTCATGCCTCATAACAGAAACCTTATTTTAATGACAAATTTTTCATTCCAACAGTCATATTTTAGGTTATCTTCGACGCGTCCCGTTTCGCATCGCAACAATTCTTTATTCATCACAATTATTTCATAATTCATCATAATCTTGAATATCACATAGTAATCTTTCTTTGGCGAAGTTCCCTTCTGCATAGTAGTTCGTAGTCTAGTTCCCACTTTCAAATGTAGGTGGCAGTAAGACTCTTCTCCTTTCTTCTTTTAATGTGAAGCTCCAAGGATAGAGTCATCCATATATACCTTCAATCAGCTTCCATTCAATTGTCCTGGAATCAACTAACCATTTAAATACGTGAGATGAACTATGCCACCAACAGAGATGTGCTTGATGATTTCCTTGTTTTCCTGCACCACCATAGGACTTACCCTTCGACTAGGTCGATGATCACAGCTTTGATCATTTTATCTAACTCCTCCATTTTTTCCTTGTATTTTGGATTCAACCTATAGGATATTTTCTTTACTGGATTTTCTCCAAGTTTTAGGGGAATACTCATAACTCCTAGATCCCCTAATATGCCCTTCAATTCAGAAAAAATCGTGGGGAAGAGATCATGATACTCGTGCAACTCCTCTGTAATTTTTATAGTTGTGTCTTCATCCTAATAATCTGCAATAATTGTAAATTTTGGTTCTTCTTCTAATCCAATATTCACCTTCTTCATTTTTGCGGGCTTCGTTATATCGAGTATTTCAGGTTTTGTTCCAACAACTTCGGTGTGTCCTTCTGATTTAGCGATATAAATATTGTGTGGATCCTCATCAACTTCTTTTGTAATCACATTATAACACTCCAATTCTTGCTCCAATTGTGCAGTTGAATCTAGCTGCTTCCATGTTAGAGAAGTTGTGTTTTCAAAAACCTTTTCTATGACTTTCTGAAGGGTTCAATCTATGCATGGAGAGAAATATTCAAAACTAAATTTTAGTGTGAAACCTTCAACCAAATCTGTCGAGTTCAGAGTTCCATCTCACAATTTTGTCTCAAGATATTAATTCATAAGAATCATTTCTAATGTGTGGGTAAACCCATGTACCCACTCTTGTTCTAAAGCTTCTTTCCAAACTAAATTCTAGCGATGAATATGATATCGGGGGTCAACCTTACCATCATAATTTACTTCTACTTGTATATCTTGTGGCACAAATATAACACACATCAGCCTTAAATACTCCTCACAACTTCCTATATTCCTTTTATGATTACCCCACCATCTATCAAGTGTACACCTTAGGGCTACATCGAAAGCTTGCAACCTCTATTCTTCTCACATTTCTCCTTAATATTCATAAATAAAAAATATTACATCTCCCATCCGATCATAATAAGGAAAACTACATACCTCTGAAGTTATGCAGTGAAGTGATCTTGTGAGTCTACCGCATCATTGTGTAGATACTTCATGTAACATGTTCTTCTAATTTTCTAGTTGTTCCTCAGAATTTGAGGTACAAGAACTCTCTTGTTCCCATATTAGTTTAAATTCTACAGTGGGATTAATCCAATCTTCCTCCTTAGTTGTTATTTGATATATGTTGTCGACATCTATGTCAAAGTACTCATCTTGAACAGGCCGTGTATAGCAGACTCGTTCTGATGGGTCCAAAGGAACAATGAACCTCATATTATCTTTTTCAAACACCATTTGTCTCTTCTTCAAATTTATTATCGCTAAACTATTGAAATCCCAATCCAATCCAAGAAGTTTCGGATAGGGGTTGCTATCATCTACAATTTCAATCACATATAAGTGTGGAATAGCACAAACTCCTTCAATATCTACTACAATTCCAGGTAACCTTCCCATAGGGAGGATCCTCTGTTGGTTGGGCATCCTTAACTAGATTCGCAAGCATTGTAACTTTGGTCTTCCCATTAACTCTGAAGTTTTCTTAGGTAACACTCTGGCATTTGATCCTAAGTCTAGGATTACTTTATCCATTTCATATTCCTTGATCTGCGTAGTTAGTCTCATTTCCTTCCCCGTTCTCTTCTTATGGCGATGTAAAATTTTCAATATGCATGGATCACTTCCTGGTACTTCTTTATCAGTGCAAGAATATATCACCTCCCAGTGTCCTTCGATAATGCTTTGATTCCTCAACAACTTCATGCAAGTTTGTAGGAATGACCTCAAGATACTTGGATCTAATTATTGTGTTAGAGTATATAATTTAGTGTATTCCTTCTTTGGCATTACCATTGGTTGCACACTTGATGTTCAAGTTGTGACATCCAGGAAGCTTCTCTTCACCTCCATGAATTTTTATTTTTTCTTCTGAATACTAAATGTTAGGGATTTTTTTGTGGTCTTTCTGACCCATGCATCTTCCATTTTCTTCTTACTTTGTGCTTTAACATCTCTCATCGTAGCAGCACTCCTTGTTACGATGTTGATGCATTGTTCATCCTCCCTCGGTTCAATGGTCATCATTTGAAGATTTTGTGCAGGCTGCAATTTCCTTTTCTCCTGCATATTCTTCATAAGGACCAAACATTATTCTATCATATGATCAAATTATTTTCAGTACTGAGATGTTGTAGTAGGATTCTGACAGTCTCTTGCAAAGTGTCCTCTTAGTTTGTAGTTGTAATAGAAATCAAGCCGCATCCTCAACCAGCTCCTCGTCCCTATCCTTGGAAACCTCCTCGACCAAAATTTTGTCCTTGATCCTCATGTGCATGTCCTTCACCTTTCATTCTATAACTATGAGCACTGCATTCCATCATCAAGTCATAACTTCGACAATTTTTCTCATCATGTCCTACTGATTTAAAAAAGTTACAAAAAAGCTGCCTTGGGGCCTGCAACTATTTCTATAATAAATAAAAATATTTAGAGTGATGTTTTCCTCTAGTTATACATATATCACACCATAGTCTTGATCCTAGATCTATGGATTAGGTGCTCCACTAGCTATATAATCTCTGAAAAACATGGCATTGTTCCTTAGAATGACCTTCTTCTTTCCACTTTATACACCACAATTCCTATCTAACTTGTTTTCCTTTCTTGAGATATTGCAATTCCAAGGTTAAATTTTCTATCTAACTCTGAAGCTACTGCACTCCTGCATGATTATCTCCTATCGACAAATCTTCCAACTTCATTTCAATTTCTAGAACTTCGGCTTGATTTGGTATTTTATGTTGTGTCAAGGGTAACCCGATATGTGGTAGCAACGCATATATAAAACATTCTTTATGTTAGTATAGGGGTATGTTAAAGTTTACTTGTCGCATTAACATATTGATTCTTCAATCCAACTCCAAAATAGACTCATTAGTCATCTATTTGATTTCCTTTAGCTCGGAAATTCCCTACGACTCAAAATTCAGCTTCTTGAATTATGATAGCAACGCTTTCTTAATATAATCAAATAAATCATCTTGATGAGTCAAATAATACTTCATATATCATGTTAGCGCTCTTTCACACAGCGTCATGATGAGCTACGCCTTTTTTACATCATTTTCAGTGATTTTTCTTGCTTTCTATACTACATTATCTAAAAACCAAAACTTTTTAGGATCCTCTGATCTAAGTCCTCTAAAAATAGCTAGCTCAATCTCAACAACCATTTTTTTTCTTGGGGGGTTAGGGGGAGGGGGTGTAGGGGGATTAGGGGGAGGGAGATGGGGGGTAAGGGGAGTAGAGGGATGGTGAAACCCAAATATGTCCTGATTATTCTCAGCTTCTAACTTTGACGTGCCTCCAAGTTTGTGGGGGGGGGGGGGGGTGGGGTGGATGTTGTGGTGTTGCAGAGTTAATTCCTTCTTCTTCACTCTCGAATTCACCTAACAAGGGAATTTAGTCGGTTTCAATAAATTCCTTTGGTTCACGATCTACTCTGTATCATTTTCCACTTCGCATAGACCAAGTTCTAGGTTCAAACTTATTCCCTCTTCATTCAAAAATTAATCTGATTGCATTCATAGCACACCATTTTCACACAAAAGAATTTTAATCCACAGCTTCAAATAGTTTAGATACTTACCTCACAGTCTGTTGAAGAACCATCGCTCAACTTCGCTATAAGATACAATTGTGGCTATTGGTAAATCATTGATAAATACTCCCAGCACATTGTCAATCTAAAAATAAAAAACTCTTGCAATGTTTTTGTTGGTATCCGTGAGTCGTTGTATCAATTCATGGCTCCACATGGTTGGCCCGTCATTTTTAAAACAATTCTTGTTATCGGTCAAATTTGATATCTATTCATATAGTTAAATGGAAAATGACGCGAGGAGAATATTGTGTTGTTCTATGAAGAGATATCTCTATAACCATGCTCTAGCCATCAACCACGGATTTCTGTTTTCCTGAGCTATGAATTCTCGTTCTTTCTGATTTACCTAATCTTGTATTTCCTTATTTCATTGATGCCACATATACATTCACATCAAATAGATGTTGGTTCTTGAAATGAAACCATTTTTTGGCTTGGTTGGGCTTGACCAAAGTTCGACTTGTACTTCGCACCAACAAAACCCTCAGACACCTGCACTTTTAGCAACGACCTACAAGCGGATCATAATCTCACCTGAGGTGGCTATGGGTGGTTGCAGAACTAGGTTTTTGCAGCCTTGAGGGACTGTTGGATGTCTCTTTTGCTTCATTTTTATGTATTTTACTTATTCTTCTGTCAGACATACCACTACTTTGTTGTATAACTCAACTACTTACTTAGACACATTCAATTTAACATAAGCACGTTACAGAACAACACAAACTGCGTTATCATAAAATTTACTAGAAATTAATACTTCGCATCCATAGATATAAAGCAAACATAACAATACATAAAAATAAAAAAAGATTTCCCAAAACTTATTCTTCTTTATTAAGATGAATATTTTCAGTACATTTAGCTTCTTCACCTGCGCAGACAGCTGCAGGTCGTCTATGCACTAAGCTACAGACTCTTCCAAGGTATCCTCGCACTCAGCTGTAGAGCCTTCCCTTCAGGCCCAAAACTCACAACAAGAGATTCAATGACTTGTGCTTCTCAATTTCTATCCTCCATTTTGATGTCTCTTCGACAAAGCATTACATTTATTTATATACATTACATACAGTAGTAAAACATGATGAAATTAATGACTTTGTGACTAAAAAAGTTCGTCACGACAATTATTTCAAGTGAATTACTACTAAATTTGAGAAATGTTAAGTGACCTAAATAAAAATGACTAAATTAAATGACTAATTTAGTCGAGGAATAAAATATATGACTCGATAATATGTGACTAAACTAAAAGTGACTAACTTAAATGACTAATTTAATCTAGGATTAAAATAGATGACTAGATAATAAGTCACAAAATTAATAATGATTAGTGTAAATGACTATTATATTCCAAGAATAAAAATATGACCAAATAACAATTACACCAAGTATATGAATTAGTCATTATGTTAGTAATTTTTAATTTTTTCACTCCATAAATGGAAAATTGTAATTTTGGTACCAAAGTGTTACATTTCACTATAAGTGTCTTTGAATCCATCTGTAGTGTTAGAATTTAGAGACAAAGGGGTCTTTTAATTTATAGTGCTAAAATTATGAATACCCTTTTGTCTCTAAAGTTAAACATTGCAGATGGATTTATCTACAATTAACATAATTGCATGTATTATCTATCAACTTTACACTAATTCCTTCATTATAATTTTAGTAACGGTAATATTTAGATAGTCAAATTATTATCTATATTTATATTTAATATTTTTCCCTAATGTTTAATTTTGAAACTTCGTTGATTTATGTCAAAAGTGTGAGTTGATTTAAATCGAAGCTTAAATCTTCATATTTACATTTAATAAATAGATAAATATAACATTGTTTATGTTAAATATGTGAGTTCATTTAGATATAGTATTAAGTCGCCATATTTATATTTGATAAATACTAAATATATAAAACTAAAATATATATTTATAGACATATTTAGTAAATAGGTATGAACCTTTATTAATTTAAGTATGAACCTTAATTAATTTTTTTAATTATGTATGAACCTTTTTTTTTGTAAGTCAATGTTCTATTCATGTAGGAACAAAGGAGTACATATAGCTGCTTACAAAATAGGTGGTCTCAACTCGGCCTGGTTTTTTGACCAAAATTTGCATTAGATGACAAAAATATAAAAGAGAGACTAAGTACATTGTTCATAAAAGGTTGGGCCATAGGCATCAAAACACATATAAAACATAAATAACACAAAATAGCATACTATTCGTCTGATGTGATGGATGTAGGCTTGTCTAGGGCTATTCCTAGAGCTTGTGGAGGATAAAAGTCACACATAACATGCCCTTCAAAGTGCGTCAACCAAGTATCCAGATTTTCTAATTTCTCAGTGAGTTTTTTTTTTCCTCGCCAAACAACTACCAGTCTCTCCCAGACTTATAACTGTAAATAGTGCATTCATTTTAATGTTTACATTTGCTCTATGTACTCCTCACGACAAACTCTCTCAATTGTGTCCAATATTTCCATCAAGTTGTTGATAAGTGCACGACCATTCTTCATGAAGCAATGCTGGATAACCTGCCCCTCATTTACCTCAGATCAATGAGACCCAAAATTTCCCTTTCCACCATCGGATCCTCTACCTCGACAAATCTGCTTTCGAACCCTCAAACCCTCACCCATGCTATCCCCCCCGCTTACCTCCTCCATGGCCCCCATGCACACCCACACTAGTGAGTCATGCACACCCCGCATTCTTGCCACCCTGGCATGGAGACGCCATGATTATTTCTGATTTTTCCAGCCCCACAGGGCCATCAACGATAGAGGAGGAAGAATGCCCACACCACACCAGGGGCTTCATAATTTTCCAAGGTCGAGGAACACTGCCATGTGGAGAGTCCAGAGACCAGACCCCCCACCATGGAAAAAAACACCATGACCAAAGGAGCCAAATGTCATCGCCCAACACTGCAGGGAAGCACAGAGACATCTCCCACTACTAGGTAAAGACCACCACTACCAGGAAAATAAAAAACCATCACCCACCAAAGCAACACAGGAAATTAAAAAAAAAATGATGAAAAAGTAGTTGATGCATGAGAATAACTTCCCTAGGGCAGATACCACCCTCTAAATTCTCCACATAGAGACCACACACCAATCCACCAAAGACCATTGCACCCATGCCAGAGGGCACAAAATTGGGTAAAGAAACTAGTTTTCTGCCACCACCCTCGAGGTTTCTTGGAGTGGAGATTCTATCTTCCTCTCTTAGCATGAAAAAGCAAGCTCCAAGAAAAATGGAAATGAGTGATCTCACTTCCTTTCAAGTTCCTATCCTCAACCCACACACAGATTATGGATAATAAATTGAGCATCAGGGACTGATTGAACACACTGCACCAAAAAATTCCCATGACAAGCACACACAAGCCACTCCCTTTGTAAACCTTCCTATGACATTTATGCTTCCTCTCCTGTTATGCGGAACTATGGATTACGGATAAACCATTCTACCCTAGATGTGGTGCTCATCTAGAAAAATAGATTAAACACTTTGCAACTAATTTTCCTAACATTAAATAGACACACATAATAGATCAATAAACTTACTTGGAGTCCAAGTGCCTCCGATTCTCTTTCTATTACTCTTTTTGTAGCTTCAAATCCAAGCTAGATCGCCAAAATATTTCCTGCAATAATGAACAATAAACAACAAAGAGATAGAAATATACAGATGTTTATTCAAGTTATTCAGTTAAATCAATGAAACATGAACCATATACATCAGATAAGAAATCATAATATGAAATACAAAAGCTTATACAGATACATATGTGGGAAAGTAATAATAAATATTTATTAATGGATAGAAGGGGAGGTTGCAAACCAGTGATTGATTTTATGTCACCATCTCCAGCAGCATCCTAGCCTAATCACAATGCACATCTCTCCAGTAGCATGTCACTCAAATCAACTCCTCAATTGAAATTTCACCAATATTTCTCTACTCAAATTCCTCATTACCAAGCACTAGGATCTGTGCTCAATTTATAGAGGAGCTAAAGGTAGTTTTGCAATCAATGAATTTCTAATAAAATGCAAGACATGTTCCCAATATTAGAGGTATCAAATGGACACATGGATTCGAAGTTTGACACATATGCACTCTTCTAGAAGGCACTGGCCAAGTGGAGATTGCGGAACAATGAGAATTCTGCTCCCAATTGACCAACGTACCCTTGAGTGTCAGGAAGTGCTTTGTAGAGCACCTTTGAATGGAGGTACCTGCATATGCAACGCACTTAGCCCCTTTAGAGACTGTGTTCGTGAGCTCATATGTGATTTATAATGTTCTTGAAATCCTGGAAACCTTGTATATGGAAGTCATGGATGAGTTGTCTTGTTCTTTGTCTTAGGACATGTAGCAACTGAAATGATAGGGGATGATAGACCCTATTCATCGGTTTTGGGGAAGTTGTCCAGTTAACCAGGTCATTGGGAATGGTGCCCAAATTGACATATAACATCTTTGAAGGCCACTACCAGGAACAACACCAAACCAGAATGAGGAGTTTAATTTTAGGATCCCCCATCTTCCCTTGCCTTATCCTTTCACCACCTCTGAAGTCCAATGCCCAGTTATTTTTCACACATATTTCCAACGTGAAGCCAATACCTCTCCCACTGCATGTGTTATGGTGAATGGACTGGGAGTATCGTCCCTCACCCTTGCTCCACTTGCATTTATTCATGTGAGATGCCTTCCGCATGTTGCTTATACCTTGCCCCCATCAGGGAGTATTGTATGAACCTTTGTTAATTTTGATATGAACATTAACTAATTTTTTAATGGTGTATAAACTTTTATTAATTGTTTGATATGAGCCTTGGTTAATTTTTAATGGTATTATGAACTTTTGTTAATTTTTTAGGTATGAAATTTATTTAATTTTTTAATAATATATAAACCTCTATTAATGATTATAAATATATAATTCAAAATATTTAAGGATGGTTTATTCTGTAATAATGGATAAATGTGTTTATTTTTATAAATTTCTATGAGAATTGTACCAAAAAATATATTTATTTCATTTAATACATAATTTACATGATTATATCAAATTAAGCTTTAAATAAAACAATATTATTGGTTTTATATTTGATTAATAATAAAAGTAGTAAATATCCTTTTGCAAAAGATATCCCCTCAAGTCATGCATAATTGGGACTTTGAATCCATTTTTTTTAGCTATAATAGAGTCCCACATAGCTTGGTAATAAGGTGATTGAACAACATTAAATAGGATATATGCATCATACCACCATCTAGGAATATATTGAAAAGAATATTCTTTGCATAGTTACAAGACATGCCATATAACACTCAATGATGGAGAGGTTGAGCTTCACATTTGTGTTTGAAAACTTGGATTTCTAGATGGGTGAGACAGTGAATGAGGTTTATTAGCATATATGGCAGCACTAATGAACCCAAGTTTTGGAGGAAATAATGGGAAGAAGGCTCTTTTTGGAGGATCGATGACTTTGATACATTGATGGAGGCAACCAAATATGTATAGTAGCCAATGTACTAGAGACAAGATCAAAACTCTTGCAATGTCACCATCTTAGAGATCAAAGGTGTGACCATGGATTAGATAAAATATCAAAAACCCTAAAACATCACCATCTCAGAGCTCGAAGGTGTGACCTATAATAATGAGAGGGTTTTTAAGCTAAGCGTAATGGGATCTGGCCTGGGCGAAACAATATTGCCTTTAATTTTCAGCTACACCAATTTAGACTCCCTCGAGTTGTTGGAAAATTGTTTGACTTGCGAGATACCAACAAAGCTCCAATATCTGGCCAATATTGCAATCTGATTCCATTGTCACATAATCCTCTGCACTTATCTAAACGTTAGAGATCTCCGTGATAATAAGCTCACAAGAAAAGTTGGAAGACTTTGGAGATTCAAATACTGGATCCACTCAAGATCAAACTCATGTATGTACTACAATGGAAGTTAGTTTTTTCCTTGGGTACCTTGATCCTGAATACTTCAGAAGCAAGCAAGTGACAGAGAAATATGATGTGTATTCTTTTGGAGTAGTGTTACTGTAGGTCTTGTGTGCAAGGGAAACACTTAATCTTACTTTTCCTAGAGAACAATTTAATATAGCAGAGTGGGAAATGCACTATAAGAAAAAGGGAAAGCTTGAAAAAATCATTGACCCTCACCTTGTTAGGGCCAACAACACTGGTTCTCTGAAAACGTTTAGGGATACTGCCAAAACTTTCTTGGAAGAGAAGGGTATCAACAAGGCTTCAATGGGAGATGTTTTATGGAAAATGGAATATGCATTTAAACTCCATGAGATATCCATGCAAAATGATCTAGATGAGAATAGTACAAATCATATTGCAGATGTTCCTTTTCACTACCCAGAGCCTGATCCCTTTGGTCCAAGTTTAGTATGAATTCAAGTCTTATACGAAAGTTCTCATTTATTGATTTCCTTAATGAGCATGTGGAATTTTGGAGTCCTCAACATGCCATGGAGGATAGTTGTGAGAATTTGCATGTTGTCTGGAACGTGTTCTCCTTCAGTTGATATGACATATAGTGGATACATACCTTGGTGCAATAGTTCCTTACCTCAGGATGTTTTCACAAGATTTGGGGCAAAGTGAACACACAACACTAGTGTCTTTGGTTTGGGACGAGGGCTAGAAGTATGTAGAAGATATTGAGGGCACATGCATTATGTTCCTTTGCGCTACCCATAGCCTGATTCTTTTTATAGTATAGTTAATGGATGAGGTGTTGGTGGAAGTGATAATGATTTATAAGATGCAACCACAAGTGTTGTGTTCTCACAATTGGTGAATCCTCATGGGTCGTGATCACAAAACAAGGCTACTTTTCCATGTTCCAAATCTACGAAATTAGCACATGTAGGGAGAACATTGGTGAATGTGAAATAGTTAGGTTCGGTAATTGTTTTTTCATATCACATTAAAAATCCAGTTCCTCCTTGTAAAATCCTTGCCTCGTATAATCAACCACCATTACAGACGATTACACCACATTTGGTTTATAAATTTACTTAGGTAGGTATGATACTAGTTCCTTTCTCTCAATTCCTCTCTCTCGTTTGTCCTCTCTCTCCCTTTCTCTCCTACATCCCTATCTATTACCCCATCTCTCTCTCTCTCTCTCTCTCTCTCTCTCTCTCTCTCTCTCTCTCTCTCTCTCTCTCTCTCTCTGTCTGTCTCTCTCTCTCTCTCTCTCCATTCCTTCTCTCCCCTTTCCTTCAGATTATCTCCATCTCTCCATTGTGACTTCCCCTATCTCTCCACCTCTATCACTCTATGTCTTTGTTTTTCCTCCTCATATATATCTAAAGTTAATATATATCATCATATATTAATATATGTTATATAATAACAAATGTAATATTATATTAATCCAAATTTATTAAATCTAATAATAATAATATTTTAATATTGAAATTAGGGTTAATAATGTTTTTTTTGCATGGTATTAATAAAAATTTTGTAAATGGTATTTGGTTCATAGGCTTCTTCTAAATAAAACCTCTTTTTTAAGTGCTCTTAAATATAAAGAGGACTATGGAGTAAATATAAAAATATGTTCTATTTATTTACCATATATCTGGTATATTTATATTTTATTTATTTTCCATACCTCTGTAATTTACCATGTTATTTGGTCCATAGGCTTCGTATATAATTAGATGTTGATTTCTAATCCTATTTGATATATTTTTATTTATTTACCATACCTCTGCTTATTTATATTTTTTATTTATTTATCATACCTCTTTTTTACGTGTTTAAGTTTTTACATGATATCTACCCCATAATAGAATAAAAACTCATAATCATGCTTTTTTAGTTAAATGTCTAATGCAAACCCTTACACATTTTATGAATGTATTTCCAATTTTAAAATCGTTATTTTTTATTATTTAAAAAATTGATAAAATAGTGTTCTTTTTCATTATTTATTTCTAGAAGTTGTTAAAAAATTTTCACATTAAGATAGTTTTGCTCCCTCACAAGCTTAACATAATCAAAATTTTCTTATGTTTCTCCATATACATGTAATATTATTTTGGTTCATTTATGTATCTAAACTTCTATTTTATGTTGTCTCTTCTTCAAACCCAATATTTTATGTTGAACAGAATATGATAATTTGTTTCTTTGTATTTTATGTTGTCTCTTCTTCAAACCCAATATTTTACGAATAGAAGATGATAATTCGTTTCTTTGTTAGCATTTAAAAAAGAGAATGCTCAAGACAATGCCATGAGCATTTATTGTTCTATTTTTTGAAATGAAAAATATTAAATCATTGATTTTAAGTAGAAAGATTGAAAGAAACGAGACATCAAGGCAGCTACAATGGCGAAGGGAGATTTTGATCCAGAGAACCTTTTGCAAGTTGATATCCCCACTGAGGTTTCTTTCACAAATATTACATCTAGCATTGAAAGTTGAGGTTCCTTTCACAAACCTTACATCTAGAATTAAAAGTTGATATACCCACTGAGTTTTCATGCACAAACCCTACATCTTGGTCTTTTTACTTGTAGATAAATTTTTACATAATTTCTGTAAAATAATTATTTTGTGGTCAGTAAAAAAAAACACTTATTTATTTTTTGGGTCAGTTTGTCCTGATTGAAATATTAATTGTGCTTTGTTTCCTTTAGTAAAACCTAATTATTCTTGGTTGCCATGAATAGAAATTTGATTTGGTTTTCTCCTTTTGAACATTAGTTTCCAGTTAAAGTGAAGCATTGGGTTTGATGCTCTTTACAAATATGTTTACCCGAATTCTTGAGTAGCATAATTTTTTTAGGGAAAGAAAAATATTCACACAGAGACAATATTTTTTTCCATTCTACAAGCAAATTTTCCTAACTGAAGATATCATCATTTGAACATTATGTTTCTTAAATGAGTATGGTTGATTTATCACCCCAGATTCATAGACCATAATAATGGTTTATAAGGTTGTCTCAGAAATTATTGAGAAATCATTGTATACACCCAACATATTGTAATAATTTGATCACATTTGTAGATAGCTCAGTTTAGTGATCCATTGATTGCATTTTTCCATGAGCATTAAACCCTCAATTTATTTTTTTTTGTTTTTTTGCGGGTTCACTTCTTAGGAGAATAATACCATAGTTTACCATTTCTCTTCTTTCTATATACATCTCAAATACACATAGTATATTGAGATTCTAGGATTGAAAAATATTTCATTTCTTTCAACTGAATATATACAGATATATTTGTGGCTTATAACCTTTTTGTAGTTTGGTTTTTAAGAACTTGTGTACTTTTACTTTTGTGGAGACATAGAAGCATGTTATTTTAAGAAATGGAATTTATTTTCCTACAACATTATTATACAAATTTTTGGTCTTCTAACCTGTTACTATTAGATGGACCAAAGTACACCATGTAAGACCAATTTTACCCAAGTAAAATTACTTTCACTATGAAAAATAACCTACTAATCCATAATTTATTAAGTTGTTTATGGTATAAACAGTAAACCCCATCAGGAAATATTGAATAAATCCATATTTGTTAGATTTTCCTCAAGGAATAATTAGTTAAACAATAGTTTAATTAATATTACAGGTCTTATTTAACCCAAAACAGGAAAATTAATTAGATAATCATTATCTATCTTATTATTTTCTAGGAATAATTATTTAAACATTATTTAAATAATATTCCTCGTTAAATTTGACTAAATCATTCATAAATAATTGAATAAATCACTATTTATTTAATTATTACTCAACCACACTCTTAAAGTAATAAATAAATCATTTATTTATTTATTATTTACAAATAAAGGGATTTGACCAAATTCAAATTATTTTCCCCTCCAAAAAATATAATAAAATATTTCATAAATTTTGGATCTAGATTTGGTTAATAATATTTTAATTATTCACCAATATCTAGACTAACTCAATATTTTTTATAAATAGAAGGGTTTTCCGATTCATTCACTACCTTTTGTTTCCTAAACATCACTCTGTATCTATACTTTTGGTCTAACTTTGATCCTCCATCATTGTCATATTTTTCTATCTTTTTACTTGTGAACTCCCTTTGAGTTCCATTTTTTTCTAGGTTTTCTACACCATCAAGAGAGAGAGAGATTTAGAACTGAAGCACTGAGGACATAAAATAACCCATCCCATTGAGGGGGACTAGTAACATCTTTCTATGTTCCCTTCCCAGGTGTCATAAATAAAAAAATTCTTTAAAAATATCCTTTCCTTATCTATTGGATGCATGGAGAAACTCTTTCTTTTATTTACTGCTTAATGTCTTTAACTGCATAGATTTAGATTTTGTAGCATTTGTCCTACTCGACTAACTGTAGATCTAAAGAAATTGGCAGCCACATTTGATGTTGGTTTTTTGTTATGCACAACTAAAGTGGTATTTTTTCATACGCTTGCGATTAGAATTCACACTAACAACTAGCGACTCGGCAAGGGTTTATAATTACGACCACTATCATTTTTCAGATCCCTACATGAACAGCTACTTCAAACACTAGGGTTTTTATTCATCTTCTTGTTTTACTTTTCTCGATGTTTTTCTTGACCGTTAAATCCATAAAACAATAAAAATTCTAACTTTCATGTGTTTCCGGACCAGTTGCGCAGGTGATAGGCATCAACCGCAGCTAAGACAACGCCTTTTTCTGAAACCTACTCCCATGAGTACCGGAAGTGTAGGTCACACTTTTTGGACCAAAACCTGCGACCTCAACCTTCAAGATGCAGAGAGTAGCCTCAAACCTTATACCTCTACAGAAATCAAGTTAGAAACTTCGAGTTGTACTTTTTGCGGGAATTTTTCTGTGATTTTTCTGCGTTTGTCTAGGCTACTACTCGGGGTTTTCTGCCCTCCATCTCCACCCTTTTTGGACCTATAATTGCTTTTTTTACTCGTCGAAGTGGGGACCTAGCCCCCTAGGGCTTCAATACGCTTCCACCTTTCTAGGAAGAGTTTAGCTGAAGTAGGTCGTCTGAGATTTTAGTCTATTCAACCATTTTTCAGATCTGATCCTGTACTTTTATATCCTTTTCAGATTGGTTATTCATCCATACAAAACAACTCTTTTTAATTTTTTTTGGTCTCCCTCTAGGGTCCCCTCCATTTTCCTTCAGGTTGCAGCCTTTTTCCACCTCATTTACAACACTTTTCCCTCTGGTGTTTTGCTATTTTCTGCACCTATTTCCAGCAGATCTGACCTTTAGATCATTCTCCCTCCTGAATTTAGATCCATTGGCTATTTTTGTGTGTTTTGACTAGATTTCTTCCCACCCATAGACTAGTTGTTGCGAAGCCCACCTCCTTGGGTTTAGATTGATGCATGTTTAGTTGTTTATTTTATGTTATATTCATTTTAGTTTAATGTTATTTGCAGATTTATTTACAATTATACAACACACTTTTTCTTTTTTTGCTACACAACATTTGGGTTTAAAAATTAAAATTAACACACTTAACACACACACCCTAAGTGAAGAGCGCCTAGCTTACACTGCCAGTCCAAGACTATAACATTGTAATAATTTGATCCCGCGCCTCTCTACCCTTTCTTCGACATTATAATCATTTGATCCTCCACCTCCCCACCCTTATTGGTCTCTCTTCCTTTTGTGATCTATGTTTGTTCTTCCATCATTGCACCCCCAAGGGATTTATCTTGAAGACTTCTTGGCCTTCATCCTTAGTTTCCGTTAGCAAGACTTACTCCTCCGCATAGGATTCGAGTTAGTCCTCCACCGAGTCCTCATTCTCACTTCAGTTCTAGTTCATTGGGTTCCCCTTCTGGTTATATCCCCAGTTCTCCTCCTGTCACCTTCACCATGTTTGGTTCAGGACTTAACACTGGTGGTATGCCTTGTCCTAATGTTGGGAACACTACTAGTGGGATCGCAACAAGAACTATCTCGGCTGCTCCCTTTCTCCCTTATATGGAAGGCCTCAGTCTTCCCTATTTTAACCAGTTGATCAATGACCCCATACACTATGATCCTGGTTGGCCTGCAATGCCAACCAAGCTCCCTTTCGGCATCCCCAAGTTTGAAGGTCTTGCTAGAGAAGATCCTACAAACCATGTTCGATCTTTCCACATGTGGTTTTCATCTAATTCCATCACCAATGACTTTGTCCATCTTCAGTTGTTCTAGCGTATGCTTACTGGAGAGGCTTCTAAGTGGTATGTTGACTAGGTCTCCTCCTCTCATACTACTTTTGTGACTCTTGCGTGCGAATTTCTATCTTACTTCCAGCTTGAACTTCGTTATGACACTGGTACCAAAATTTTGACCTATTTCCATCAATCGTCTATGACCCGCCTATCCAATCATGTCCAGTAATGGTGGAGAAGAAAGAGCCTTTTCTGAGCCCCTACCTTCGAAGACCGTGTCTACATGGACTAGTTTCTCAGATCCCTTTTTCCTACTATCGAAAAAGATGTCACATCGCATTTCCATCAGACCGAAGAAGTTTCTCTCCAGATTGCTTTAAAATATGACATGATCCACGCACAGTCTAGTTATGTTTTTACCATCTTACTTGATCTCCCTAGACCTGGTGCTGCCAATTCACTGCAGGCATCCCATGCCGTTGACGGTATCATTGGAGCCCTTTCTTATCCATACACTCATCCTCCCATCGGTTATGGTTTCCCTCAGGGAGGGGCTAGCTCCTCCAGCACTTTTCCCCCTCTCGGTATCATGTATCCAGGATACAACATGCCTCCTCATTTTTCCCAACCCATTTACCAGAATGTTTCTCGGCCTCCTTGTTACCCATATCTGCAGCCTAGCTCTCGATCTCCTTTATAATTAGCACCCCCGCCTCCCTTTCCTTCTCAACCCCTGCAATAGCAGCCACCACCCCCTAGGGGTAGGTATGCACAGCAGGGTGCAAATAATCCTCCAACTTCCAAAAAGAAGAGGAAAGGCACCCAAAATTAGTCTACCCTAGGTAATCCATGACCTAATCCCCAAGGGAATGCACCTGACACTACTAACCAGCAATAGGGCACTCAACCCAAGTGGGACAGGCATGTTTGCACAGATAAGCCTTGTTCTTGTTGTAGTTTCTATGGTCACTACACCCACGATTGTCCTCTTTTATCTTAGATGTGTCAAATGTGGGAAACTTAGGCAGCATCGCGAGGACAACGAGCCTCCCCTTCGATTCCTCCCAATGTTGCACCTATCCAGCTGGCTCTGTTTACCAATCCTTTACCCCAGTAAGGATTCATGGCTACTGAACACCCTGAAGGTTAGGCGGCCCCTCAATCTCCTCCATCTGGTACCTCTGATTTCCAGATTCTCATGATGAACTCTTACCAACCCATTACTGTTGACCTCAACCTTCAAAGTCGGTCTTGTCTTCAAGTTCGAAAAAGCCTCTTTCGACAACCAATGGTCCTTTGTAGATCCCTTAGCAAAAGGAAGAGGTTCATACCAATATCCCAAAGGCACCATTACGCTGAAACGCTTCTTCTAGAAACGCTTCCCATTCAAATAGTATAGTAGATGATTTGGCGCAATCTCCTGTTGGCATATCAATGCTATAACTCCTCCAGTCATGTTGTTCACAACAAAAAGCTCTACTAACTACCATGGCCACTTTGGATCCTTCAGATGATCGTTTGATTCTCTTCAATGTTGATCGGTCCGAACATCCCCCCCTCCTCCTTCCATCGCCTTCTAAATCCCTGTCAAGATCTGGAATGCCAACGTTTCTCGATGTATAATTGATGAGGGGGCATCCACTTGTGTGATTTCCTATTTGGTTTGGAAGCAACTCAGATCTCTTGAGTTGGCCCCTTCCACTATCATCCTCCGAGAATGGGATGGCCACTCTTCCCAGCCCATTGGCCTATTCCGCAATTGTCCCATTACTCTTGCGGGCAAGACTGTTTGTGTTGATGTATAATTCATTAATGCTCCCTTAGATTACAACATTATATTGAGTCATAGCTACACCTAAGTGATGTTTTCTGTCCCATCTGCGGCTCACTGTAAGATGTGATTTCCTCATAATGAAAATATAGTCACCATCGACTAGTTGACATATTACGAACCAAAGTCTCAGACCTCCCCTGATTCCATCATCTCTTCGATGGCCAATAAACAAACAGTTGAACATTTGAACAGTGTTTCAACCATAGTATACAAAGACTCCTCCTTGCTTGCTTAATTCCCTAGTATTTCTCCTCCTATCCCTTATCCCAGCTCATCGAAAGTTTGCATGACGCAATCATATTAGGCTGCGCTCAAGCGGCCCACCTTGACTAGTGAGCAGCCCCGCCCTCTGCAACCTTCTCCCATCCCCTTGAATCAGCCTTTAGTACCCCCTCCTTAATGCCCCTCATCTGCATCTAGTATCCACGAGCCTCCCTACCAGCCTGGCACGGTTCTCCTAGCCTTAACCATCTCGAAGTTGTCCTGCTTGGCCATTACCCCTACGATGAAATACCATTTCTAGCTTCCCTTCCTAGAGTAATTTAGTTACTTGTTATGGCTACCTTATCCCTTCCTAACATGACCCCGGGGGTCCAAGTCTGGTACATTTATCCCCCAGCCGCTATCCCACCTAGTAAGCCCAAACCTTACCTTTCTTTGACCCCAGTTCAACTGGTCCCCATGACCCCTCCCCTTGCTTCCATGCCTCAACCACTTAAATAGGAACCCACTACTTTTTTGACAACTTTAGGAGAGAGGGGAAACACTCGCAATATGGCATCTAAAGAGAAGGTTTCCCCAACAAACCCTGATCCTCCTCAGCCTCCAAAGCATACCCCACCCCCTGTGTGCTTTTTGTCATGTTTTCATTCATGCCACCCATCATTGTCCCTAATTGCCTCGTATCAAACCCATGGTCATTGTTGTGTTCCATGATTCTACGGTCCTTGAAGCCTTTGTTTCTTCCTCAATTGTAGCCAAGAACCCCAAGAATATTCAAAACAGCCAACCTTGTGCTTTTTTTGATTTGCGTGGCCATTATACCCACTTTTTTCCCCACCTCACGCATTACTGCACCTCTTTGGAGGTTGTTCGGGAGTACAAGATTGAACAGAACCAGTCCGCCTCTATCGTCCTTGTGCAGTATGCTTTGGGAAAACTTCAAGATTTACCTGCTCCCATTGAAATTCCCCCTCCTAATGTCGAGATGAAAAAGCTGGCAGTCACCATCCTCTACCTATCATCATTCATGAGATCCACGGTGGAAACTCCCTCTGAAACTTCCCTTTCTGTTACGCTAGACCTCCCTTTGACAATCACCCTGGGCTCGACATCAGTGGATCCCTTATCTAATTTTCCTTATGTCACCCCCCATGATGATGCACATGTGAACCTTTCTTCTCATGATAATGAGTCAGGTAGCTTCGTCACATCATGTGGTCTCTCTTCCTCTAGTCACCCCATCTTCTACTATGATGATGGCATCATGGAAGTCGTTTCCACCCCTGAATTCATCTTGCCTACCCATAAGAGGAATGGCACCATCCATGTCTATGGTGAATTTTTTGACTTCATCACAAGCTTCCCCCAAGGCATCTCCCACACACCACCTACCTGGCGGTGCGCGGGTAGTAGACATATTACCCGGATCACTCCCTCTAGTAGTGTTTGTTTGATTTCTACTTTGCGTTCAGGTTGCCAGTATTGTTCATCATCCTCTCATTTGTTGTTTTGTGGCACCTTTCAGATGAACCCCACATCCACACCTTATATCAGTTATGTTGAAGGTGCAAGTCACTACTCTTGGAATCTAGTGTCTGCAAGTTGGGCATATTTACCCCCTTACATTCGGTTATTCTGTCGAAAAGTATATGCATTGGTATTGCCACCAATAACCAAGCCAAATATGATACAGTGTGAGGTTTATTAGCCGATTCCCTTTCCCATCACATCATCCACCTTCATGTTCGTTTAGATCCCTGCTTCTTGTCATGCAATTGAATGGTGTCTATCGTGTGCATAATCCTATTATTTTTAGAAGATATTTATGAGTGAAGCTTTTGATGCATGAATTTGAAATGATTACATTCAATCATGTACCTAGAGCACAAAATCACTATGTATATAGCATTGCAAACAATATTCTATATTGGCACTTAGCACATGCATTTAACACAAGACAATAACACAAATCATAAAAATGATGCAAATCCATTTATATGTGTCGTACAAAATATTTTGGAGTCCATCCACTATGATACATTTGACATGCCCATTTAATGTTAAAAAAAATCAAAACTAGGGGCACCACATACCCCTACACCTAATCACTATTTGAAGGATCCCGAGCCAATGTCTCTGCCACTTCAGCAAGTAGATCACGCATTCCCTGTCCAGTCATCGCCATGCACCGCATGACCCCTTTCCACTCTGAGGATAGACCAATACATGGCTCTATCTACTGGTCATCCAAGTCTTACTAGTCATGCTATAAAACACTGGTTAGAAGCCTCTCACATCTACGATGGATGTCCTCCACGAGGGCCACTACATCCTCATTTTATGGTGCCCTCGACACACTAGGTCGTGCAGCTCCTGATACTGCAGGTCATCCCATGTACCCGACCGGTTTTACCAGTGTTGTATCTGCATACCAAAGTGAATGAATTATTACCATATAAGATCTTATGAAAATTTAAAATGCACATAAAATATTAGCAACTTTTCACTTACCATGGCACCCACATACTCGACTAGGTAGTAGTGGCAAGTCTGGTTCCTCGCGATAACTCATCCCACTATAGGGATAGTCATCTATGTACAATGGCATATGATCCCAATGAGAAAAAAACTCGGGTCAGAACACCTGTCCTACTGCCCCACCCGCTCTTATGCACAGTAGTTTCCCTCAGCGGTGCATCCTGGGCTCCCTTTGGCCCCCATCTTGGATCTGTATGCAGGGTTAGAGTGTTGGGATCTTCTCAAAGAAGAGAGAGCACAACACTGTGCCATATGCATGGTCATGGTTCACTTTCCTCTTGCATAGAAACAATTTTCATTTCAATGATGACAACATCATTTGGGCTCACCCATAGTAGGTCCTCCTGAACACACTCTCAATAAGCATCATATGACCCCCAGTGATGTGGTGGAGTGCCTGTTTGCCCAGGATTAACAACACCACTGTGGCCATAGCATGGGTATCTAACATCTCTAGATCCCCAATCAGTACTCATGTCCTCTTAACATGGAGATATGGTCAGAAATGGCGATCTACAAACTCCATGATGTTCCACCCTCGCGGTAACACTAGCTGCATATTCCCCACCATCCCTAGTGGTGGGAGACAAATCGGGAAATATATATCCTGGTTCGTCAACTCAATTTGGTGCCCCTGCACTATAAATCCCTCATGGTCTGGATCCCGGTAACTAACAATTCAGGCCAACAAGGGATCTCCAGCTCTCATCAAAGGCTTCCACACAAAATTGAGGACCCCAAACCTTGCTAATGCAGTACAAACACCATGATCCTCTCAGATCTCTGACCGTAATGTGTCCAGGTCTCTCTCTCTCTAGTTGATATGAAATTCTACCATATCTAGACAAAACCATCATATTTGGCAGTGTATAGAAAGGAAATACTAGATTCAACCATAAAAACCCAACTCTCAGCCAAGAAACAACATCAAAGTCCCCCTTTCTAACAGGTTGCACTTTTCATGCAAATCCTAGGAAAGGTTGTAGTTTTCTTCCCAAAACATGCTACCTAGGTCGTAGATATTTCCCCAAAAACTGCAACCCACCTGTGAAGAAAAGCAGGGGTCTGTTCCTAAGCTCTAGGTGCCTAAACTGAACTTTCAATCCACTAAAATGAAAGAGTAGGGTTAGGCCTCTTACCTACAACTAACGGATCTCAATTCCAATGGTCAGTTTGGCTGCTACAATTCCTTCAAGATTTAGGGCCTTCTCTCCTACCTACATTCACCACAACTACACTTGTAAATGAGTGAATTTGGAGGGAAAATTCCTTATTGAAAGAGAAACCCTAGATTTCTCTTTTTCCAGCTGCGACCAAACTGTAGCTCAGTTTGACAAACCATCCATGTCATTGGAAAGCTCTTACTGAGCTCTCAAATGGGTATCCTTTATTTTTTTGTGATTTGATACTTCACTCGAACACATTTTTTCCAATAAGGGTCACTTCACTACTCCTCAAAATTAGTTGTTATTCACTTGAAAAAGTGCCAGGGCTACTTTTCCTTCATACTTTTCCATGCTCGTGTTGATTTTATTCATGAGTAACCATCTTGTACTCGTGTTTTATGGTCCCCACCGGACCTTTGTGTGGCGGCATCTCGAGTCGCCCTTGTTTAGAGCATCCAAGTTGATTCATCATCGAATCCATGGAGTCTATCTGAAAATCCCTTTGTATCTTATAGTCCTCCATCCTTCATTTCTTGGTTCCTCTCTCATGTCGCACATTGTGGCCTTTAGCCCTACTTTCCCCTCTTTCCTTTGGTATTGTGTCAGTTTCTTCCAGGTTATCGATGCCCTTCATGCTCTAACAAGGGAAGTCGTCATCCCGCTACTTAGTACCCCCCATTCCATCATCATCCCTGGTGTCAGTCAGTCTGTCACTCTACTATTATCTCTTGTGCCTTAGTTGAGGATCCCTTATTATCTCACCTATGGCGGACCTCCTTCTATCGAGATCATCTCATTCATTCCAGAAGACAGGTCTAGAGGGCGGTGTAACTTGGTTCCAGCTTCCACTATTGTTCAGTGCCTCAGATCAGGCAAAGGGGCTCCTTATTGCCCTTTGAATTGATTTCTTCTCAGCTCCAACTCCTTATGACATGATTGAGATCCATATACTTGGTTGTTCAGTGATGCAGCAGATTGTACCAGTGATTCCTAGGTGTGTGTGAGATGTTTCAGACCTCATGAGGGGGTGGGCCTTCAGGTAGCCCCCCACATGCCCGGATGACCTCTCCATTACAACCTTCGATGCAGCTCGATAGATTTGATGGTTTCAGCCTCAGTTGCTCGCAACGCCTTCTAATTTGCATGTAGCATTTAGATTTTCAAAGCCCTCTCTTGTTTTACAGGGCCTCTTGGGTTGTACTTATATCTCATGTACTTAGATATTATTGTATAAGTCCTGGCTGTTATCCCAGGCACAGTATGTATGTGGGATCCATTATCATTTTTTTATCTAGCTCATTTATGTCAGCATGTACTATAGAGTTCAGTCCCTTGTTTACTGGATGCATTATTCTTTGTACTTTTTCTCGGCGAGCATAAGTATGCCTCCCCCACCTCTTGTAGAATTGCTACCCACTCATAAAAGAGAATTTTCGCACCTATAAGTCTCACCTCCTCAGGGTCTTGTCGTCTATCGCTTTAGTCTACCTTATATTTCTCTCACTTTGACTTCCCTTTTGATGTCTAGTGATTGAGTTCTTATAACATACTTCAGTCATACGATTAGCTCCTAATGCTCGCATGCTGGGGGGAAATTTGTTACACCAATTTTTGGTCACCTAACGTGTTACTATTATATGGACCAAAGTACACCATGTAAGACCAATTTTACCCTAACTAAAATTGCTTTTACTATGAAAAATAACTTAGTAATCCATAATGTATTAAGTTTTTTATGGTCTAAACAAGAAACCCCATGAGGAAATATTGAATAAATCCATATTTGTTTGATTTTCCTCAATGAATCATTAGTTAAACAACAATTTAAATAATATTGTTGGTCATATTTAACCCAAAACAGGAAACTTAAGTAGATAAATCACTATTTATCTTATTATTTTCTAGGAATAATTATTTAAACATTAATTAAATAATAATCCTTGTTAAATTTCACTAAATCATTCATAGATAATTGAATAAATCACTATTTATTTAATTATTACCCAACCACACTCTTAAAATAGTAAATAAATAATTTATTTATTTATTATTTACAAATAAATGGATTTGACCAAATTCAAATTCTTTTTCCCTCCAACAAATATAATAAAAAATTCCATAAAATTTGGATCTAGATTTGGTTAATAATATTTTAATTATGCACCAATATCTAGACTAAATCAATATTTTGTTATAAATAGAAGGGTTTTTCCATTCATTCACTACCTTTTTTTTCCTAAAGATCACTCTGGATCTACACTTTTGGTCTGACTTTGATCCTCCATCATTGTCATATTTTTCTATTTTTTTTCTTGTGAACTCCCTTTGAATTGCTTTTCTGTCTGGGTTTTCTACACCATCAAGAGAGAGAGATCTTAGATCTGAAGCGTTGAGGACATACAAGAACCCATCCCATTGAGGGGGACTGGTAACATCTTTTTATGTTCCCTTCCTAGGTGTCATAAATACAAATATTCTTTAAAAATATTCTTGTCTTTTCAATTGGATGGATGGAGCAACTCTTGCTTTTATTTACTACTTAATGTCTTTAACTGCATATATCTGGATTTTGTAGCATTTTTCTTGGTCAAATAACTGCAGATATAAATAAACTGGCAGTCATCTTTGACGTTAGGGCTGTTTTTTATGCACAACTAAAGTGGGATTTTTTCGTACGCTTGCGATTAGAATTCACACTAACAAACATGACAAGTATGATTAAGGAGTGCTATTGAACTGAAAAAGCTAATAATTATATTATTTTTCTTGAACCTTTAGAGTGTAAACCATGCCACAATCATTCACTCATCATATGGAAGCCGAAATCAAATACGTTTATCCACTGCAAGAGTTATTTCTCTACATTGGTAGGAAACTTGCAAGCATCTCTAGATTTTCAGTGATGGCAATATTTTATGAATACATTGCTAAAAATTAGAAAAACATCTGCTAAAGTATAGATAAAATACTACTAAATTTTTTTTTCACCCATTTAATAGAATGGGTAACATCTATATCTTTTAAATTTACTTCAAAGAAGTATATAGTTAAAATTCTTGAAACTATCATTTTTAGTAATGCTTGAATAGTGGGTTTCTAGAAAAAAATAATGAGGGGAACATCTGTAAGATGTTGTAGAGATTTAGTAGATATTCCAAAACTATGGTCTCCATACATATCCGTTATTTTTTAGTAAAAGTAAAATTGAAAGAAATATTGTAGTATATTGTCTCGAAGTTATTCAACAGGTTTTCTCAATGCATAATATATAATATTTCAAGGGTTTTTTAAATACTCCTTCATGTTAAATTCAATATACAAAAATATAAGTTAGAACCACATATATGTGGCACATAGTTGTTTATGTTTTGATTATGCTTTAGTTTTGCTATGTGACTGGGAGGGGGATGTGGAGTAATCTCGAAATAATTATTTTCAGCTTAGTTTTCTTTGTATAATAAACTTATCATACTAATAGGTGCATGCTAGTAGGTGTAGATATGTAATATACAATAGGAATTGGGATTAATTGAAAAAAAGAGGTCAATATTCCCTAAGCCTTAAGGGAACAATTTTCTTCTAGAAGGTTTCCAATAAACGATCTAGTTTGGTCTCATATAACCCCTCTAAAACAATATTGTATCAACTTGGATAAGCTATCAAGTATCCCTACAAAAATCTATGACCTTAGAGTGTTAATCATGTTGGAGGTCTTGGTTGAGGAGATACTATTTTCATGTATGCACATGAAAGAAAATTAATTGGAAAGTTCAATGGAGTGGCCTTTCCACCTTATGTGATGGAATGATTAGATGCATATCTACCTCAAAAAAAGATTTGTAAAAGGAATATTTCTCTTTGAACATAAAGGGAAAGGCATTTTCATCTTGGAATTTCAACTACAGTAGTATCTTCAATGAGTACAATGGGGGTTCCATCGTTATTCAAGAATAATGGTATTTTTATGTAGCATTGGTTTCCCCTTTATACCCCCAATGAGGTAGGTTCTTAAAAAATATCTTTTCTAATCATATTGACTTATTTTCTTGATGATTTTAAGGTTCACGAAATATTGGCAAAGATACATGGGTTGGATGCAGGAAATTATTTAGGTTTTTGGATGATCTATTTAATATATTTAAATAATAAAAAAATTGTGTACCCTCAATTGGTTGGTCATTTCCTCAAATATTGGGCTAATTGCAAGTGAGCCACCACATCACAAAACCAATATTTAAATGGTACTCTCTAATGGTTAAGTTTTTGAGTATAGGATTGGTATCCTCAAGGATGATTTTTTTCCAACCAACTACATATATCCTTGACTTGTTTTTTCAACCAACTATATTTAGTGTACTAACACCATTTTCCAAAAAAGGTTTATAAATTAATTTTTGCAGGTGATATAATTTTGTTTTTCCTTGAAAATAAGTATCATGACATTTTCTTTCATGTTTCTACCATTTCAATGCTTGTTACATTGTACGTAATTTTTGATTTCTTTTTTCTCTATTAAGGTATATTGGGCTTCTAGACTTTATGCTCACTTTTTTGTCCATGTTTTGAAGTTATGCACTAAAAATATGCATGGTCATCAGTTAAAGACAATGGAAATCAAGAAACAATGTGATATTTAAACATGTTGCTCCATTAATGGGAAAATATCCTATCACAATTCATTAGATTGGTGACACTATGGATAGTTGAAAATTGGCCAATCCAAAAATTGACCAATGTCACTTTAATGTACTGTGGATGCCATCTTTGTTTAATGTACTCTAAGCATGTTCAAATTAGTAGATTTTCGTTGTTGGTTATTTTTTTCTTATCATCTTTATTTTTCCCACTCTAATCATATTCTCTATGGATCTTTTTTTAATTCCCCTAGATCTATTCTATAAAGGTAGAGGGGGGATGAAGTGTTTTTTTGTAATGTGTAGATTTTTTTTTCTTTGAGGTGCTTGTCTTCATACCCCTTTTCTAGTTGGAGTACTTGTGGGAGGACATAGTTATAATTGATAGGTAGAGAGTGATTTCCTTGTATCCATACAATTACATCTTTGGATACTCATGATTGGTGTGGATTTCGAAATGTATGAATGCCCCCTTGATATTTTGTTGGTGTAAAATATATTAGCCAAACTTTTTACTTACAATTTTTAACATTTGTTTAGTGGTTCCGTTTTGGGATCATTGTTATTGATTAAACTGTAATTTTACATCTTTAATTAATTAATAACGAGAACCACTCCCAATTAGTTTGATGGATGCCATAGCCAGTAGGATTCAAGCATGTAGCTCATTATTTATAATTGCTTCATATATATTCATTTTTTTTGGCTTTTTGGCATGTAAATATTTTTTTTAGAGGCATATTTTTTTATCGTCACAACATATTTCTATGATTCACAAGGTGAGAAATCAAGCTTTGGTGTAATTGCATATTTCAAATTTGATAATTGTAGGTCATTTATAGGCTATAAATTTCTTTAAAGTTTCACTTCTAATTGAGTATTTAACTAAAAATATTGAGTATCATATACATGACTATTTTTGCCTCCGCCCAAATTTCATAACTTCCATAACCATTAGGTACAAACTTCGATCCTATTTTTCTTGTTTAGTAAAATATTTTCCAAGACATTAAAAAGTTCTAAAATTTATTGAAAGTTGTAGAATTTACAATTTATAAAGTTTTAAGATCTATTTTTTTAAATTCTAATTCTTTAAAGGACGTTAGCTCAATGGAACAACACCTACTGTACAAGCAGAATATTGGCAGTTTGATTCCATCACGCCTTGATATTTTTATGGAATGTAGAAAATCAATATTTAGTGACAGAGACTCTTTTGACCATCCCCATTGAGTTTATGGTGACATTTTTCGACCCTCACCAAAATATGAAATGGTAATGGTAAATGAACGCCACCATATATATGCATCAATAGTGATGACCATGAAAGGTTCATCACCATAAATAAATGTTGTTCATATGAAACGGTGACAGTCACTATCTATCATTATAATCATTATTTGTAACAGACCTTGACTGTCACCAAAACACTTATACTTTTTGCGACAAAGGTTAAGCTCCATCACCATTTGTCATATGAAATGGTGATGGTCATTATCTGTCATTATAAACCATTACAGGTGACATACCTTGAATTTAACCACAACACCTGTACTTTTGGTGATGCCACCTTTTTTGACGTTCAATTTTTGGTAACAAAGACTTTTTTGACCATCACCAATGAGCTTATGGTGACATTTTTCGACCCTCACCAATGTCATTTTTTCTTGTAGTGTAATTTAGGATGAAACATTGGTGGTATTGCTATAATATGCTAAATTCTTGTTTGCATTGAATCAATTATTTGTTGTAAAGGAAAAATCAATGTGTTATATATTGGAAATTAAAATTATGGTAAATATGGGAAAACTATTGGTGCTTTGCATGTAAATCTAAAAAACATATTAAAACTACTCTTATTTTATCTTTTCATTATAATGATCACTAATGTTTTGAGTTTGATTGATTGAGGATGGCCACAGGTGTTCCCTTAAATTATAAGTGTGGTGTTGGAATTGAGTGTGGATTTTCCATTAAAGAATCATATAGCAACTGGAATCTGAAAGTTACATTCTAAAATAAACCTTTTTGGGGGATTACTAGTGGTGATTGCTACATATTTTGATGTTGTAATTTTTCTCCAAATCATAGCTAATATATTGTACCACAGGTGAGGAACACAATGGGAAGGGAATTTTCTTTGCAATTTATCCACTTATATTGTTGTGATCCATAAATATAAGAAAAAACATTATTAATCTGATATAGACTAGTTGGCATATTTATATGTGATAATGGACCCAAATAGTAGTTCTTATCTGAAGCCTAATGTTCATCATACTTGGCCATTCTTGACATCATCTACCTCTAGCCCTGAACTTCTTCACTTAGCGTTATACATTATCCAGTTATATAAATGTATACGAGGCTATCATATTATTGTATGCTTTTTACTTTATTTCATTTTATTCTAGACTTAGCTTTGGCATTTTCTAGGATTTTGTTTTGCACTCCCACATTGTATAAGTAATGTACAAATTGATATTTTTAGCATGTAACTTAGTTGGCATGATTGTGCCTAATCTCTCCTTGAATTTTGAATACTAATTTTACTAAGGTGTTATTTTCTATGGTGGCATTTTATTTGCTTTGTTTATACATGTCATTTGGCCACATAGAATCCATTATTGCCGTACTGGAAAAAACCAATTCGATTTTTTGGCTTTTATGGGAGAAAATGGCATTGAAAATATTGTTGATGTTGAGTTATATATCGTATAAATAATTTATAGTGTACTTTAGTTTATATTCCAGTGTTCATCATCATTCATGTATTATACTTTGCATTGTATATTCTTTCTTTTTTCATAAAAGTAACTCAGTATTGATGGTAAGAAGCAGGAATTGAAGAAAGAGGAGAATAATAACACTCAAGAGAGAAAATGAAAATTAAAGAGAGAGAGAGAGAAGATAATTTGTCTAGTGATACTTGCAGAGTCAATATCTCGTATAAGAGACACGCATAGAGATTGATGCTCAACTCTTCAAAGTTAGTGAACTCACCTGCAATGCCTTGGCAATACAATGATAATGTTTTGAAGTGATGAAACAATATTTCATGTGTAAATTGTACTCCAAACAATATTAAGTTCGAAACTCATATTGTAATACTCGATATTTTATATAATATAATCTATGTGGTTGAAATTATTTATAGTTGCAGTTGATATTATTTAGTATTACAATTAACATATGTAACTTTGCATTTTCATATTAGATTAACATGTACATTTTATGCCAGATGTCTTTTATTTAGTTGCAAAATCATACTAATTAATTTATTTTGATTTATACAGAAAAAATAAAATCAATCTAAAATTAGTAGTTTACGTTTATTAGTGAACAAAAATAAAATTAATATATGACTAAATTAGTTGCTTATAATAATTGTCAATGAAAGTAAATGAAATGAATATAAAATACTAAAGTAGTCATTAATATAATGAATATGAAACTACCAAAAAAAAGATAAATTAATACTAAAAATGATACATTTTTTATTACAAATGAAAACTAAATTTTTCAGATATACGAATGTTAGTAGCTAATTTACAATATCTTATAACTAAACCAAAATTTAGTCATATTTCTTTGGTCATTAAGTGGTTTCAAAGGATGACTAAAATTTGCATATATTTGACTATTAGTAGCTACTTTACAGTATCTTATAACATAACCAAAATTTAGTCATTAATTGGTTTCAAACAATGAATAAAATTTTCATATATATGACTATTAGTATCCAATTTACAATATATTATAACATGACCAACATTTTGGTCATATTTCTTTGTTCATTGATTAGTTTTCTAGGGTGATAATTTAGTAATATATATTGTTGTATATTTGGTCATTAATTGTGAAAATTAATTACTAAATCAATGACTAAATTAATGACCAAATTTATGACTAAATATACTACTAGACATAAAGTTGAAACAACTAATTAATTACTAACTTAAAAATGACTAAAAGTTGGTCGCGTTATAAGATATTGTATATTAGGTACTATTGGTCACCGACCGAAAAATAGTCGTTTATATGAAAAATTTAGTCATTTTTTTAGTAACTAATTAGCCATTTTGTACTAGTGATAGGTACAAAACCATCATGTTCCACATACCATGGGCTCGACGAAAAAATAAAATAAAATCCCAATATTCATTATAAAAGGAGGGGCTTTAGCTCCCTCCAAGCCCATATAATAGCACATGGTAAATATAACTTTGCGGTAGCATGCACACCGCTCCTAAAAGTGCAGAGTCTTTGACAAAAATTGGACCAAGTTGGGCTGCACCCAACAAAAGTAATGGTATAACTTCTATTTTAATTGATAAATGCACCATTATAAAAATAATTCCACTATGTGTAATATAATATAATGCTTATCTGGTTATATTCATGGCCATTTCAATTACCACTTGGGGAGTGTGCGTACCATGAGAATTCATATGTGTGTGTGTGTGTGTGTGTTATAGTGGTGGGCTTCAGGATGAAATGTATTGGAGATTTCCCATGGAAGCCTAAGGATGCACATTATATAAGAGTCATAAATATGGATGGAAATGGGATGATGTGTCTCGAAGGTTCCCACCCCGAAGGTACAAGAGAAGTAGGAGAGGAGAATCGTTGGGGTGACATGATCGAGATGCTGTGTCATGTCGATCCCACTTTGGAGGTACAAAGGAGAACAATGAAGGAGAAGAATGAAGATGACAGGGTGGGTCGCTACCATAGAATAGGATAGAGGTATGGGACCCAACTTGTTTTCATGTGTAGGCCAACGAAACCATAGGTGTTTTCGGGAAACCATAGGCCACCTTGTGACACCCCCTGTAATGGTTTTGTGGAATGTGATGGAGGGGTGTCGTAATCAATCTCAATTGCAGATCTAGTTATGGATAGGTTTGGAAAAAAAAAAATTCACCACCCTCCCATCATCAAAATTCATGCATGTTATCTCTATTAAATTCGTTGATCTAGGGTACAATCATCGTGGACCGTTGATTATGTAATGTTCCCCAATTTTAGCCTCAAGCTAAAAGGAACATTATAGTTAGCATTAAATGAATAAAATGGGTAGGCAGGCCCATTAGCCTCTTTAGAAGAAAAAGTAACATTCCTCATGTGAAAAGGGGAAGAATAAGCAGCTATATTGAGCACCTATAGGTGTGAATAGGATTGGATCATGTTGATTCAGTCATATTTGACCAAGTCCACATGCATTGTCAAGATACATTGTGTCTCTGTGATGGACTGCGTAGTTTTAATGGAAAAAAACTTGCATGAGCTAGGTGGCACATATGGATGGGACCCATTATGGAGAGGACCACTTTGTATATATGTAGAGGAGGACAGCCAAAGTATTCATGATTGGATTATTATTTGTTTTGGTCTATTGAGACTTTGAATCCTCTTGTATTTTATTAGGGTTGCAGCATTTTTTAGCAGAAGGGTGTTCATGGTCAGGAATCCCTACCTCATCCTTAGGGATCGAAGATGTTCTTTGGGCTAAATTTCCTCATTCCAAAATTTTTTCCAAGCTACCTCCTTCAGCTACAATGCAATTTCTATTTAGAGCTGGGTTGTGTTGCAGGGTGTAGCAAAGGAGGATCTCTTTGAGTCATTTCTATGCTTGTTTTTTAGTGGATAGCTTATCTATCCATTGGAGGATTAGTAAGAAGGACTTCGAAGCATATTTTCACATATTGGCACTTGGCCAAAGCATCTCTGTACTTCTATTTTTTCATAGAGCAGCTGCAACAAGGTTTAATACCTTGATTTTGGGCTAGTTTCCTAGGGAAAGGGCCAACCCTTCCCACAGAAAGATAGAAAAAGAGATATTTATCCCTATTGTAATTTATTTCAGATATGTTCATGTAATTTTGCAGAGGACTGCATTATTTTTCAGCTAAATATTAAGATCTACTCATTTTGTACTTGAGCTTCCAAGAAACTCTTGCCGTGTTATCTTTACATTGTATAAAAGAGGCTAGATCTCCGTTTTTATCTGTGCTTTGGCTAAATAAACTCCAGGTATATTGTATACAAAATATTTCTATAGAAACCATCTTGTAATTATGCTATTATCGCTTCATAGTTCTCTGTATGGGTTAAGCTATGGGTTTTCAGAGTTTTTAAACCATATAAGAACCGAGAGATATGTTTAACTTATCTATAATGATTTGTTCCAACTCCCATTCTATATGTGAGATGTATATTGCATGAAATAAGGGATACAAGTCCCATTTCTCATAGTTATAGAATTATTTTCTAGAAATAGCATTTTTATGGTCTAGATCATTGTTTTTCCCCACTTGGAGAGAACATATGGAGACATAGTTTTGCTGATATGCTCCTAATATGATCTAATAAGTAAATTGACACAAATTTCATTATTGTTTTCATGTGTTTCTGTAGCTCCAACTTTATAATATCTTAAGATATTCTTATTTTTGTAGAGATTCCCTATTTTGGGATATTACAGTGGTATCAAAGCACAATCTTGGCTCAGCCTCTGCATCCAAGAAATTATTCCATTATGATGAGAAGCTTCTCATAAAGAGATATGATGCAAAAGAAAAAAAGGCATGACTCCATTATTTGGAGGAATGAAGGAAGAGAGGGTCTCCCTTCCTCTTTTCCAAGCTATGAAGAATATCAAAGAAGATCTCAAAGAGATGAAAGGGGAGGAGTGTAGAAGATTTCTGAGAGGGTTTGAAGCAAACCCTAGTTATTCTTATGATGGGTGTGAGCATTCAACCACATGCAGATCCACAACGCAGTCTATTGCCCACATTTACTGCAAGAAGGATGGAGGAAGAAGATGCACCAAGGGAGGAGACCTTGAGAGAATATCTTTAGGAGTATGAATCTCAATCGTGGAGATTCAAAAAGCACTTGGAATTCCAAGGGTTTTTCAAACTCAAGGAGGAAAGATCCAGAAGGCCAAAAAGAAGTAGGAGAGGTAGAATTTTCCTCTCACTTTGATGGATCAGCAGAGTGCACAGCCGAAGCTTAGGTAGAAGAGCTAGATTCCTATTTTTAGCTACACCAAGTTTCAGAGAAGGAGGCCATCATAGTAGCAGCGCTACACCTCAAAGGTATGGCCGATGATTGGTGGTTTAATGATTCTACTTCATTTTGTCATGCAAATGTAAAAAATTATGTTGGATTCACTAAGGAATTGGTGAGAATATTTGATAGAAAACATTATGAAGCATCATTTGTTGAAAACAAAAACTCAAACACTTTTCATGAGTTGGAGAGACCTATTAAGCCAACTCCACTCCATAATTTTAAGGGGGATAAAAACATGTATGCTAGTTTTTTGAGGGAAAAATTCCCACTTCTTGAAGAGCCCTCTTCTATTTATGAAGAGATGACCAAGATAAAGGGTCTCTCATTGAGGATGAGGCATTCTCATATATGGGATAAGAGGAAAAGAATTAGCATCAAGGGATGATGAGCATTCACCCTTATCTATTTCAGGAGGTTTCTGCACATAAGGAGGGGATTTCACTGTGTAGTGAAGAGAGGGACAACTCATTCCACTCATATATACAGTCCACTTCAGATTTTGATGTCTCACTACATGGAGGCATCCCACCTGGGAGGCCACCATATCTAGAGTTGATGACAGACATCTTGTATTTGGGTTCACCACTCTTGGATTCTGGAGAGGTGCAGAGTTTAGAGGCAGCCTTTGGCATGGGGGATGTCAAAGTATTAGGTAGCAGCATGAGGAGAGCTTCACATGCCAGATCACCAGCATTGTCTCTTGGGAGGATTGATCCATATTGGAGGTCTCAACTCTTGGTAGAGTACTCCAAGGATCTTGGAGCTTGCATGATTCTTGATGACTAGGATGGAGATGACAAATACATGGTGGATGACATGGTCATCTATTCTTATGGCAGAGTCTTCTTGACTAGAGCTTCTAGTCTCAAGGAAAATTTGTTACATGCAGCACACGAGGAATTCCTTTCCATGCATTATGATGCATATCTTTCTTTGACAGAGGATTTCACCTGGGAGGGCATCCAGCATGACATATTACAACATATGGAGAGATGCATAACCTAGATGGTGATAGAGAGGAGGTCATAGCCACTTCCCTACTCATTGGAGGTGAGGGAAAAATTCCAGTTGAGCCATTTCAACTCTAGATCTCAAGTACATGATGGAGGAGGTATAATTTCACATTGTCTGAGCAGCATGATCTATCAAGGAGAATTATACCTTATTTCATATTGTATGATGATGTACTTGTAGCTACTTGTAGCATTGATTTTGGCTACCTTATTGGTGGTTTGTGGGGGAAGCCACATGATTCTTGGTGTGCACCATTGACACCACATTATACCTTCATGTTTCCATCTTATGAGATGACTGTGACAGCAAAAAAATGGTTGGTGAAGCACTTGTTATTTTTTTTTTTGAAGTAGGCATGGAATGCACTGCATTGGTTCCTTGTGTGGAACTATGATTCACTCTTCTGCTGTCATTTGACAGCTTGTTTTCATAGTCTTTTGAATCCATATATTGCTGATATGCTTATACCCATGGGAAGCTTTGTTTGGAGAGTGGAATTTGAGATGGAGATGCCCATTGGGAGTATGATTCTCCCTATTCTACATTTTGTATGTATCAAGAGAAATAATGGGCACACCATGATTGCCACAACACACATATTTCCTTCATGTAGGAGGATCCATTGGGAGAACTTGCGTTCTTGGAGGAGGCACTTCATGGTTGACTTGTCTTGTGGGGTAGCTTGGGCAATTTTTGAAGGCCATGACATTGCATCCCAATATCAGAAACCCCTCCATACTTACCATAAATGGAGAGAGAAACTACTTGGATGGGAAAATATAAACTCTCCATTCATCCCCAACACATTGCATAAAACTGGGGTTGCAGATTTCTTTGATGAGCTACCTAGGATGGCTCATTTCATTTGGATGATAGCATGGGTGAGAGGGTAACTCATTGGGAATGAGATTTCCCATGTGTATAATCACTCACACCTTGAGAAGGCCATGAGACAGCAAGAAGGTTTCCACTTAGACCTTCCACCTTTTCATGATGTGAGCCATTTGGTCATGCAACTTTGGGAAGAGACATTAGAGGGAAGATTTGTTGCAGATTATCTTGAGTAGTGGTGGGGACTATTAATGAGGAGGCCACAAGAGGAGAAGGGGAGACATTTTTCTCTCTCTATACAGTTGCTTGAGGACAAGCAACATTTTGGAGGGGAGGACTGTAATGTTCCCAAATTTTAGCCTCAAGTTAAAAGGAACATTATAGTTAGCATTAGATAAAGAAAATGGGTAGGGAGGCCCATCAACCTATTTAGAAGGAAAAATAACATTCCTCATGTGAAAAGGGGAAGAATAAGTAGCTGGATTGAGAACCTATAGGTGTGAACAGGATTGGATCATGTTGATTTAGTCATATTTGACCAAGTCCACATGCACTGTCTAGATACATTGTATCTCCATGATGGACTATGCAGTTTTAATGGAGGGCAACTTGCATGAGCTAGGTGGCACATATGGATGGAACCTATTTTGGAGAGGAGAACTTGCTATATATGTAGAGGAGGACAGCCATTGTATACATGCTTTGATTATGATTTGTTTCAATCTGTTGAGACTTTTCTTCCTCTTGTTGTTTAGCAGGGTTGCAGTACTGTTTAGCACAAGGGTGTTCCCGGTCGGGAATCCCTACCTCATCCTCAGGGAAGGAGAGGTTATTCGGCCTACATTTCCTCATTCCAGAATTTTGGCCAAACTACCTCCTTCAGCTACAACGCAGTTTCTGTTTAGAGTTGGGTTGTGTTTCAGGATGCAACAAAGGAGGTTCTCTTTGAGTCATTTCTGGGCTTGTTTTTTAGTGGAGAGCCTGTCTATCCATTGGAGGATCAGTAAGAAGGACTCCTAGGAATATTTTCACATATTTTCAATTAGACAAAGCATATCTTCACTTATACAACACATTCCCTTGCAGGAACTTCATCATTTTTTAGAGAGCAGCTGCAGCAAGGTTTAATACCTTGATTTTTGGCTAATTTCCTAGGGCAAGGGCCAACCCTTCCCCCGGAAAGCTAGAAAAAGGGATTCTTATCCCTATTGTACTTTATTTCAGCTATTTTTGTGTAATTTTGTAGAGGACTGCATTATTTTGTAGTTGAATATTCAGGTCTACTCCTTTTGTACTTGAGCTTCGAAGAAACTCTTGTCAGGTTATCTTTACATTGTATAAAAGAGGCTAGATCTATGTTTTTCTCTGTTCTTTAGCTATATAAACTCTAGATATGTTATCTAAAACATATTTCTCTTGAAAACCTCTTTTAATTATGTTTGTATTGCTTCAGATATTTATGTATGGGTTAAGCTATGGGTTTACAATGTTTTTAAGCCATATAAGAACCGAGAGATCTGTTTAACTTAGCTAGAATGATTTGTTCCAGCTCCCATTCTATATTTGAGATGTATATTGCATGAAATAAGGGATCCAGGTCCTATTTCTCATAGTTACAACGTTATTTTCTGGAAATATCATTTTTATTTTCCATATCACTGTTTTTCCCCACTTGGAGATAACATATGGAGACATAGCTATGTTGATATGCTCCTAATCTGATCTAATAAGTAAACTGAAATAGTTTGCATTATTGTGTTCATGTGTGGTTGTAGTTCCAACTTTATAATATCTTAAGATATTCTTATTGTTTAATAAATTCCCTATTTTGGATATTACAGATTAAACGATTATTTTATTTAAATATTTATGGCTCAGTGGGATGTGATGTTGCGTAGGGACCATCACTTCGATCAGAAAATGGATATTCACTACCTAGAGATCTATGGAATGTGACTCCAACCCTGTGATGTCAACATAATGTGTACCCTCCATGCATGTTGTCCATATCATTTCTAGGATTAGCGATCAGGATCTCAGTGGACCCCCCCCCCCCCCTGTGACGTTAGCAGGGAGGAGTATTGCTTGCGTAAATCATGGATCTCCTTGCTGAAATAGTAGTTGTTTGATATATTGGTGGATGGTGGGGGACTCCAAAGAAGGGCAACATGAAAAACTATTATTGGTGCTAGTGATTAGTGGATGGTGCAACCTATCGCACATAACAACGTGACACGTGAAAAATTAGCATAATAGTAGCCAATGGGGGTGTAATTTTGTTATATATATATATATATATATATATATATATATATATATATTATGATTATAAAATATCGGGAAGTATATTAATATGTCTACATATAGTGAATAATGTAAATGCATATAAGGAATTGATAGGAAAAATGGAGTTAAGAGACAAAAGCAAAATTATCCCATTCTTCTAACAGTACCAAGAGAATTGGATTAGCAATAGACACTCCACTAGGCTAAGTGGGGTGTGATTACATTATTTTCCAAGGGGTATTTCATTCAAGATATACTCAAACAAGAAAATATTAATTTTTTAAGTAAGGTGTGACCCCACCAAAATTTCCCTCCTCTTAATTTCATCATTTTGTTAAGAAAACAAAAAATTTATGGACGAAAACATATTTTAAGAATCCCTAGGAATTTTGAAAATAGAAAATTAGGGTGTTGGATGGTGTCATTGCAAGAAAATAAATTCTAGTTTTAAAAACCTATTTGAGGCACATTTCGATGAAATTTTTTTGAGAACCATCTTCCTAGCATGAAATTTTTTCATGAAAATAGAAAAGAAAAATGATTTTTCTTTTATCGAGTATTTTAAAGGTATTATAAAATTAACTTATATTTTGTAGGAAGATGATATTTTAAATTGTATGAGGATGCATGAATATTAAACACCTCCTTACAATTGTGATCTTCAAAATATTCCTATAGCTAAAAACTATTGATCCATCTTAAACACCATTTCGTCATCAAAGTTTAGGGAAGGTTATGTTTCTATTTATTGTAATTTTTTCTCTTAATATTCTAGGATAGTGGTTTTGGATCAATAATATGTTTATTTCTATTTATATTTTCATGATTGAGTAGGAAAAACATGAAGAGTTCAGCTTAACTAAGCATGGCACTCTGAAGGAAAAAATCAAACATCTCTTTTTTCTCTCTGGAGATTTGAAAATTCTAATTCAATCCAAGGATTATGTACCTAAGCCAAAATTTGAAAAAATCATAACTAAATAAAAAAATTATGTATCTTTTCTAGTGTTGTACCTCTAAGATAATTCTAGGTTAGGTAATTATGCGAGATCATATAAAATATTTTATTGTTTTTAATTTTTGGATGACCAAAGTTTTAAGCTTATTTGAGCAGGTGTTGAACCTTAATTGATCTTAATATTAAGAAAGGGTTGATTCTTTACCTCTTGACAGTAGTTAAGATATAAAAAGGGTTGTAAGAAAGAAGTGTAAGAGGATATGATTCTCTAAATACTCAAACAAAATATTTAATTAATAATAAGGAAAGCTTCAAGAAAAATATGTTCACAGCATAACAAAACACATCTAATTTCGTGAAGAAATGGCAATTTATTAATGTAGAGGAGCTATAAGGACAAACTGTCCAATAAAATAATCTATTTAATAGTTTATAACTTCACAGTGGATTTAAAATAACATGAAATTCAACTATACTTTAACCAGATTTCTTCATAAAAAATAAACACATGTACAAAAAAATAAAATAAAATGAATAACTAAGAAGAAATCACAAGATGACAAGTTTTTTTGAAGAAAATCTAGAATCCTTTCATTAATATAAAGAAAATTCAAAATGATACAATTGTGCGTTTAGAAGATCATCCCAAGGGTTCAACCCTTTACAATTCGACTTTGGAAGTATTTATACAATTTTATTAAAAATATCTAGATTCAAATATCTAGATTTGTTTTGAAAATATCTAGAATTGTTTTTACAAAAATAAATAAAAACTATAGTGAAATAAAACTGTTTAAAGTTGCTTCCACTTCTTTTGAGGATTCTGGTATTGATTTGGCCTGATTGTGCAACTTATTTTTAGCGGATAATTGATGACTTATTTAATACAGTAATTTACACAATTCTTCTTATCTTTCTTCATCTGGAATTGTGTATTTGACTAATTTTTTGAATGTCTCATCTACCTCATTGTATTTTTGAAAGTTAGGTTAAAAAAAAAAATATATTTCATGCTTGATAAGTAAATTATAACTGAGGCCTTCCATAAAAAAATTTCCTGCGATTTTTCCCTTTATCTTTACGAATTTGGATTTATCTCCAGCAATCAAAAAAAGCTTCTACTGATATTATTCTAAATTAATCAATTTATCCCCTTTTCCCTTTAACCTATGCCACCCTTTTTGGTGTAATAAAAAGAATTTTCTATGGCATTTTTTGATTCCTCATTCCAAATTGTGGCACTTTTTTTCCAACTGCAACATCAAGTTCCTTTTAGTGAGAACCCTTCTAACTTTCGAAATGGTTTATGTCCTGTCTACTATGTTGAATTCTTATACCTCATATTTAGTTTTAGAATTTAGAATTCTTATTAGAGTTGTAGCTTTACCTGGTTTCATACCCAAATATTTCTTCACATCTGCTATTACTCCTTTAGATATTTTCACTAGTTTATCTTGTTCAAAGATTATCTGGATTCAAGGGCAGAGTTCAGTGTTGGCCTCATTTATTTCTATCCAGATGTTTTCTTTAGCTTGTGAAATAGTATCGAAAATAGCATACTTACTTTTTAGAAATCAAATTCTTTGCATGAGCTTATGAGTCTTCTGTAATTCTTCCATATCGGAACTATCTATCTTCAGTTTCTACTCTTGGATACTAGTAAGTTGAGCCTTCAAATTTTCAATTTCTTGTTCTCTAATATAAAAGTATTTCAGTGCTATTGTTAAATTTCTTGTTGGATATGCATTTTTTGATGTGGATGCACATACTGAAGTGGTTGTGGGTAGAAATTTTGTTGCTTAAATTGTTGCTATTGGAATTGATGTTAAGGCAACAGCTTTTTTGGGCCTCCCTGTTGCTCTTATTCTTTCAAAAAAATTTCAAGATCCTTTTCCATTCTTGCTATTTCTGCATTTTTTTCAATTTCTATTTTGAACATATCCTCTTTTTCTTTTTCTATCTCTCCTACTTCTTTAGTTTGAGGATATTCTATTGTTGAGAGCTTAAGTTTTTTCCTTAATGTAGCTATGTTTGCATTTTTACTCTTAATAATTTCTTCTGTTTCTTTCACATTAGTGGGATAATATCCCAATTTTATCACCAAATATTCTAAAGATATTATCTTTGTATCCTTCGCAAGTGAGGATATTTTCTCTAATTTCTATTGACATTAGATATTATTCACCAAGGCTTACATTCTATATGCTTCCATAACTAATTTTGTAAGAGTAGAGAATATCATTTCACCAGACTGTTTATGTAGATCTATCTGGTTAATTGGATGAATTAAATTTGTATCAAAAGAAACCTTGATTTTGTATATTCATATGTAGTTCTAGGATGAGTTACTTTTGGTTTTAGGAAAGTAGCTTGAATCTTTCCATTTTTAGTATCAAATGCGAAAAGTAGCCCGTGCTGTGAAGTTGTTGTCTACTTCGAAAAATGAGTGTAAGTGGAATCTTTCAAAGTTTCATTCTTTTTTTTTTTTTCCTTGTAAACTGCAAATATTCTCTATTCATTTTGAGTATTTACAATTCCCTTGTCTGTGATGATGATGCAACCTAAGAAGATGAAGGAGATCCAACAATTGTTCCTTCTTTTGTAGAAGATGATGGTACAAATGGATCTGTCAAAACAATTAGATGCAGTTGCGTAGTATCCTCTCGCTACGATTCATTTGTATTATTTGTCTTTTTCTGCACTGCATATCTTGAATTATTTACTTGAGATCTTTGTGACCACAGGGGAAACACTTTTCCTTCGTATTTTCTCCTTCTTTTCTTTAGGCACTAGATTTTGTGATTTTGTTACTCATATGGTCTGCTCGTCTGCTTCATGTAAGGTGTTTTCCTACCATTCATCCTGGTTCATATATTTTTCTATTTCAGATCTAGGAGTATGTGCATATTGGGTGGTGTTATGACCTACCCTCAACTTAGAAACTAATCCTAATGGGTCATATGACCATGTGAGCATGAGATTTAAATTCATCAGTCTTAAAAATGAAATTGCTTCCTTTCCTGCTAATCTATAATTACAAATAAAAGGCCCTATATGAGTTTTGATTTTGAATTAGCATTTCTTCTTTGCTGCTACAAAATGAAGTTAGTGCATGTTAAACATTTTCCTAATGTATTCTAGAGAAAAAATCTAGATAGTGACAAACTTGCGTGATCTGTATGGTGGTGGCTCACAACCATATACCCTAATCTTTGTATAATTTTGTTACAAGTACCAATATCTTGTTCTAGTTTGTTCACTAAGATGTAGGATTATTTTGATTTCTGTCCCAATCCTTGGTTCTACATCACTATATAAAAGGCTTAAAACCACATGTATAAATTGATCCACAAAGTCACTGAATGTGTATTCAGTGCTATTCTTTATCAACAAGGATGTCAAGTGGATTATTGACTATGGATTCCCTTGGTTGTCCATCTTTTGCAAAGGAAAGTGAATCTATGTGACTAATCAAATAGAAACAGATATACTAAAACATAGGTATATTTTTTTACTCCTTCTCTAGAAAGCTTCATGAATTGTTGATGAATTGACTCTGCGATAAATTCACTATAATTGAAGATTAGAGAAGGATTTTCATTTGTTGATAATACTAATAGAAAACTAATTATAACCTCATCGACCAAGTGATCAAAATAACAACCTTATAGGAATGTAACAATGGATATAATCTGCTTGGTCATCCCTGGAAACATGGAAAATTGATAGCGTGGATTGTTCTTAAGTAATTGAACATTTTCTTGAAAAAAGGTTTCAAAAATCCTGGTTCTTTGGGGAAGCTCAAAATTCTTATAGATTTCCATAAGGATTCTCGAGAAAATGGATGCAGGGGTCAAGGATTCGTACTTGCATCATGTGATTGATTGACTCATCAGTGATGGTGAACAAGACTTCCTTATTATGAGAAACTACTGCAATTTGACATGGAATATATGTAAACTGACAGCAAATTGTAATAAATTTATGGAAATAATGGGTCTGTGGAGAAATAAACTAAAGGAGAGATGAATTCCATAGGTTCAATTCATTGCTTAAATCTAATAATTTCTCCTTTAACCAACTGTGGAGTTCAAGGATATTGAACTCGTAATTGGCTTCTGCAACTTTGTAGTGCTGGTCCACTAAAGGTTGATGGTCTAAGTCAATGGAAGGAGGAAGCATATGGTTTTCTCGATTATAAAGAAAATACTATAATTTACCCAGATATAATCTCGATTTTGATTTGTTGTATGAAAAATGTAGTAAAAGTCTTCAAATTCACTTGTCATTCTAAGAATACTTTAGCTCTATGACTGGTTTGTGTGGTTTAATCATGCAAATGGCTATAGTATTAGAGGGAATGGATAGAAAAATGTGACAATTGGGTGACTGATAAAATATGAAGAATTGCTTCTTTGAAATAATATAATTGTATGTGGTTTTACCCATTATGGCGAAGCAAGAGAAATTAAATCCAAAACAGATAAAATTGTAATGGGAATGGGATGATTAGTGTAGAGGTTGACATCTTTCAGACAGGGAGTGGATGTTAGCTTTTGGAGGGAGGAGGGCCTAACATCTTTTTCGATGAGCAGGGTGGATTTCAGAGGGGGGAGAAAGAGGTTTGTGGTTTTGGTGTGAGGGGATGTGGAGTGTATGAGGAATGGGCAGATGGCATCGACGGTTTTAGGGGTCCCTAATTTTTTCAACCCCCACCCCCCCCCCCCCCCCACACACCCCTTTGAATACACATAGGATGGGCTCTGGGGGTGCGGAGCGGTCTATGGGCTGTTAATTTCATTTTAGCAGTGATCACAACCAATTGACTTGGTGGTGCTTTAATCGAAAATGACAAAAGTATTCTCGTGTCTTTATTCAATAAACTTGTTTATTCAATGTTAATTAAATTTAATAACAATAAAATATAACTATACTATTTAACAAGGTGAAATTTAAATGTGTGCGACACTATTTTAGTGAAAATGTGAAATTGGGTTACAATTTTTTTCCCTTTTTTGAGAAAAAAAAATCATTTTTATCTATTCTTCAACTTTCTACAAGCCAGAACAATTTTTCTGCTTAGAATTTCATTTTGCGATAAGAATAAAAGTTGTTAAAAATTTTATTAGCTTTCTATTACTTTCTTTTTGGGAGTGTTTTATACACATTTGATATGTCAACTTATTGTTTCTTTGAGTGTGTATTTTTTAACAATAAAAGGATTCATAAAAGGTCATGTTAATACGCGCTGGCGTATTCTTTGAAGAATTTGTTTTTTTGAGAAACAAAATGTGTTACAACAATATAGACAAGGTCTACTTTCGTTTCGTGATATTTACGAAACCAACTCATGCATATCACAATTACTAGATTTTTTTGAATTGATCAAATATGAAAAAAACTGCATATTTTTAATATGTTTTGGCGCGCACAAAATTTCTCAACATATAAGTTATAAACTAAAAATCGAAAAACTACCCATTACAGACGACGAGCCAATGTAATGCACCATAATTTTTTCAATTTTTTTTACAGTATATTTTGGAAGATACAGAATATTGATTTCACAGAATCACAATGACCTTCAGAAATTGTTTGCACCCATTCCATACAAAATTAATTAAAATTAGTAAATATTTATGAAATTCCATAAAAGTTATATTTGCTGAAAGTAGATTGAATTTTGAAAATGCTTGTCTTGGTTTCGACAGTTAATTCACAAAGTTTCATGGAATTTAATCAGTGAAAAGTTGAATAATTGTGTTCAGAGCTCGGCTCTACGTAATTGCAGATGTGTTAGTTCAACTGAAATTTTAAAAAAAGTGCGATTGAATTTTTTTTTGCCTTGATGGCCCGTCAAGTCTAACGACACAAAAGTTCGACCGAATTTTTTACAAAGTTTCAACCGAACTTTAACTGACTTTACGTTGGCTGGAAAATTCAACGAAGCCCCTGCAAAAAAGCATTTCACGAAAATATAAATAGACATAAATGGATTCATTATTTTTGCATAATTTTTCACATTTCTTCATTTCGTCTGATTTTGCAAAGGAGTTTTTTGGGCTTAAGGACTCTTTTTGGGTTAACATTCAAAGGAAATTTCTTGGAGGTATGTGAAATATTATTTGGATGTTTTTTGGGCTTCATTTTTTTTTAAGGTATTTTGTTTTTAGAGGTTTTGGGCTTAGTTTTCAAAGGACATTTTTTTGGATGTATTTTGTTTTTAGAGGTTTTTGGGCTTAATTTCCAAAAGACATTTTTTTGGCATTTTTTGGACTTTTTTTGGGCTTAATTTTGAAAAAACTCTTTTTAGGCTTAATATGCAAAGGACATTTTTTAGAGGTATTTTTTAAAGTGATATTTTTTTAGAGGCTTTTTTGGCTTAATTTTCAAAGGACATTTTTTGGAGGTATTTTTTAAAGTGGCATTTTTTGAGATGTTGGGCTTAATTTTCAAAGACATTTTTTGGAGGTATTTTTTGAAGTGACATTTTTTTAGAGTACATGTTTTGGGTTGAAGTAAATCTTTTATAATGATTTTTTAAAATGAGTTTTTGTCTAACTTTTTATATGAGATTTTCTTGCAAGACTTGGAAGGAAATATTTTGAGCTGCATTTCATTTCTATAAGACAATTTTTCCTCAGTTTTTTTAAAGTAAGTGATTTAGATTGAAGTATGTCTTTTTTGAAAAAAAATTAAAATGAGTTTTTTTTTTCAATTAAATATTTTGTGATTTCTTTTATAATTTATTTTTTGTCTAAATTTTTGAAGGAAATTGCTTGAACTTCATACTCAATTATCATGGGAAATCAAAGTAATTGCAAGATAAAATATGATCTAACAAGAGACCCTAAGGAACATAGAGAACATGTGAGAGAATCTCACAGAAAAAGAGAGAAGAACACTCAAATATTGAAAGGGAAAATCAACCTCAATTAGAAGTTGAAGTAGGTATGTAAATGTAAATATTATAAATTTGATATTTAAAATTTTCCTAGTGTAAATTGTGAAGCTTATTTTTATATGATCAACTAATTCGAAAAATATTTTTCAATTTAAACAGAGAGAGATATTCTTCAAAACATTGATGATGAGATACAAAATTTTGAAAGGGAAAGTGAAAGATATATTGAACCAATGATTGAATATGGTGAAAATGTTGAAATAAATTCAAGTGAAAAAAATGAATCACCATATATATATATATATATATATAATATATATATATATATATATATATATATATATATATATATATATATATATATATATATATATATATATATATATATGTTGAACACATGCACGTATTATCAAAATTATACATATTTATTGAATATGTAAACTTATTATGTACTTTTAATTTGAACATGTATAGATGAAATCAATATCAATGATGAGATGTTAGAAAATGTTGTCACTCACACATATGAAGATGAAAAAGCTGACCATATTATATGATATCGTGTTAATCACATTTTTGATACATACTTCTTAAAGGAAAATGTGGCAGTTCAAACCCAATTGTTGAAAGGTATCCTATCATTAAGGAAATTAAAATATGCTACGACTTTATTAGGTATTCAAAATTCAACAAAAGATAAAAAAAAATGAAGGAAAATGTGATAAAAAATATAAGTAGTGCTATATATTCAATTATAAGATCTAGACAGAAAAATGTTTTAGTTTCACGTAGATGAATACATATGGCATTGGTTTCATCAAGTACTAAAGAGAATCTCTTGGTAAATTCTATGGCACGAGCATTAGGAACCTCACGAAAAACTTTGCACAAACATCAGAAATTTAGGTTGAAAATAGATGTAAATGATGAAATCTCTTGTTGGAGAGCTATTTGTAGGCAACTATACAAAGATAGACTTGGCAAAAATGTTAAGAAAACAATATATTAATATTGGATGAAAAATTAACGTGTTTCACCAAATACAAGGGATGTGATGCAAAGAATAATATCATGAAATCAGTACGAAGTACATCAAAAAAAATTCTTGGACACCACTCAAATAGAGTTTTTAAACAAGTTCAAAGAAGAGAATTGTGAAATTGATGTCTCAATCAGTGCTTTTGTGCAAAAAAAAACCATGGTATGTGAAACCTATCACCGTACGCGACACTTGTTGTTGTTATTATCATGTGGAATTTCAATTATATTATGACACATTCCTTAATTTTGGTAGAACGTTTTGTAAAGATTCACCTACTCCTTCAAATATCCATGATTTCATATCTCAAATTTTATATGGAAGAGAAAGTCATGGATTCTTTACCAAAAGAAATGTGTTGGTGGTAAAAAATGCGATGATTGTGGAAATTTGACTAAATTTCAAAAAAAATATCATACTGATATAAATGATCAATAATTTTCCAACATGAAAGTGAAATGGAAGATATATGAATATATCCATACTTCGATTGAAGGTTCAAGTAGTACTACAAGTGGTAAAAGAATTGATTTACAAGAATAAGAAATTTTTGTGATAGATTTTTTGACAAAGTTTGAAGCAGAAATTTATGAATACACCAAGCATTAACATAGAAATCGATGACAGGACTTGAAATTCAAAAAATCCCATGAATTTTTCCCACCATGGACCATTTTGTCAGTAATTGATTTTACCTAAAACTGCACATTTGTTCCATAAAAAGAAAATCAGAGTGAATACTATCATTCTGACCAAGTATCCATGCTCATCCATATTCTACATAGACATTCTGAACAAAATTTTGATCATACATAAAGCACTAGTGAAAATCAGCATGTTATTAAAGAATATCACTTTTACATCAGTGGGGATTGAACACATGATACATATTTTTTACAACATTGTTTTGGAAAGATTTATGACTCCTTGAAAAGTCGTGGAATAAAATTCAATGAACATTGGATATGGTCATATGGATGCGTAGATCAACTCAAATCTTCACGATCATTATTTTGGTTGTGTTGTCTTCATATGAAAACATACATTAAACATTATTGGAATTTCTTTGAGACTAGTCATAGAAAAGGTAAACATTACTATGCGGGGGCATGAATAAAATGGGCACTTCGAAGATATCAAATGAACCCCTATGCAAACCGACTTGTGGATGCTAAATAATTTGTTCAATGGTGCATCGTTGCACTAAGCCATGAGACTAACCGATCAAGGGAAGTGTGAAGGTACATTCAATTTAATTTTTATTGGATATCTAATTTTAAACAGTGTACATTCATCACAATGATTACCTTTGATGGTATCTTGATATCATATTTATATTTTTCTTTGAATTTTCCATATAGGTTTTTTTGGCATATTGGGGTTGAAGATGTAGATAGATCGATTGGAAATGACATTGAAACAATAAAAGGGACTCAAAAATTGCATTCAATTAAAAAAAAATTTCCCACAAATGTGTTTGCATTAGATAAAAGAGAATACTCTTGTTTTTGTCATGTTTTCATAGACAACACAGAATCCAATGATGTTTTTGAAAACAAAATGTATGTAAAATCTTGGCAACATACAGAGCTAAATGCAAAGGGGAAAATTTCTGTTGAAATTTATGAAGAAATACAATCAGAGGAGACTACAATATCATCCGATGGTGATCTATTTTTTGATCTTGTTAGAGAAGGTAACATTTGAATTTCTTTCAAATGATAGAGATCTAGAAATAGATAACAAAATAAAGTACATGTATGTTAATTTTAAAGTTAATTTTTCTTGTTAATCATGATCTAGATTTAAATACATAAGTTTGTTTTATGGTGCAGGAGATGTTTTTGTTGTAATTGCACCTACTATCAACAATGAAAATGTGAAGTATTATTTTATGTGTTGCACTGAGAGAAAGATGAAATTATTAGAAAACTATAATGATCACGAATTTACATATGATAGAGGGTCTATTATACTGAAAGCTTATTTTTTCAGACAAACTAATCAAAGTGGGGATTTTGTTTACTTTCAAGACTATGAACTTGATGTCATAAGTTGTCAATATAGTCACTTCGTGTGTGTAGCACGCATAAAGTTGATAGGAGTTCAATCAAAGAAAAAAACGAAAAATTAAGAAATGGAAAATGTCAAAAACCGATCATGAATGGATCATTGAAGATGGCATTCCATTGAATTTTTTTTGATTGAACTGCCCAACAATTTCTTCTCTTTGGATTCATGTTTTAGAACTTCCAGAACTCAACTAAAAAATGAACTACCTTTTTATGTTATCTGTGCAAGTTTTTTCACATGTACATTGTTTTGGTACATGCACACGATTAATTTATACATGTGTACACATACAAATGTCTATATTATCTATTCTAAATGATTTCATACATTCTCTGGTACAATTTGTCATAATGTCATTATTGCAAAATGTACATATTTGTGTATCTAGCATAGTTGATATAATGAAAATTTGAAGTTGCACGATTTTGTTTTAGATGTGTGTGTCTATTAGAAGTAAATTATATAATATTCATTCTTGAATGCAAAATTTGTGGTACGTGTTTTGTAATTTCTAGTTTACTATGAACTAAAAGTAGCTTTTCGATGTGCATTGATGAAAAATGTTGCACATACTAGATATATATGTTCTAGGATGCAATTTTAAAATTTTATGATCGTTTGACACATCTAAGAAGACCTAGAATCTTATGAAATTGTTTATATATATATATATATATATATTCAAACATGTACTTAAATCATTTCTATGTACATATATACATGTGAATTTTTTTTTGTTTGTAAACTGACAACTTGAATTTTAAAAACAAAACATTATATCAAAATCACATGCCAAATGTAATTATCCAAGACAACAGTGAATGTATTTTAAAACTAACTAACTAACTAACTAACTAACTATATATATATATATATATATATATATATATATATATATATATATATATATATCCAAAGAGTAAAATATTTCTAAAATTTGTATCTCACATGAACAACAAAGGTATATATATATAGTGTTACGAGTATGTTATATAGAAAAGTAAATATATGACAGCATCTAGATAAGAATATATATAAAAAAATAAATTTAAGACTAGATCTATCAAATATAATGTTGAACACATGTGCATCATCCATCAAATACAAGTGGATGTAGTGTCTCTCCCAACAAATTCACGATCCTCGAGCTATCCTGTGAAGCATGGGGAACCTATACACAATGTGTACAAACATTAAAATTTAATACATTTTGAAATTGAATGAGAATATAGAACTTGATGTAAAAAAAAAAAAATGAAAAACAAAATCATGCAATACCTCAAGAGGTTCCCTCTCCATTGTATTTTTTTTGTTCATCCATTAAAACCTCCTCCACAGGAACATCTTTCATAGTAAACTGTATAATATACATGTACAAGTATATATATATATATATATATATATATATTAGAAAATTTCAATAATATTAAAAAAAGGGTAAACAACTTGTTAAAATGGTTCAAATGGTGTGGATGTTCCTATCTCCATCATACACTCCATCTCCAGAGTCCGTGGAGAAAAGGAATCATCTCTAGGAACCTAAAATTAAAAAAAATTAAAAGTATAAAATAACACAAGGAATTAGATCTCAGTTTATAATAAAACTTTTGAAATTCAATTTATAAATTATAACTTAAACATATATTTAAGTGAAAAATTGAATACTTGTAATGGATTTGGCACATCTCCTCAGGGTGTCTCCGAAAGAAAATCTCCAAAAAACTAAAATTTAAAAAAATTAAAATAATTCAAGTTCTAGAGATCTCATTTTTTAATGGAACTTTTGAGCTAGAATATATAACTTAAAAACATATTTAAAAGTGAAAAATTGTTCATACTTGTGATGGTGGATTTGGCACATCTCCCAAGGAAGAAGAAGGTACTTCCATCCCAAAAGCATCGAACAGAATCCAAATCTGTTAACATTTAATTATATACACATGTACATGTGTGCACAATTATTTATTTTAAAAATATGTCATCATGTTTCGATCTATATCACCATGTTCACTTAAAAAACACTAAAATTTTCAAACATATCTTGATGGTGAAAACCATCTTGATTTTGTGATTGAAGGTGAGACCCATCTTGATTGTGTGAATCGGAGGGTCCGACCGTGTTATTGACATTTTGTTCATTCATCAAGCGTGACAACTGCAAATGGTTTTAACATATAATGATACAGTTTTGTTATATTAATGTATACAAATAAATTTATGTATATATTTATTTATTACAAATTGTACATGTGTTAAAATAATCACCCTAACCATTAACACATATCGTTCCCATGCCATCTTTCTCATGAATAAGTAGGTTTTTCCAACCATTGCGAAGATTATTTGCATATGTTTTGATATTGTCAACACTCATGTTGTCTATCTTTTCATTTGTATAATACACAAAATTAGTGCTTGCATTCTCGCGTGCTCTTTGTTGATTGAGACAAACATCAACTCCACCCAATCCACTATGAACGTTGTCAATTATGGCATCCCTTGCTTCTAGACTAATTTGAGAAGTGGCATCCATATTTGACCGGAAAGTTTTGACACGAAGAGGTCAACTAGCCAATGGTGGCTCAGGGCGAGAAAACTCAACATCATGCCTAGCACCCCTACAGTCACACAATCGACCTTTCCCAAGACCAAAAAATTCAAATGGAAGGTCATTATAATTGGGTTTCATTCCCAAAAATAATTTTTCTTAAAATAATTTTTCAAAATAAAGCGGAACCTCGTCATTCCATGGGAGTCTTCCATAGGCAACAAGGTGTCTATCATACAAATAGCGAGCTATATGAGGGTGCTTGAAATATTGCACCTTTAGCATCTTTCATTTTATCCCTTATTTGAAATTAAACATAGACTTGGTCATTTCTATTGTAACTCTTTGTTTAACAACCTCCCATGTATCGAGACCCATCTCCTTTCTTTTTCTCATCACTTATACAAAAGTATCAGTGGTTGGAAAAAGCTTTAGGTACACATCTACTAGTCCGTTTAAAGAGTTAGTAACTATTTCCAAGCTTTTTCGACTCTCAATAGGAGAGTCAAAGCCATGATATCTCTCTTCAATTTTGAATGAAGATTTTGACACTTTTGTAAAGTGCATTGTTCCATGTTTGATTCCCAAGGTATATCTAAAATGTAAGATGGATAAATCTTGGTTGGTGTACAACCTTCTTCTTGAATGACACGTTCTGTCTTACGTCTTTTTCGAGCAACAGTTGGAGCAACATTTTCACCCTCTGCATTAATATATAAAAAAATTTATATTAAAAAAACATGTAAACAAATTTGTACAAATTGAATGAAAATAATATTTAGATTGATGGCCACCTCGATATGGTTGGCTAGCATCTTGCACACCCTGAGACTGTTAAGAACCAAAATGACTACTGATTAGTTAATAACCAACACGACCTTCCGTTGATTAGCCTTTGGTGGAATGCATATCACCACGTTCATGCAATTCGCCATCACCTATTGATGGCCCTCCAAGGTATGTGTACCACCACCAACCTCATGAGATGGGAGGGAAGCTTCATAAAAAAATATGAATTTATAATCAATTCAAAAATACATTCATACATAAAAATACATGTACATATTCATTGATTAAATTGCGTGAACCATGGGCACGTGAACCATGGCCATGTTTCATTGATGGATTAGACACCTTTGTCCTCCTACCTCCTAAAAAATAAGAAATTAAACTTATTAACAACTAATTTAACTCACAAAATTGATAAAATATCAATTCCATATGTACACACATGTATGTATATGTATGGAGATAAGATTATATTTAAATACAATGAACATCCCTTGATCCATGATCCCCTCTCTCGTAGAGATATGGGATTCTATTGATCTTCGTCTTTCATCCTCCATGATATATATATGTAGATATATCTACAATGGACATTTAAAATTATTTTTAAATTACTATTGAAAATAAATTCGAAATAAATTTCAAAAAATTAATGTAATTTAGTGTACACAAATTATGTAAAACAAAACTTTCAAAGTAGTAATTGATGTGTGAAACTCAATTTAAACAAAAAATTTATAAAAATGTTAAGTTCACCAAATTTCACTTTACATGGTGGGAGCACAGTTTGTATATAATTGAAAAGAACACATGGTCATTAAAAAAGAAGCGTGAAACTCCATTTAAACAAAAAAAAATTTAAGTCCCCACATTTTAATTTTATAAAAATGTGAAGTTCACCAAGTTTAAAATTTGAAGTTCACCAAGTTGTGCTTTACATGGTAGGAGCACACTTGGTATATAATTGAAAAAAACACACGGTTATTACAAAAGACACATTTATAAGTAAAAAACACACACATATCAAAGATATGTTACAATTTTCATCAATAAATTTTGCAGGGGAGCGTCTCAACACTAATTCATCTTTGAGAGATGAATCTTGAATTTTTGAAGAAGAGCGTCTCAACACTAACTCATCTTTGAGAGATGAATCTTGAATTGGAATTACCCTGTATAATACTAATTCATCTATTAATTCATATTTTATAGATGAATCTTGAATTGGCTTTGCCCCACACAATATATCAACAGGGATCTTATTAACATTTGTACAATGTATTATACTAAAAATTTGAAATTGGCTAACAATATTGTTTGCTTTTCTATGCAGTTGTTTTAGCCTCTCCTTATTAACTTGGTACAGGCCTTTCATCTAGTTTCACACAAGTTTAGAATTGGTAAAAAATATAATTCCATTTGATCCATACTCCTTAGTTGTTTCCAAGCCTTCTATCAATGCAATATAATATGCCTCATTGTTTGTTGTTCTTCCAGGTATATTCATTTTCCTTTGGAGGACCTTGCTAGTTTCAATATTGCAAATCACATATGTAATAATTTATTTCCTTGGATTGGGATAGAAAGAAACATCTATGCATAATGTCCATTTTTCAACCATATTTAGTGGGTTTTTTTTAATCCCTGAGAAAAAAAAAATCAATAAAATATATTAAATCAACATCTATTGCAAATGCATCAGAGAAATGACATGTGCATGGTTTACCTTAAATTTTGATTTAAATTTTATGGGAGAATTCAGATCTAGAAATAAGGTGCCTTAAATATTGTCTTGCCAAGAGTTTAAGGGAGATTTATGACATGTACATGGTTCGTGCATGGTTTTCTTTAAAGTTTTCCTTAAATTTTATGGCAAAACTCACATCTATAATTGACATGCCTTAATGATTTCCTTGCCTAGAGTTTAAGGGAGAAATGAAATGTACATGGTTCGTACATGGTTTTCCTTAAAGTTTGCCTTAAATTTTATGGGAGAAATCACATCTAGAAATGACATGCCTTAAAGATTGACGTTCCTACATTTTAAGGGAGAAATGACATGTACATGGTTCCATGAGTTTACTGGATATGTCAACTTTAAGAAAGTATGATATCCAGAGGCTACCTAGCCCTTTACAAATTATTCCTTTAGAACTTGCAGAAGCTAACACTCAACAGATAAACTAAAATCCTATGGAATTTCAACCACTTTAGGTTCAGTTTTTAGGCCTTAAATTTTTCCTTGAATCAATGGGAGAAAGCCTTGAGTTTGGGGGATCCTATCCTATGGAAGTTCAGCTACTTTAGGTTCAAATTTTAGGCCTTAAATTTTTCCTTGAATTAATGGGAGAAATCCTTGAGAAATGACATATGCTTTAAATTGTGCCTAAAATTTTATTGGAGAAATGACACATGTACACGATTTTCTTTAAATTGGTAGTGGTTTATAGATATTGAAATGAAGAAATTGTATTTAGATATGTTCCATAGTTTCAATGTAGGGGAATTTACTGGATATGTCACCTTTGAGAAAAGATGTGATACAAAGGCTACCTAGCCCTTTATAGACTCTGTCTTTAAAACTTGTAGAAGTTAACACTCAACATTTATTATAGGGGCATTTATTGGATATGTCACCTTTGATTAAAGATGAGATCCAGAGGCTACCTCACCCTTTACAGACTCTGCCTTTATAACTTGTAGAAGTTAACACTCAATAGACAGACTAAAATCCTATGGAAGCTCAAAATCCTATGAGAGTTCAACCACTTTATGTTCAGTTTTTAGGCCTTAAAGTTTGCCTTGAATTAATGGGATACATCCTTTAGTTTGTGGGAGAAATGACATGCACATGGTTTTCAAAATTAATTTATGCACTTATAAAAACAAATAGTGGTAGTGGTTGATGAATTTATGTCAAAAGTCACACCTTTATGAGTTTGTGAGAGAAATCACATTGCCTTATAGTTTATGGGAGAAATGACATAGAAGTGACACATGTCTTAAATTTTTCTTATAATTTTATGGGAGAAATTACACATGTATGGGAGAAATGACACATATACATGGTTTTCCTTAAATTTGTAGTGGTTTGTGGATATTAAAATGAAAAACTTCTATTTAGATCAATTCCAGAGATTGACTGTAGGGGAATTTACTAGATATGTCACCTTTGAGAGAAGATGAGATTTAGAGGCTTTATGGCCTTTTACAGACTCTACCTCTAGAACTTGTAGAAGTTAGCACTCAATAGAAAGACTAAAATCCTATGGAAGTTCAAAATCTTATGAGAGTTCAACCACTTTAGGTTTAGTTTTTAGGCCTTAAATTTTTCCTTGAATTAATTGGAGAAAGCCTTAAGTTTGTGGGAGAAATGAAGTTTACATGGTTTGAAAACTTATTTTATGCACTTACTAAAACAACTAATGGTTGTCATTGATGAAGTTATGTCAAAAGTCACACCTTTATGAGTTTGTGGGAGAATTGAAATTGCCTTATAGTTTATGGGAGAAATGACATAGAAATGACACATTCCTTAAAGTTCTCCTAAAATTTTATGGGAGAAATGACAAATGTACATTGTTTTCCTTAAAGTGGTAGTGGTTTATGGATATTAAAATTAAAATCTTCTATTTAGATATGTTCCATAGATTGACTATAGGGGCATTTACTGGATATGTCACCTTGAGAAAAGATGAGATCCAGAGGCTACCTGGCCCTTTACAGAATCTCCCTTTAGAACTTGTAGAAGTTAACACTCAACAAACAGATTAAAATCCTATGGAAGTTCAAAATTCTATGAGAGTTCAGCCACTTTAGGTTCAGTTTTTTGGCCTTAAATTTTTCCTTGAATTAATGGGAGAAAGCCTTTAGTTTGTGGGAGAAATGATGTGTACATGGTTTGCAAACTTATTTTATGCACTTACTAGAACAACTAGTGGTAGTGGTTGATGAAGTTATGTAAAAAGTCACACATTTATGAGTTTGTGGAAAAAATGACATAGAAATGACTCATGCCTTAAATTTTTCTTAAAATTTTGTGGGAGAAATCACACATGTAAGGGAGAAATGACACATGTACATGGTTTTCCTTAAAGTGGTAGTGGTCTATGGATATTAAAATGAATAACTTATATTTAGATCTATTCTAGGTATTGGATGTAGGGGCATTTACTGGATATGTCACCTTCGAGAAAATATGAGATCCAGGGGCTACCTGGCCCTTTATAGACTCTACCTTTAGAACTTGTAGAATTTAACACTCAACAGATAGACTAAATGCCTATGGAAGTTCAAACAATCAACACTCAGCCACTTTAGGTTGAGGTTCTAGGTCTTAAATTTTTCCTTGAAATAATGGGGGAAAGACTTTAGTTTGTGGGAGAAATGGCATGTGCATGGTTTGCCTTAAATTTTATGGGAGAAATCACATCTAGAAATGACATGCCTTAAATTTTTCCCAAGTGCCCAGAGTTTAAGATAGAAATTGCATAGAAATGATACATGCCTTAAATTTTTCCTAAAGGTTTATGGGAGAAATGACACATGTATAGGAGAAATGACACATGTACATGGTTTGCCTTAAAGTGGTATTGGTTTGCAATTACTTACACATTTTCCTTAAATGGGTAGTGGTTTGCACTTACTTAAATGTTTTCCTTAAAGTGGTAGTGGTTTGCACTTACTTAAAGAAATAGTGGTAGTGGTTGATTAAGTAATGTCAAAAGTCACACCTTTATGGGTTTGTGGGAGAAATGACATCTAAATGGTTTGCAAAATTATTTTATGCACTTACTAAAACAACTAGTGGTAGTGGTTGATGAAGTTATTTCAAAAGTAACACCTTGATGAGTTTGTGGGAGAAATGACATGTACATGGTTTTCCTTAAAGATTAGTTTGCCTTGAAGTTTTATGGGAGAAATCAGATCTAGAAACCTTTACTTTGAAATCTATAAATAGGCTAAGAACATTAAAAATTAATTTTCAACTTGCATTAGTTATGTCCTTAATAAGAAGTATGATTTAGCACCTAACAAATTGTTTAATAATTTATAATAATGTCATCTTTGGCTTGTACTATCATTCATCCTTGATATGTACAAAAATTTTACAACTTGAACATAAACCTAAACTATCATCATATCACTGTACATAATCTAGATTATTAATATCCATTACATCATAAAACACTCCACTTTTAACATTTTACAAGATTAGAAGCATCATGGAAGGTGTAAATTTAGATACATTAATAAAATAGATTAGGTTGATTTAAATATTAAAACAGGAAGGAGAGACCAGTGATTAAGCTACAATTAAGAAAGAAGGTACTCAAGGTACAACATGAGATATAAAGTCACAATTGATTTCCTTTATTCTTAACACAAAAGACAATTCTAAGAAACCTTTCCTTGGCAACAATTGGAGGGTGGACTATTTCAAAATTTGCGGTATATTTTGAAGGTATAATATATGCAAACATTTGAGGATATTTCATATAGCTAACAACAATCAAATAGCATTATTTGAGCAAGTAATTTTGTTGCGCTAATACATTTCTAAAAATAAAATTGTATAGCAAAGGTACTAGAGCTAGATCTATAGCTTGGACAAATGTTGTAAAGGACAATTTAGAAGAAATGCACGACATGCATGATGAATTATTGGAATATCTTATCTTCTTAATCCATTGTGAGTTGATTGATATGCTCATATGTATAATAAGCTATACTAATCCAGAAAATCGGCAATCAACTTGAAATGAAATAGCAAATTTGGGGAAGATTGAGAAATGCCTAATGCTTCTTCTGTTTCCTAGTATTGACATTTGAGCATACTAGATGTTGTTTATATATTAATATTGGTCTTTGTTTCTCACAACATTTTAGTTTTGTTTCATATAACATTAGGATTCAATATATAAAGTTTACAACTAGAGAGTTTACCTTGGAGGAGGCAATTGATCCCAATGCAGTTTTTGATAGCTTAATGACTTCTATGGATGAGGGTGAATATGTTTCATATTCAGCTAGGCACTTACAGTCAACAACTAGAGAGTTTACTTTGGAAGCGGCCATTGGTTCGAATGCCATCGCACCTAGAAGGCTTTTGGAGACTTCAGTGATTTCCAAAACACCTCAGCATGATATTGTTGAGAAAATTGATCATGTCAATCAGAATTGGTATCCTAACAATATGTTGTTTAACACTTTCCTTTTGGATCTAATTATCTGAATAGTACTGGGTTGATTATAAATCACCATATTGTTTCTCTATGGGTTTCTTTATTAAAGGGTTTTAGAAACTTTTTATTTTTGATGGGTTTTAGAAACTTTTTATTTTCATTATGTTTTTACTATATTTTCTATTATTTGATGAAAGGTGAAGTATCTAAATTAAAAATATAAAAAACCCTCGAGAAAATGTCCTTCACAATATTTATTAAGAATGAATTCCCTAAACATTGAAGAGTGCAATAAAAAAAATAGCAACTAAATTGTATATAATTAATGATTATACTATTGGTTTTTTTGACATTATATGGAAATTCCGTTGTTACCAGGATGATTAGAGATAGAGTCAAGGAATGATATTTTTTGAACGTATGATGTAAATTCTTTTATTATTGCAATTTTTTTTAACCTCTTTTGTTTATGTAATTTGGTGTTCGCATCCCTATTTTAATCCAGTAATTGGAGGCTCATTATCTGTTCTTCGTCGACCAATACAGATGGATTGGAAAGCAACATTATCACTTGTCACGGAGCGGATAAAAACAGTATACCGTGTGGTCAATTAGGCATTTCTAGAAGTAATATCTTGCACGACTATAGTTACAAATATTATGATTATTACATAAAAACGGAATATTTTGACAAAGTTGAGTACAACATTTTGACCAAGATTTGAGGATTATAGAGTCAACGGGTTAATCGTATTAAAATGCACTATCATTCTAACTTTCAGTTAAATTAGTAATATACATTTTAGATATTTAGAAAAGTATAAATAATATAAATATAATTTAAAAATTAATATTATAATAATATAAATAATAATATTTTAAGTTTATAATATTATTATATAAATAGGATTTATGGTGACATTTACTTTTTCAATAAATAAAAAATTAGACTACTTATGTTTTTTTTTTTATATTGTTCAGTACGCTCTCAGAAGGTCCAAGCAAATTGTTGTATGAAATTTGTCAAAAGAACAGATGGCCACCTCCAGTGTTTAAGTGTGAAGAACTAGGCAATCCGCCGAAAAGAAAGTGATTAGAGATGTCTAAATAAAATGTTTGGTTATTTTAAAATTTTGGAAGAAAACTATTCTCACTTTCTTTTTATTTTGCAGTTATATTTTTACTGTTCACATTCCTTCAATGGAATTTCATGAAGTTATTGGAAAAGAAATGCGTACAAAGAAAATTTCCCAGGATGCAGCGTTTATGATACTCTCGGAATTTCAGAAGAAAGGAATTATTTCCCTTGATGTACCAGCTTCAACCATGCTTTTTAATTTCAAAAGCAGTTACAATGATGCTTTGTGAATTTCAAAAGCAAGTACTTTAAGACTTGACTTTTCCTATTTATTTTAAATGTGAGTATGATAAAATAGTTGTCTAGAATCACAATTGCAGGTGATAACACAATTGCAAATGATAAGTGTTTCAACTTTATGTGTTCTTATTTTGTATGCATTGGGGTGTAATAGATTTTCTTTATAAGCTAGTTAAATCCAACTTTATTTGTTATACCTTATGTGTGATGACTTACAACTATTGGTATATGTCTTCATGCAATTATTAATTTCTTTATTCTTGTTTCCTATTCTAATGCTATTATAGTATGTTATATTGATTTTTGTATGTATTCTCCTAATGAAAGTATGTAGCTATATCTGGGTATATGATATTCATTAAGTAATTCCAAAATAAAAAATATACAATTCTATAATTTTTTTCATTTTTCTTTGCCAATTTAGGTCAAAATTTGACAATGTTTAATTTTTTATATTTCAGCTCACCAATTTAATTTAAGATATACATATAACTCTTTTCTTATTAAATATCTACAAAATGACATTGGGTAAAAAAAAATTCACCTTATAATATTTATTTTCCCTTCATATATAGTGTGCTCATAGCTCCTTCATATAATATCTGAACAACCATAATATTTAGAAAAAAATAATTCTTTCATCATAAATGGAATTAGTTATAAGTATGCATTCAAATTTATTTTACAATTATTATTTTATTATTCACATTCCTCATACAAAATTTTAAAAATTTAGTGGAAAAGATTCTTTGATCATAAATGGAATGTGTTATAAGTATGCAATAAAATTTATTTTATAGTTATGTTTTTACTATTCACATTCAAGATTTAGAAAAGTCACTCGAAGATAAATTCCTACAAAGAACATTTCCTAGGGTGTCACAATTGGTGATGATAAGTGTTTCAAGTTTATATTCTTGTTTTGTTTTGAATGTATTGTAATGAAGTACTTTTATAAGCTATTTAAATCCAAGTCTATTTGTTGTGCCTTGTTATATATCTTATATATGATGTGTAGTGATTTCTTTTTCTCTTACTAGTTGATTTTATATACATTTTGATTAGGTATTCTAGTCCTATCATGTTTCATGGTGTTGTATTTTGTATAGATGCTCCTAATACATGTATATAGCTATATGTATTTATATGATATGCACATAATGAAAGTTAATTCATTAAGTAATCTCAAATTCAAAAAAAATCTAAATATCCATAGTTATAACGTTTTTTTTTTTGGAATTTAGTTTAATTTTGTGTATTTAATTTTTTCTAAATTAATCTAGCTTATAAATATAACTATTTTCTTATTAAATATTGACACAATGGCCCTAGGTGAAGTAAATTTTTAATTTATATGATCTATTTTCTTTTCTTCCAGTAATATATGAACAATCATACAATTTAACAAAAAGTCCTTCTTTCATTATAGATGAATTTTTATAAGTATGAATTCAAATTTATGCCATATTCGTCACAAATAGAATTTTATATAACTATACATTCACATTTATGCCCCTTGGGATAACTTTTATTCTTCATTATTGGCTTAGACCCTCAGCCATTTCCCATGATATTTCACGTGAGATATAATGGAGTCTAAATTTCACACAAACTAAAATTTAAGTATCATAATTTTCTACCCTATCTTGTTATATAAATATCAAAAGGCCTATATCCTTAAAACCTAAATTTCAATTTCAATGCTTCCAAACTCACAACATATTCATTTCATGATTTCTTCGCAATTGAATTAACTTATAAAATATAGAATTTTTTTTCTAAATTTTGTATAACTATATATGAGAATTTAGTTTTTATAGGAGTACTACTTTATTTTTTTTGAAAAATATATCCATGTTAGTGAAATTCCCAAACAATAGAAAAATTATTCAAATAATTTTTATAAGAGTATTTTGTTCTTACCTACAATTAGCATTTCAAAATGTTCAAGGTTAATTTATATATATATTTTAAAATCAAATATATATATATAATTCATTATATAAGTGCTTCAACCTTATAATTCACATCCTTCAATATGGATGTAATACAACCAGTGTATTTATTGGCCCTCCATGCATGATATATAGCAATGCAGCTGTAACTGCAATTTACACAAATACTCGTAAACCTGTGCGTTAGGACCCACATAAACTCTTTATACACAGTGGACTATAACTTTGGGGTTATTAACATACATACGCACACGATCAAACAACACCTCTTTAAACGACCACAACGGATTACTTAACAAACAACCACACATAAAACCTAAAATAATCGCATAAATGCAAATTTCTTATTTTGAGGGCACCACATCACAACAACCAATCAGAACGCATCTCAATCGCTTGCCCACAACCTTCAACTCTTTGCGAATATGTAAACTACAAATTTTTGAAGTGCAATTTTGTGCTGTGCTGACACTTGGCCTTCCCTCATCGCATCGCAGTTCTCAAGTATTATCACATCGCATCGCATAAAACATACCATGTGAACTCTTAAATGCTATTCACTATAATTTTTGAAGGGCTAAGTCGTGATCTATCGTCCTTTGTTGATATCTACAATATCCGATGGTCTGCGCAACTTCTTCTCCGTGCCACTTTGCATCGCAAATTAAAATATTTAACTTGCGAAATCTTAACCTTGTCTTTTCTTCTCTGCAATGTGTAAAAATTTATGGTTGCGACATGCTTCTATCACAGTTGTTCATTTTCGTATCAACGGTCCTCATCAAGCCTGCATGTCCGATCTCCGAAGTCATTACGACTGTCCATATTTCATCTTCGGGTCTGTAATTTAATCGCAGTCGTCCGCTCAACCTTCTCGGCTCTTCTTCTCCTATTCTTTCCACTCTAATCTCCACCGTCAATCCTTAAGCCTTGACTCTATACTTCAATCCTCGTCATCGATTCCTCCTTAGGAATTCATCTAAGTATTCTACTCTTTATTCGGTTGCTCTTCTTTCTAATGGAGGTGCTCTGCAATACGGCTTCCTCCACGCTTCTCCTCCTGAGCTTCCTCGAAACTCTTCAATGCTATCTCTCCTGAGCTTTATTTAGTCTGTAAACGCGTGGATCCCTCTTGAGCTTGTTCTTCTTCTCGTCATCCCTCGGTCTCTACTTTGTCTTATTCAAATTTCAAAGAACTTCGTCCTCTCTCTCAAATCTGTATATTCATTAACAAAAAAAAATATTCATATATAATAACACGGATACAAACAAAGTACCATACTTGAATTAGATAGGGAAATAAAACTAACGGGTTAGAACAAAGAGCCTATCAAAATCCAAAACACTTGGAATTAATTTATAAATGAAAGTAAACAGACAAAAGCCCTTAGATGGCTAGTTTTTTTTACATTTATTCCCACTCTTTGTTCAACCCTCTCTCCTAACTATTTCCCTCTCATTCTCTATTTCTCTTTATGGATGGCAGAACCCCACAATGGTGGATTTTTTTTTGTTTTATTCTTTTCTCAAAATACGCATATGGTTTAGAAAATTTTATTCAGTTTCAAAAAAATTTATTCAACTAAATGCCTAACTAATCCTAATCTAACTATTATTTTAACTTACAGACTACAATGGCTATCTTAGCCCAAATTAACATTAAACAAAATACTTTAAAACTAAAGTCTTCAAATTATTGGGACTGTTAGTCCTCTTCCCAAGCCACAACATGTGACTAGTTGGTCACATTGTTGGCTCTACCTTAATGCTCCTCCATCACACTCCCGAGGTAAAAGAATTCATGACCTCTTGGTCATGTGCCTTTAATGCTTGAATCTTCTAGGATCCCAAACTCTGTTTTTCTGATGTCCATAAGCATCATTGTCTTTCCCATTAGTTAGCTGCAATCATCGAGGCTTTCATACTTTATGTTGTAGTGCTCCACTACTTCTACCTTAACTGTTCTTCACTTTCCAAACAATTCCACAATGGACAAATTTCTCCATTTTGTTGTAACTATTCTTAGCTGTTTGCATTAACTCCCATAGTTCATCTATGGTTTCTTGAAATTAAATATTTGATTGTAATATAATCTTATTTCCAGTCCTCTGCCAACACATTCTACTACACTCTGTCCCATATATTTCTGCAAATATTACTTCGGGCATTGCTTCCACCCAAAATTCCTGAGTATCTCTGAAGATATCTCCCTGTGAAATACCCCTCTTCTTTTCCTTGTTTGAAAATTTACTGTCAAAAGGTAAATTTCCTTTTAATTCTACGACTTCAGTAATATATTTATTCACTCTTTGCTGTATACTAGTTAACACAATTAAGTTTTTGAAACTAGTATCTATATATGTTTCAACTGCAGTTTAAAATGCTCCCATCTTAAAGTCTACAATCTATTTCTCTTGCTCAAATGTTTTCAGCAGTAAACTTAGCCATTCACTAATTACTTGATTCCCTTCAAGTACCTCTTCAGTATGTTGTATTATAGTTTCTACACAACTCTCTTCCTCTTCCTTGAAAAAATTCCATTGTTGTCCTTCTGCTTCTTGACTAGTCCTAATAGTCAATTCAGTCTTTTCCACTTCTATGACTGACTTTCTTTTAGCTTGAGACATAAATACCTCACTGTCATCTTTATGGATTTCTTCTTCCTTGTTACTAAGAAAACCTCTTTCTGACACTGCTGCTTCATCTTTAACCAAAATAAAATTCTGATTCTCTATTTCTATGACAGTCCTAAATGTCCATCCAACAATCTTCCTTTGGCTATTTAAGAAATCCAATTCATCTTTTTCCTCATCAAGAAAAAATTTCATCTCATGAGGTACTACTACTTCATCTACCTTAAAGTTACCCCCTTCATTAAATAAGGAACTTATGAATTACTTCTGCTACAACAGCTCAACTTGGTCTTGATCAGAAAGACACTCTTCATCATACCTTGCTTGACAATTTTCTTCCTCATTATACTTTGCTAGATAAACTTCAACATTACTTGAGACAATTCCAAGAGATGGATTGTCTTCTACATAACCTGAAAACACATTCAAATTTTTTGCATTAAACTCACAAGACCTAGTGGTATTATTTGATGACTCAATCACCAAATCTTTCTCTTGTTGTTCTAAGTCTCTTTTAGAACTCAGAAAGTCTTCACTAGTATTCTTTTCAACTTTCTCAAGCATAGCATATGAATGCTTGATATCATCCTTTTCCTCTTTCTGTCCTTGGCCATCATCATAAGTAGATTCCTCCTTGTTTTCAGTTTTCATAGTAGGCTCGAAATCATTGCCTTCACTTAATTGTACACATGCATGTATACGAGACTCAGTTGTCTCATTTGATTCTTGAACATAATTCAGATTCTATCCTCCCCCTTCATCCTTTGTGACAACATCAACAAATTGTCTTTCTTTACCGATTTCACCTTCAAACATACAATAATAATTTGTTTCAAAACCATATGGATCCATATCTCTCTTGTTGTCTCAAACATTCACTCTTTCCACTAGTTCCCATCCTTCCAAGGATCCATGAAACGATTAGTTGATCTCATGTCTTCATCTTCATTGCTACTATCACCAAGAATAGACCCATACTATCCTATGTTGTAACTCAACTCCTCTGAGTTCTTCTTCTAGCTTAATTCTTATGTCAGATCTTAGCCTGCTTTGTAACTAAATCCACTTGACTCTTTTCTTCCACAGAACCCAATCATACCTTTGGTGTTCCATACTACCTTGTATGAATGCTCTCAACACTTCTAGTTACACTTTTATCTCAGCTAATTTTCTATCAATTTTATTCTTACTTCATCTTTCATAATCTCCCTTGGAACCTTTACTATGACTATCAGTAGCCATAGTCTTCTTTCCTTCATGAAATCTTCTTTGTTCATCATGGACTACAAACAATCCATCTATACAAGCTGACTCCACCAACCTATCTGTAGATACCACACCAATATTTTCCATGCTTGGTCTTTTACTGGCATCTTTGTTGATTTTTTTCTTTCAATTGTCACTCCTCCTTGAACCTTTCATTTAACCTTCAGCGGTAATCTCTTCTTCTTCCCTCTGTGGAATCATCCTGATACACTTTGTGAGCTACAACAAACCTCTTTTAACATTGAAATAAGTGTCATACTTGTCTCCAGTCCCAATTCATATCTTGGTGACTCTTTTTCTTCTTAACTCTTCAAACAGAACCTTTCCTTTCATACTCTGCTACTCTGAGTAATGATTCTTCTTCTTGAGAATTCAACCTATTCTCCCTCTTCATCTGTAGTCTATGCCATTTCAATTTCTTCCTCATAATCCATCCACACCTCTAGTCTTGATCACTCCTCCGTAGAAACTCCATAAATATATCAAGGTGGGTTCTCATCTCACCTATTTCTCTCATATATTTTTCATCAGTCAGCGGCTTCCATATGCCATTTGTCTTGGTGTCTTCCTTCTTCACTTTTTGGTTTCCTCCTAAACCTATGCAATTACTTTCAATAGTCATCTTCTTGAGTTCTTTCACCCTCTATGAGTTGCACTAGCCCTTGCAGTAAGAGTTCCTCTTGCTACAACTTACCGCACTAAAATTCCTCTGTGCTTGGTCTTTTGGCAAGTATCGGTCCTCAATCTAGAACCCTCCTTGAGAACTCCTCTATGCTCCTTCTACTCTCACCCTCACAACTCATATACACTTGATAACATTGTTGTCCTCTTATATTTCAACCTCATCTGAAAGATAATATTATGGCCACACTTCTTTTTCTTCCTAGAAAATCTTGCTAGCTTCCTTCATCACTTCCCTTAAATGTTGTAATATTCTTGGTGAGATGTTTTCACTCCTCTTGCTACCTCTATTAAACTCTTATTCTCCTCTTCTGTGTGTGAGCATTTATTTTTCAGTTCCATAATCCAAAAGAAAACTGAAACAAAATATTCTTACCTTATTTTCTGTGTCACTGCTTTATCCATGTTGCTATAGCTCTTATGATTTTTCATAAGCCTTCAATCCAGAGTCTTACCTCTTAAGGTTCACTCAAATAGAATCAATGAGCAATATTTCTCAAATTTTCTTAGTTCAAAGTCCTTCACACTTCCTCTCAGATCTTGTTGCTCTGATAACAACTGATGCGGATGTAACTGTAATTTACACAAATACACGTGGACCTATGGGTTAGGACCCACATAAAATATTTATACATAGCGGACCATAACTTCAGTGTTATTAACATACATACACGCATGATCAAACACCTCTTTAAATTACCACAAATGATTACTTAACACACAACCACACATAAAACCCAACATAACTGCATACACATGGGTTTCTTATCTGTAGGGCCCCACATCAAGAAAACCAATCAGAACGCATCGCAATCGCTTGCCGAAAACCTTCAACTCTTTGCGAATACGCTAAACTATAAAATTTGTGAAGTGCGCTTTTGTGCCATGCCGACACGTGGCCTCCCCTCATGACATCTCAGTTCTCAAATCTTATCGCATCGCACCACAAATAACATACCCTGCTTACTATTAAACACTATTCGTAATAATTTTCAAAGAGCGAAGTCATGATCCATCATCTATCGTTGATATCTATAGGATCCGATGGTCTACGCAACTTTTTCTTCGTGCCACTATGCATCGCAAGTTAAAATATTTAACTTGAGAGATTTTAACCTTGTCTTCTATTTTCATAGATGTGTGAAAACTTACAATTGTGACATGCTTCTATCACCATTGATCATTTTCGTATCGATGGTCCTCGTCAAGCCTACAAGTCTGATCTTTGAATTCATTGCGACCGTCCATATTTCATCTTCGGGTCTGCGATTTAAACACGACCATCCACTCAACCTTCTCTGATCTTCTTCACCTCTTTTGCCTGCTCTAATCTCCGTCGTAAATTCCTAAACCTTGACTCTACACTTCAATGCTCACTGTCCATTCCTCCTTAGGAATTCTTCTCAGTACTCTGTTCTTTATTTAGTTGCTCTTCTTTCTGATGTCGATGCTCTACAATACAACTTCCTCCATGCTACTCCTCCTGAGCTTCTTCAGAACTCTTCAACATTGTCTCTCCTGAGGTTTATTTAGCTTGTAAACATGTGGATCCCTCCTGAGCTTATTCTTCTTGTCGTCATCCCTCGGTCTCTGTTTTTTCTTACGAGAAGTTAAAATGAACTTCTTCCTCTCGCTCAAATTTGTCTAGTCATTAATAGAAAACAATATGCATATATAATAACATGGATACAAAAAAGGTACCATACTTGAATTCGACAAGGAAATAAAACTAATGGGTTAGAACAGAGAGCCTGATCAAAATCCAAAACACTTGGAATTAATTTATAAATGAAATTACACGGCACCAAGCCCTGGGATGGCTAGTTTTTTTACATTTATTCCTACTCTCTGTTGAACCCTCTCTCGCACCTATTTTCCTCTCGTTCTCTCTTTCTCTCTATGGATGGAAGAGTCCCACAATGGTGGATTTTGTTTTATTTTATGCCTTTCCCAAAATCCCCATATGTTTGAGAAATTGTTATTCAGTTTCAGAACAGTTTATTCAAATAAATACCTAACTAATCCTAATCTAGTTATTATTTTAACCTACATATTACAATGGATATTTTAGCCCAAATTAACTTTAAAAAAAATAATTTAAAACTAAAGTCTTAAACTTATTAGGACTACTAGTCCTCTTCCAAGCCACATCATGTGACCATCTTGCCACATTGTTGGCTCTCCCTCAATTCTCCTACATCATATAGTATATTATATGATGTATACTCATTTGGAATAATCCAATACATATGGTTAAATTATTCTTCTAGAAGATATTTTTCTATGAAATCAAATATCACACACAAGAATCAAAGTAGACGCTATAAATATTGAAGTAATCATAAAGCTTCCAATTCCATCAACAAAAACATAACTTTTCTAGGGAATATAGTTTATTATCACATATTCATTGAAAAATATACTTATGTAGAATCTTCATTGTTCCAACTATTTTAAAATATTGCGGAGTTTTCATGGAATACTTAAATCCAAATGGATTTTGAATATTTGAAGGAGAAGCTTTATATTGCACCAATGGTACTAGTCCCACGCAGGTCTCTTCCCTTTCATATTTCTAGTGATGAAACATACAATGTTATTGGAGCTATAGTAGGATACAAGAAAGAAAAACCATTTATTACGTTATTAAGAATCTCAGCCTAACTAACTATATAGTAATTGAGAAATATTTTTTGCTCCTTTGGTTAATTGTTTTTTCATTATATTAGTAGTTATCTTATGATTATGCATACAAATAATTCTCCTATTCATTATCTCATGAATAAAACTATTATTAATGGCTTGGTGAATCAATGGTTTTTGTTGTTACAAAAAATTCGATATAAAAAATACTCGTTGACTTCATTTTTAATCTTAATAAAGAGGGTGCACCCATTCCTTACGAAAATATTGTACAAAAAATAATTTATTTACCTTTTCTATTAGTATATAATGGTTTTTAGACATGACTAACATTTTTTAATGGATAAAATCTTCCACAACTTTTGTTACAAATGAGGGTCAAAATATTGTGACAAAAAACAATGTACTCATGGATAGAAGGTCATATGTTTCACATAAGGCTAGAACTTGTTGTCCAACAATGTTTTAGGAAGGATGAAATTTATGAAATTCTAAGATTGTAGTGATTACTATTTTGGAGGAAATTTAATTGCCAATAGAATTGGAAATAAAGTGATCATATTGGCCCAGGATTCCAAGAATTATGTTTGGATTTTTTATAGTTATCAGCGAGTGGGCCACATAGTACAATGTAATAAAATTCCACTACAACATAAAATGTTGATGTATCCATTTGAGAAATGGTCCCATGACTTTTGTGACTAATAAATATTCCTTCAAAAAAAAAAAGAGTACATGTTAGTGTATATTTACGTAGAAAATACATTGAACCTAAAACCATATTAAAGGGTATGGAATCAGGCGTAGCTAATTTCTTGAATAATTTTTTTCCTCTTTGTCATTTACCATGAGATCATTACTAATCAATGAGCCCAAATTTCATCCCAAATCATGATATCATCCAACAATTCAAGATCGAATTCTAGATATCCAACCTATACCATATGCAAGAAAATGGATAGGTGCAATTTACAAAAAGAAAATTTGTGGAAAACTTCATAACCAAGTGTGTATAACATCATTGCAAGGGTTGGTTTCATAGGATTCATAAAGCATTCTAAGCCGATAGGAGCACCAGTAGAAGTAATATAGGGTTCACTCCATATGAAGTTGAATATAGTAAGAATGAAATCCTCCCAATCAAATTTGAAATCAAGACATTGAGGACTACATTGCAAGTCCTGTAGCACCCCTTTAAGGAAAAGCTTCACTGATTAATTATAATTAATGGGATTAATGAAAATTTTCAAGTTAGACTACATAAATTATTTTTTATTAAATAATAATGGGCAAAATGGAAGGATAAAATCGTCAAGAAAAAGAAGTGTAAAGCAGTAGATTAAGCCCCATTTTTAATTCTAGATATAAGGATTTCAATGGAATTGTTTTTACTTTCTAGTTGGGACCATACAATATTAGGACCATCTATGAAAATGGTTCTATTAATTTTCTTACAATTGATGAGTAAATGACCCCAATCGTAGGTAATGACCACTTATTTCTACCATAACAAAAGTTAGTTGTAACAAACCCAACCATGGTTCTCTAATGAAATGCAATGTAAATATTGTTACAAAATAAAAAATGGGTTGAGTCAAGAGACACATATTCTAGAGTTGAGGATGTTGCTTGCTTCAGATGCTCAATTTTTATTGCTGCAAGAAAATATGAACTGGTTATAACAACCATTAAATATTGGTTGATGTGATTTTAATGAACTCGTTTTCAAAATTTAATTGGGTTGAAGTTGAAGGATGAGGCCCATGCTATTTAGAAAAAAATCCAGGTAGAAAGGAGGATAATAATGAATATTTTTTGTGTTAACAATGATAAGGAATTTAATCACTTTGCAGGAAGAGGAGAAGAATAATAATTACACAAGTGGATTGACTTGATTCATCATTTAGACGCAAAAGAGTGCATAAGAGGAGGAAAAATGAAGGAGGATGGAGGAAACGAAGGAAATAGAGTTATATTATTTCATTTGGTGCGGTTGGAAGAAGGAAGTTCACTCCCAAGTGAGGAACAATGGATATGGTATTTCTCTAAAGTCCCTTGATGGCTAGGGTGTAGGGTTATTCCTTGGACCCCTGAAAGGAATCTCTCTAAAGCATTTCCTTTTGTGGTTTTATAGTGGATTGTGAGATACTTAGGTGGGTGGACCCATTGTGTTTTTGTTTGAATGTAAGAGAATTGTCTCTCTAGAATCCCTTCATATTCTTGGGTGGAGGCAACAAGCCTTTGGATTCTCAAACTGTATTGGATCACTACCATTGAAAAACTAAAGGGTGGAGGAAATTGGCCTCTCGATTCCTTCTATAGTGTTTAACTACTGAGTGGTTGGTGGGTGGAGGAAGGAGGACCTATGGATTCCCTATTTAAGCTTGAATATGGTGTTTAAATAATTTAAGAAAACCCCTCGGTCTCTGAAATCTGGATCAAACATGACTGTTGCGAGTGAGCTTTGGCTGCAGTTCTATATGGTTGGGTGGAGACTCAATTACCAAGAATATTTAAGATAGGTGTTATTTTTATTTTTTGGATTTTGATGAATGTATGTCTCCTTCAAATTTTGGAAGAATGGAATTAGTATATGTGATTAGTTCATGTTATTATTTTTGGTCATAGTCATTGTAATCTTGTTGGCATGAGTAGTAATCATGGTTCAAAATTGTTGGCTCAGTTGATCTTGACCCAGGTTTTGATTTTGCTTCACACCAACAAAACCCTCAGATACCAGCCCTTTTGGCAATGACCTGTAAGAAGGTCCCAGTCTCACCTGAGGTGGCTATGGGTGGTTGCAGAACCAATTTTTTGCAGCCTTTAGCGATTGTGCAATGTTCCTTTTACTTATTTTTTCTATATTTTACTTAGTCTTCTGGCATACATATCATTACTATTCTTTATAAATCAAATACTTACTTCGACACATTCAGTTTCACATCAGCATGTTACAGAAAAATATAAACTATGCTATCATAACATTTTCTAAAAATAAATACTTGACATCCACAAATAGAAAGAAAACATAACAATACACATAAATACATAATATTTCCACAAACTTCTTCTTCTTTATTAAGATGAATATTTTCAGTACATTTAACTTCTCGACCTGCGCACTTAGTTGTGGAGCCTTTCCTTAAGGCCCAAAACACAAAATAAGAGATTCAATGACTTGTGATTCTCAATGTTTGTCCTCCATATTGATGTCCCTTTGACAAAGCATTACTCTTATTTATATACATTACATAGCTAAAAAATCATGGTCCACATACCATGGGCTTGAAAAAACAATCAAATAAAACCCCAATACTTGTTACAATATGAGGGGCTTTGACCCACCTCGAAGCTCCTAAAACACTGCGTAGTAAATTTAACTTCATGGTACCAAACAGTTTGCTCTTCAAAATGTAGTATTTGACCAAAACTGGATGAAGTTGGGTCATGCCAAACAAGCCCCCAACACCCACATGTGACATGTCCCAAGTCACTCAGCTATTGTGCCCGAATATTTACTGCGATGCTCATGTAGGCATAACTATACAACTGAAGTATTTATTCTACCTATGTTTCATCTCGGTACACTTATTCCAGAAGTGCCTTTGTTGTTCGTTCGACACTCTTTTGCACCACTTCTTTCTCCCTTTGTTATAGCTCCTTGATCTTACCATCTACTGCCTGTGAAATATGGAGGGCCAGATCCTGTGCGGATTGAGTCCTCTATGTCAAACTCTATTCTTTTCTTCGAAGGTCTTTGATATGCTTTTGAAGATTTTTCCTTTGGGTGAGCCTTTGCGCGACTGGTAAGGTATTCACATTTCCCCGAATTTCTTCCAGGTGCTTCTTCTTTTCTTGGAGCCCCTCTTCATTCCTCTGAATATTTGGATCCTCCTCGAGTGAGGTCCAGAACATCATAGAGTCATCTAGTAGTTTGCCACAATCCGTCACTATGTTAGAGATGCCTTGTACTGCAAATTTTAGATCCATATCCCTATGTTCACGTACTTTTGGTGATGTGATTGGTTGCAGCCTCATATGCCGCTCAAAATACTTATTTCATACTCGAACTTCATCTCTGTGAAATTATTTTTTGAATCCATTATTGCGAGGTCGAGCTTCACAACCTTCTTTGCTGGTGACTCTTCTATGCGGACTTTTAAATACAAAACATCACTACAAGTTTTTTTGATGATTTCCTCTAGTTTCTACTATTGCTGGGATGGTTGATCCCTTTCTTTGATCAGATGGTCGAGCTCCTTCTTTAGAATATATCTTTCATTCTGCACCTAAATTTTTAACAATGAAGTGCATTGTTCTCGATCTTTCATTTGAGTTTTTATACCTTTGTGGAAATCATGAAATATCTGAGTTGGCAGTGCAAAAATGTTCATATCGACATAGTCCCACCCTTTCTCTCTCTCTCTCTCTCTATCTTTGGAGGATTCAAAAGGTAACGGTCCAACTAGTATCTGCATACTCCTTAGTCCAAATGTTGTTTCTATCCATCGCTCTAGCTACAGTAGCTAACACATCTATTCCAGTTGTGTGGATGTTTTTCTGAGTAAATGTAGTTTTACAATAACTTGTTTAACATTTTTCAAGAGTGTTCTATAGCGATCATTTACCTTGTTCCATGTCTCTTTTGTTACTTCCTGGAAATTTTATCCAATTTCGTCAATTGCCCCATCAGTGAGGACAAGTGGTACTTCACCCTTAGATTTTTCTGCCTTTTTCTTCTTCCTTATGCTGATCATAGTCACTACAGGTTTCCTCTTTTTCATGATGAATAGCTTGATAAATGTGCTTCTCTCGCTCCTCATAACACCAACCTTCTTTTAACGAATTTTTTTTCCTTCCAACGGTCATATTTTCGGTTATCTTTGACACATCCCTTTTTGTGTCGCAATAATTCTTTCTTCATCGTGGTTCTTTTAGAATTAAACATAATCCTGAATATCACACAATAATATTCCTTTGGCGAAGTTCCCTTCTGGAGAGTAGTTCATAGTCTAGTTCTAACTTTCAAATGTAGGTGGCACTAAGATTCTTCTCCTTTCTTCTTTTAATGGGAAGCTCCAGGGACAGAGTCATCCCTATATACCTTTAATCAAATTCCACTCACTTGTCCTGGAATTAGATAAATATTTAAATTTGTGAGATGAACTACACCACCAGCATAGATGTGCATGACGATTTCCTTGTTTTCCTACACCACCGTAGGACTTACCCATTCAGATGCTTCGACCAGTTCGATGATCGCAACTTTGATCATTTTATCTAACTCCTTCACTTTTTTCCTTGTATTTCGGATTCAACCTATAGGGTATTTGACTTAATGGCTTTGATTCAAGTTTTAGGGGAATCCTCATAACTTGTAGGCCCCCTAATATGCCCTTAAATTCATAAAATTTCGTGGGGAAGAGATCCTGATACTCGTGCAACAACTCTGTAATTTTTGCAACTATGTCTTCATCCCAATAATATCTAGTCATTGTAAATTTTGGTTCTTCTTCTAATCCTATATTCACCTTTTTCATTTTTGTAGGCTTTCCTATATCGATTATTTCAGGTTCTGGTCCAACAACTTCGCAGTGTATTTCTAATTGAGCGATATAAATATTGTGTGGATCCTCATCAACTTATTCTGTAATCACATTATAGAATTCCAATGATTGCTCCAACTGCGCGTTCGAATCTAAATGCTTCCATGTTAGCGAAGTTGTGGTTTCAAAAACCTTTTCTCTAACTTTTTAAAGGGTTGAATATATGCATGGGAAGTCATCTTCAAAACTAAATTTTATTGTGAACCCTTCAACCAAATCTGTCCAATTCACAGTTCCATGTCTCAATTTTGTCTCAAGATAATAATTCAAAAGAATCGTTTCTAGTGTGTGGATAAACCAATGTACCAACTATTGTTCTAAAGATTCTTTCCAAACCAAAGTCTAGCAATGAATATGCTCGTGAGGTTCAACCTTACCATCATACTTTACTTCGACCCTTATATATTTTGGCCCAAATCTAACACACATTAGCCTTCAATACTCCTCCCAACTTCCTATATTCCTTTTATGGTTACCCCACTATTTAGCAGGTGTAGACCTCAGGGCTACATCCAAAGCTTTCAAACTCTGTTATTCTCATATTTCTCTTTCATATTCATAAAGAAAAATTATTACATCTCCTATCCCATCATAATAATTAAAACTACATACATCTGAATTTATGCAGCGAAGTGATATTGTGATTATACCACATCATTGTGTAGATACTTCATGTAATATGTTCTTCTAATTTTCTAGTTTTTCCTTGGAATTTGAGGTACATGATCTTTCTTTTTCCCATATTAGTTTTCCTTCTGCAGTGGGATTAATCCAATCTTCCTCCTTAGCTATTATTTAATATATTTCGTTGAATTTTGTGTCACAATACTCATCCCAGGAAGGCTCTGTATAGCAGACTCCTTCTGATGGGTCTAAAGGAACAATGACCCTCATATTGTCTTTTTCAAAGACCATTTGGCTCTTCTTCAAATTTATTATCACCAAACTATTGAAATGCAAATCCAATCCATGAAGCATCAGATAGGGGTTTCTATAATCTACAATTTCAATCACCTCGAAGTGTGGAATAGTGTACACTCCTTCAATATCTACTACAATCCCATGTAACCTTCCCATAGGGAGGATCCTCTTTTGGTTGGACATCCTTAACTGGATTGGCAATAATTGTAACTTTGGTCTTCCCATTAACCCCCAACTTTTCTTAGGTAGCACGTTAGCATCTGATCCTAAGTCTAGGATTACTTGATCCATATCGTATTCCCCAATATGCGCAGTTAGTATCATTTCCTTATCCGTTCTCTTCTTATGACGATGTAAATTTTTCACTATGCACAGATCACTTTGTGTTACTTCTTTATCAGTGCAAGAATATATAAACTGCTGGAGTCCTTTGAAACTAATTTGATTCCTCAACAACTTCATGGAAGTTTGTAAGAATGACCTCAAGCTACTTGGATATAATTATTGCGTTGGAGTATATAATTTAGTGTAGTCATTCTTTGGCATTGCTTTGGTCGCACACTTGATGCTGAGGCTGCGACATGTAGGAAGCTTCACTTCGCCTCCATGAACGTTTCTTTTTCTTTCTGAATACTGAATGCATGCGGTTAAAAAATATAGTAGATTTAGTCTACTCATGAGTGGTAGAATAGGTGATAACTCCATAATGTTGTGATTCAAGCCTCCCCCTCTCACCTCTGTCAATAGATCTTAAGTAGGGTAGACCTTCCTCACAGAACAAAAAATATTTTTAGTTTACAATTTCTTGGAATGGATGAGATTAGTGGTTGTACTTCCATGAACATGTTCAATATGCTATGCTAGATTTATGTTTATATATTAGAATATATTTTATTTACAAATCTAAGTCATATTTTCCACTGTCTTTATAACTAATTTGTCCATTTTTATTGCATGAATAGGTATTTTTACTGCAATTACAGGTATCTTAGCCAAAGAGAACTGAACTAGCACCTCTAGCTTCATCTCTCATATTATTTAAACCCTATGTTCATCAAAATCACCATCATCCCTGTTTTCGAATTTTTCATCCCTACATCGTGAGAAAACCTTAGGGGTGCAAGACAGCCTCCCCAAGAGGCTATGAGATTTTCCAAGGGGTGGGCCACCTCCTACTCATCCTCATCCACCTTCACACCACCTTCCCTATGCTTTTTCCATCTCTTCTTGTAGCAATTGAGGACTTGTGTGTAGCACTATAGGAAACCTGTAGCAACACTTGAAACATCACCAGTGGGCCCCTCCTTAAGCCCAGAAACCGCCATGGCCACCTTCTAAACCTACACACATGACTCATATACCTCCAACCTTGCCCCCATGTGTTCAAGCCTTCCATCATCCACTTTAGCACTTTCTTCTCCTAGTTACAAAACAACACATTTTAAAGCATAGTTAGGTGATGAATAGTTGCATGAATAAAAGCATAATAGATAGAGCATGGGGTAAATAGATTGTGCTTAGAAGTTTTTCCTAGCTAATTGGTATTATATTAGTTTCCTTTCTTCCATTTCAATTTAGAAAATTACTTCATTCAAGGTACCTAGGTTGGTTTACAATTATTATCATAGTGTAATAAGTAGATTTCCTTCATTGCATAATAGTTAGATGTACTTGGTTACTATGGTATATTTATGTACTTACTGATAGTGCCATGGCTTTGGATCATTTTTAGCCCAAGGCATAATTATAGAAGTGGGACGGACTTCACCTAGAAACCCTAGAAGTAGAACCCTTTCGTAGAGCTCAAAAGAGGATGATGTTGGGCAACTAAATTGTCATTATTATTACCACTTTATAACATCCATTTCATCCATTTCTACCATTTTTTATCATAATTTATCATTTAATTCCATTTTATAATAATTTATTCTCTTATGGATAAGTAATACATATTCTCCTTTATTTCTAATAAATCGATAATTATTATGCATGATTTTTTCAAATATGGTTTATTAATCTATTATAACATCACTCATGCTTTTAGCCTCCAATATCTCTTCTAGATTGGAAATTCGATCTCCAAATATTCCAACACATAAATTCGATGGGATAAAAAGTGACAGTTTTGCATTGATATTTCGGATAAATGAAGATGAATCCTAAAAATCTGAGACATGAGTTTTGTGAAGAATGGACCAATTCAGTTTTCCTTAAAGAATTTTTCCAAAATTTGGTTTGGATTAAGAGAAGAAAAAGGTTCTCTAATGGTGATTTTATGAGATTTATTGTTGTGGCTGTTTTCCAAATTCTTCCAATTGCAATACCAAGTTCAGCATGTTCCAGCTGAGTCATGATATTTGAGATCTGATCTTGCAGATCAATTTGTTGTAGACGATCTCCAATTATAATGGTAAATCATTTTGTAATCAAGTTAGTTGTAATTTCCCTTTGCTCTTTGTGTGTTTAAATGAAAATAGAGATCAACGAGAGGGGGAAGGAACATATAAACAATTGCTGGATGAACGAATGAAAAATTGTTGAATACAAGATGAATAATTATTGAACCTGAGACAAAGCCAAGAGCTTCATTCTGATGTAATTATTTCTCTCATATATTTTAATGAACGAAGTTATCCATTGAGTTCTACATCTGTTACTTTTAATATAATCTGAATTATTTCTCAAGGAAGAACTGAGTCTTGGGAAGTTGGGCCCACTACCTTGGACGAGGTGCTACCTTGAACATCTTAAGTAGTTTAGTCGCGTGCTTGTTTATTTGAATTTCAATTATTTTTCTTTAAAGTAGATTTCCTTTCCTTAAAAGTAATTTGTTGTTTGTTGCATATTCCATATTTTTTGTTTCTTGAAATTTCTAGATTTCATTTAATTTATTTCTCTAAATTAGCATTTGAATTATGTTGAGTATAATAGGTTAAATTTACAATTCATCAATGTGTGGTTTAATTTAATATTGATTCAAGTCGTGTGATTAGAATAATTATTTTCTTGTCATTTACTTTCTCCTTTTGACATTTAGTATTCAGTAGCACATTTTCCCCAAATTCGGACGGCCAAAATGTTGCTCGTGCGAAACATAGGTGGCCCAAGAGCGAAATTGTGAGGTGCGCCAAAACGTGGTTTCTCCGCATGTCAGAATTTCGACACTTGATTTAAACGTCGGTATAGCGATACTATCTCTGACGTTTTAAATAGATATCGCACTTCTGACGTTTATTGAACCATCTTAGTTCCGATGAGATAAAGTGTCATTATTCCGATGCCTTAAAACGTTGCTAGTCCTTGCCTCCAAACGTCACTAGTCTGATTCCTCTGAACGTCTCTTGTCTGACACCACCATATCTTCATCGCAAGAAGAACGTGACTAAATATTGTCGTAAGACCGATGATAGTTAAAATTCGCATTACCAATGGAAACAAACACAAAATACCATTGGAGGATTTACGTCAGAATACTGATGGTAGTGGAACGTCGCAATACTGACAAAAACAATCGCACAGGTAAAAAAACATTGCAGACCAATTGCCAATAATGTTTTGCGTCCATTTTGTTACTATATGATGGTCATCAAAATATGATGATTTATATTGTCTTTGAATCTACCCTTTGTAAGCTATGCTCTGCATCTTATTTGAAATTTTTTTTGAATTCTTTCAAGTGGAATCTAATGGATCTTCAAAACTAAGTTGATTTTGGTTGTAGCTAAATTCAACGTTGAGACAAGCCACTATTTCTGCATATTAAAAATTGATAAAAATATCTTTGCATATTAAGTTGTCCACTGTCTTTTTCTATGTTATCCTCTATAGTGTGTTTCACATGAAAATGAGGTTAGGAACTAGGCTACGAGGTCAATAGCATCAAATTATACTATCAAAACTATAAATACCCTTCCATCCTTGGAGTTGGAAAAATGAGCTTATCCATTGAAAACTTATTAATTCAATTCTTACACACTTTTCTAAAGATGGACTTCACCTTCCATCCTTGGAGTTGCAACAATGAGCTTATCCATTGAAAACTTATTAATTCAATTCTTAAACACTTTTCTAAAGATGGAATTCACCTTCCATCCTTGGAGTTGCAACAATGAGCTTATCCATTGAAAACTTATTAATTCAATTTGTACACACTTTTATAAAGATGGAATTTACTGACCACCTTCAAATTCTGCCTTTAAGTGAAGCTCTACTTAAAATATGAGCTTCACGGGAAAAGGAAAAATGCAATCGTAGAAATTCCAGTTAAAAAAAAACTCTCTTGGAACGCTTCACAATAAATTGAGACTGACAATATGCATAAAAATAATCATATTTTTACATTCAAAATTTATTAGCATGTAATTTGCACTCGGAAGCACTGGAAGGATGAAATGGGGTTGGATATATAAACCATTTCATTTCTTGCCCTGTAATTGACTTCCAAGGCATTGAATTCATCCAAAGGACGACTGTATCTCTTCGAGATTTTGTCCCTTTCTCTTAGGTACACACAGTGCCACAAAGACGAGGATGAAAGAAAATACAATAGCATAAATCATGAATTTTCCTCCAACAAAAAATACTAGCTCAATAACCAAATAGGCAAGTAAATAAGGAAACACATAAGATGTAATCCAAAGACAAAAAAAATTTCCTTAGGACTAGCCCAATCGTTCAAGACTAATCAATGATAGTTAAATACTGACTTTCAGGGGCTACTCTCATCATGTGAAGGACCTAAGGGCCATTGTGATCGAGTGAAGCCTAGACAGAAAGCTCTGATGCCCGTGGCTTAGGAAATCATTCGAAGGAACTATACTTATATTTTCTAAACCTTACTTGTAGAGCTCCAATCCAAAATTAAATTGATATTCATTGTTGTTTCCCATGATGTCAACCAATTTGACAAAGTAGCTACACTACCGCCCACACCCTTGACATTATCAAGGAGTATTTGCAGTAAGAAAGGATGATGCAAAAGAAATAATTTCTTCTATTGTTTAAACTACTACATAAAGATACTGGTTGAATTGTGAACATAATGATATAATTGAATTAGATCAATATGAAGAAAAGAGGATGCAATATTCAATTTGTGCTTAGAAGTAGTCATCTCATAGTGAATATCTAAGAAGGTACATTACCTCATACACAATAATCCATGGGATGGCCCCAACACCAAGTGAGAATGAAGAAATATAAATCTATAATGAAACCACCAGCCAATAAGATTAACTATTTATCACATGAAAGATGATGGTAGCAACTACAAGCCCATGTTAACAGTTATATAATAATCTGACAATTGGAACTCTAAAACGTACTAGCAGACTCACTAAAACCAATACATTGAAGAATGTTTCATATTGAGAATATGCTCCAGAATGAGCCTGAAATAAGAAGAGAATAAATTTAGCCCTTACAGAGCCAAACAAGGAATTTCAGATAATATTCAAACCATACCTTTGAAACATCTCGTTTCATTTCAATTCTATGTAATAAGGGGAGTCGCAAACTGAATACATGAAATATTTTAGGAAAGGTTCATGAAAATTTAAGTAGAGCAGAGTGATATAAAATTATTGGAGAGACTTGCCTTCAAGTGAAATGAGAAAATAATGAGGAAAATACATATGACCATGCCCCTAGATGAGACCTGTTAACATCAACACAATTTCATGTAAATCTTTTTTATTGAGATCAGATTCATGAACATACCATAGTCAGCTGTAAACCATTTTCTCACCATAAGGAAGAGGCGTCACCCATCTTTATCCATGAGCCATACAGAAACTATAGTGATGATGACATGTACAATAGATTATTAACATCGCTCAAACACAACAATTTGACTCTAATACTTGGGATAGAAAACCACCAACTTGGAGTTTGCATCATAGCCTTAAAAAATTAGTGGAGCTCTACAGGACTAAAAGAAAAAACCTGGACGACACCAAGTCTAAGTGATGCAGCATTGGAAGATGAAATTCCTGTAAATGTTCAAGATAAAGAGTTAATTCAAAGTTTAAACATTACTGAAGCCAAGCCAAAGATGTTGATATTGACTGTTTGAGTTTGATATATATGTTTCCTAAAATAAAGGTTTGTTATTTTCCATGAATTAACCTTTGCTGTGAGAAGTTCCTAAAAAATCCAGAGATCCAAAACATTTTTTCAAATAGCTACTATAGAATAGAAATAAAGTCACAGCTTGATAAACAACAACAATATGGAGAAACCTATGTCAGATGAGAACTCACCTGGAGATTTGAAAATGTTACTACTGTAAAACATGATACCATTAATTCCACTTAGCCGTTGCAAAAGAAGCAATCCAATGCCAATTTGTGATATCCCATTTAGATGCACTAATGTCAGTATAGAAAACTATAGTTCATTCTCATTTCAGAATAGCAAATATGCCTCCACCTATCAAATTATATTTACAAATATCCCGAATCAAATGACATTCAAAATGTGACTCATGGTCAAAGGTAGTTCATATCTGTGCTCAAAAAGCTCTGATATCTTGATGCTACTTTGTTGAGTGCCTGTCTCCATGATACTCTGAAACAAAACAAAATTTTAATTAGTTAGAAGATAATTGTCCCAGTTCAAGAAAAGGATTAATTCCTGTGATATGTATTGTGCAATACACATGCCATTTGCAAAGGCCAAAAAACTGAAAGAAACAATAAAAACACATAGACTTTTGAAAATGGAAATGGAAAGGAAAATGAATGATGGATGAGAAATGAATTAAATATTGGGAAACCATATAGATAGAAGGAAAATTGTAAACAACTGAATGAGCACATTTGCTGTAGAAAAATACCCTGATTTCAACTGCTTCTAGAGAAACATCGGCATAAGTGCCTCGGAGAGCCTGTAATGAATCTTCAAAATTTTTATTACCAATATTTTCCTGCATGTACATGGCCATAAAGAATGAGACCTTACCGATAATGGATGATATTAAATAAGTAACAGGGACACCTAAAGAAAATTTCATATCACGTTAGTGTACATGCTTGAATGTGCTACTAACTCACCAGCCATCTTAGTGATTATGGGATAAAGAAGATTCCAAGCACCAAAAGGGCACAAGGAATTATGCTTGCCTAGTTAAAGATGTAATTATATGCCTATTATTTGGAAAATGATAAAGGATCTCCATAATCTATCCCCAACAAAAATGAATTAAAGGTACCTATAATTGCATGAGGCCTCCAGGAAACGAATAGTCCAAACAAGTATGCCAGCATAATAGCAACTATCACTGAGAGTTGTTAAAAAAATCAACAGTTATGATTAATATTTATATTATAATCAAACATATTATTCTTATGGATTTTCAGTAAATCACTATTAGTGATTATGAACATTGAAATTTATGCACAATCATATTTTCTTTGGCACGTCACAAGACAGTAACAAGACTAAATGTTCCTAAAATTCCCGATACAGCAAAAGCTCACCTGATTTACTGCCCAAGACCTCCTTGAAGGTTCTTTGGTGCTATCTCAGATATGTATACAGGTGCCTAAAATAACCATATAAAATATTGTATGTTAGAATCATACTTGTCCATTTGTATACATAATCTTCATTCACATATTCTGCACCTAAATATAGAAAACATTTAAAATACTACTAGCCCTTTCCTAACCTTGAGAGAAAGGTCTTACTTACAGCAAATGAGATGACCTCAACACCAAACCCCATCAAAAATCTTCCCCAGTATAAAAATAAATAATTCTGCAATGATAGCAGGATAAAATAAGAAATTGGCTTCCAATTTAGAATCCAAATGAACCAGAAACTATTTAATTTCTAGACAAGACCCTTATCTAAGGTATTTTAACATTCCTTTGCAAAAAAAATGACAAGCCACCCAATAATATTTGGAATGGCAGCCACTAATAATGCCTGCATACAAACATAGAAGAGATTAATCCTACCAAACTGAATCAAAAGGATGAAATATGTAGGAAAATAAAATTTAAATCTTATTCAAACCACATAAATTAGGGGACTACATGGATTGTCCCTATAACAAGCTGATATCTGTTTTAAATAATATCAAAAACAAAAAATTGTAATTAAGCTAAATCCAAGTCTTCTTAAGAAATGATAGGTTTGGAACTTGATATATATAGTATTAAGGGAACTTACACCTTTCCTTCCAATATAATTAGCTACCTGTCCACTGACTATTGCACCCACCATGGCTCCCACGTTTGATAAGGATCCAAATAAAGAGAAATGACACAGAATTCAACATGTTTTAGGTCACAATGGGGCTTTCTGTAGTCCCGCTGGGAAATATTAATCACTTCAACCCTGTAGGCACGAATTGAAATTTTTTATGGTAGAATTCAAAACTTATGGACTCATTGTTAGTCCATGAATTTCTTAAGAGATGCATGATCATCTGTGTATTTATCCTAAAAGTATGACTGAAAGAAATTCCCTTAAAAAATTTCTAAAAGTGAAAACATATAACTGAGACAAGGTTAAACCAAGATCATCAATCATCCCATTTTGAGTAGGCGATGAATATCCAACCTATTACAACATTTCGTTGTCAGAATCATGAGAAATTTAATCAACCCTTCCCTGTTTTGTAGTTGTTGAGAAGAAAACTAAGAAATAAGAAAAATAAATTACATGAAATCCAAACTCTATAGGCCCCAAGGCAACAATATATGTAAAAAGTATTGCAAGGGGAGAACTCCCTTGGAAGGAACGAACATCTACAATTTTATCCCCTTTACCACTAGGATGACTAGATTTTGATCTGCTACGCTGGCTACTTCTTTTTTCTAAAAGAGGCTTCTTCACATCTCTATTGTCATCCATGTTTCCTGTCTCCAAATCATCTTTGTATGCCATCTAATTCTCAAGGGTAAAAGTCCCAGAGACCAAATTTCTTGCAAATTTAATGCCAATTTACTAAAATCCTCTTGCACAAACCAGCTCATGAAAACCTTTAATAGTAGCATATTATGATGATAGACATCAATGCTAGTAGAGAAATATCTTAGCTAGGCAAACAGACAATGATAATTCAACAATATTGTGATGTACATGAGTATGGTTTTGAACAATATCATAGAAATCAAGACACAAATAATCATTCATATTAGTTCATTGATACATGGAAAAAAATGAATTTACAGTTTTGTCCAGCAGATGCAAATTTTTTTTTTTTGGAATGATGTGAGAGGAGCCTAGAATAGAAAGAACACCAAGAATGATATCACTGAAACCTATATGGAGCATATTGAAGAACTCAATATGCTAGCACCGAATAAATTATTTTTCTTTTGAGAGAACAAAATTTATTCAAATGGCCGTTGTACAATGTCCAGTTGCTACAAACGATATTTTTCTGGAACAATTTGAGAGAAGCCTAGAAGAACAAAGATAGCAACAATAGTATAATTCCAGAAATGTAGCATATTGTAGAACTCACTCAGTTAGCGCCCAATAACAATATACTCAGATGACCACCCTACATAACAATGCAGATCCAATTGCAAAATCACAACCAATGGTACATATGAAACATGCCAATGAAAGAAAAGCCCCGATCTTATAATTTGAAACATGACAATCAAATCAAACACCCAACGCAATATGACTATTAGGCAACCACCATTCTCATGGAAGGGAGGAATAATCAGTATCCAGCGGGTTCAAATTCGATTCAAAGTAATATCCTTATGCACAGGTTGAGGAACCATATCCATATGCGCTAATAATGACTTATTCCAATGCTAGTGTCATACATATGCAGAAATAATGGCTTGTATCAACATTGAATTTAGCTACAACCAAAATCAACTTAGTTTTGAAGATCCATTAAATTCCACTTGAAAGAATTCAAAAAATATTTCAAATAAGATTTAGAGCATAGCTTACAAAGGGCAGATTCAAAGACAATATAAATCATCATATTTTTATGACCACCATATAGTAACAAAATGGAAACAAAATGTGGGTTTACTAATTTCCATTGTTCATTACATGTTGTGTGCAGGCTACCCAAGAACAGAGGCCTTGAATCCAAGATAAGAACAAACAAGAGCTGAGATCCTTATGCAAGGTAGAGGGAAACAACCTAGTAGCCTCTCTGAAGGCAGACCTCTCTGTACAAGACCAAGAGTGAGGCAATAAACATACTTCAGCACAATATCCATGTTGACGAAGTAAGTGGATTGTAAGGCCCTCATTTACTGATCACCCTAACTAATCCCCTCAAAACATGGATGATTAAGTCGACATTAATCACCCAAGTCAGTTCCAAACGAGTGGAAAACCCATGAAATTAGACCCTTAATGCATTGATCAGCTAGTTGACAAACCCTCACAACACCCAATTGATTGTCCAATCAATTATTGAACCAATAAAAATACATCTTATTCAATCAAAATTGAGTCTAATCACAGATTACAAAAGTTTTTCTAAAGGTTAAATAAATATATTCTTTTAATATATGCTAACAATAGGATTCAGCCTTCAAGTAATTTAGTCAATGTTTGGAAATAGATGACATTTTATTGATTATATATATATATATATATATAGTAGATGATTTGTCTCTATTATTTTTGTAAAATGATGTTCATGCTCTCAAAAACACTCCCGCTCCATGCAACCTTGATCCTTCATCAACCACCTAATCTCCCTTTCCCCAAATCCTGGGTTGTCATGACTTAGATTGTAAAACACTACATCGCCAACTCTAAAATGTCTTATCTCACAATATCCCACCGTATATGGGTCTTAAAGCATCCTACCATTGTCGCCTCCACCACAATAAATGCCTCTTCAGCTCACAGAGGAGACATAAACTGTGTTCTTCCCTCAAACATTCCTTGAAACACTTTTCGTGCACTGTATCCCCATGTCACTCCTTACTTCCATCTGATCTTAACCCTACCAACTTGTTTTCTCATACTACAACCCTTTATGATGTCCTCGGGCAAACCCTGATATGGTTACTTCTACACTGTTCATGTTTCTGTTGTGGTAAAACACAACCCCCCAATTTTTAACTTATGTACTTAAAAATAATTGGGACCCTTTCTAAAAAAAATTTGGCTAAACACCTTTGAGGATTTTGATTAAGTTAATTATTTTGTAATTTTCTCATTTTTCATTTTTATCAGATTTCTATTTTGATTATTTCATTGAATCTAGTTTTCCATAACTTTCCAACGATACTTGTTTCACTTCATTTGGTCAAAAGATTCTTAAATAACACTCCTTTGAAGTTTTGATCATTTTCTCACTTGGGTTAAAAAATATGTATAAACTGTACCAATATTTTAATTCTTATAATTAAAATAGTTATTTATTGTAAATATTGATCTCACTTTATTTTTATTATTTTTCACCTTTTTCCCAATATCCAAACACTTCGTAACTAAAAATATATTTAAAACCCATAGTTTAACGCTTTAGATCCCATTTAATCCCCAAAACACACTTATTTTAAAATTCTGAAATTTTGATGTTATAGCTCCGCCACCCATCGAACAGCCTCATTATACATTACAAACCGCTGCTTAAAACCTATTGGTAGGACCCCTTACCTTTTCGCATATCGGCCATCACAAAAATATTCAACACAATCATGTGCTATCCTTCCGAAATCCCGATGCGATATCATGTGGGACTCTTACCTACCTACCATCATATCACTCCCATCGCGCATCACATATCTTACTGTTTTATTGCGAAAACATTTATCACTAATCGTTTCTGACTGCGATTATCGATTGACCCCTACCTGTCGCGTCAGTTACTTTTACTTCCATCCCTCCACGATCTTCTGTATTATCCCTCTACTCCTCTCTCTCTCACGTGGTGTGCATTTTTTATATTTTGTGAATTATTAATTAAAATAAACTTTATTATATACTATTATAAATTAATATTATATTTTAATTATAATATTTTTTATAATTTTAATATAATTTGAACTATTATATTAATATAATATTTTATATATTTTAATTAATCAATAACTCTTCTTTTTTAATTAGTTTATTTTATTTTTAATTAGTTTTGTAATTATAGTTAATTAATAGATAATTATAACTTAATTTAGAATTAGCTTATAACTAACTTAGATTAATAATATAATTGAAATTAATTAGAATTAGTTAATTAAATATCATAATCTAATTTAGGATTGGAACTTAATTTAAAATTTTGATTTTTTTAGCCCAAGCAACAAAAATTCCAGTTTTTTGGCAATTTTAATATACCAAGTGTAGAGGCTCATAGATAGAGTTTTACTTGGCCAAATGAGGCCCAAGACAACTCATTAGAAAGATAAAATGATGGAGATTATTCCTAAAGAGGTTTCATTTCCATATTTGATTATTTAGTAGGTCTAAAATTTAGCAAAAGATCAAGCTACACATTTTTCAACAAAACTAATTTTTAGAGTTATATTTTTTGCATTTTAATTTGCCACAACTTCTTATGAGTGCAGATCCATTCATCTATGTTCTCTTTGGCTAATTAGATCAGCACAGACATCAAAATAAAACTTTTATTTCCTTTCAATTATTTATTTAATTAGTTTTAATTGGATTTATTTTAATTTCTAGATTTAACATTTTGATTTTATTTTTGCATTTTAATTTTTTTTTTTATTTGTTTTGTAGGAAAAAAGTTGAAGAGATGAGAAGAAGAAGATCTCAATCAATGAGAAGGCTCCAACAATTGACAAATATGATTTTGAACCAATTAAAATTGATGGAGCAAAACCACTCTTCAAAAAAACTTTCCTATGAAGAAATCCTTTTGTAAATTTTATAGATAGTAGATATCAAAATATAATAGAGGCTTCTCTCCTCTGCAATTCTGGAATTCTTGATGGAACTATTGTTTAGAGGATTTACAGGTCTAGGGTGAGAGGAAAGGAATCTCAGATATGGATATTATTGAGGTTTTTCTTTTACATTATGAGTTATGTATAATGAACAGAGTCTCGCACTACTATAGCTTTGATTTTGAAAGCAGAAGTTCAAGTATTGTAAAAGACTGTCAGAGACTAAAGTTGGAGAAATGGACTTAATAAATTTTTATTTTTAATACTATTATTTTAAATGTTGGTTTCATTTTTTTGATAATAGTAATGTGTCAATTTAATCCCATACTTGTGCACTTCTGTCAGTATGAGTAATTTGCTTCAATTTATGTTATTATTTGTCTCTACTCTTATGCGTTGAATTCTGATTTATGAGTAACTATTTACTGAGAAAACTGTATTATAAAACTTATTTATTGAATAGTTATATGTTGTGAACTATTTTCCGCATGTTATTGTTTAATTATTCAAGTTACTGATTAAATAATCAATATCATTTTGAGAACTACTTTCCTAAATGTTGTTGATTGATTATTTCAGTTAATAAGTCTCTACATTAGATTATGTTTGGTATTCGCAGTGTCAGTTAATTGAACTAATTCGCTAGCTTGATATTCATTTAAAACAAACATATTTAAATCTCAAATATTTAAAACATCTTGCTCTCAGTTGGGATAGATCTATATCTTCCTAATTGAGATAGGATAAAAACAATTTCTTTTTCTTGCATCTTAGAATAATATTGCATATAGATTAAATTCTAGATCCCTAAAAAGTCCTCTTCCCAAAGAGGCAAAACTTTAGTTGTGGCCTAGCTAAGCCCAAATTAGCTTAAGGATCATTTTCTTGTCTGATCGGCAAGAGAAATGATTTGATGTCTCTTTCTCATTGATAAAAAAAAATCATATTTTAAGCCAATGAAGATTGAGAGAAGGTAATTGGACCTAGTTAAACCAGTCTGAGCCATCATTCCAAACAGAAAAGGAACTTCTTTAAGGTCTGGAATGGGTGGTCATCCCCCATGTTGTTGTAGAAAATTTTTATGCCTCAATAGTTTCTTATTCTCATACTGGGATATCTGAGATACTATTTAATATTTAGGCAATGAATATCAGCATATGAGAAAGGCTTTCAGGTACAATTCTTCAAGCATGGTCTCCATGATTTTGATAACTACTTAGTTTATTAACGATTGATTGACCCTCCATGTGCCAAGAAGGTGCTACCAAATTGACACACTTACTAACTACTAATGAGAATGATGATCTTAAAAGGGGTTGAGTTCTACGCATTCAAAGAATAGGGTCTACACAGACATTATCTACCTAAATGAGAAATGCCTTGCACTGGAAGTTTCAATCAAATTCTGAGTTAATATCAATTAAACTTCTTGCAGTTTCCTTCCACAATACATAGTGTCAATATTTGCATTAAACAAGATAACGATGGTTTCTTGCTTCATGATATCAACTGCAGGACCATTCAACAAGCAAGCCTAAATAACTCAGTGTATCAAATGTTGAAGTAAGGCTCCAAAAATCTGTCGCAATAATTAGTGTGCATTTGTATTTTTTTCACCCTCACGTGGATATTTAATCATAGAAAGAGAACCAAAGACAGAGACACACATACATATAAATAGGGAGCAAGAACAAAATCACACCAGTTTCTTCCAATAACTTCTTTGAGCGATGAATATCTATATACTTTCGCTTAGGAAACCCTAGATGAGGTCTCCCTGGTTAGATCACATATGTGGATGACTCGAGTCCATCAATTGTGATTCATAACAGAAGGTACACCGAACTCTGTCCCAAACCCGGCAAGGAGAATAGTAGGGGGAAAATAAATTTGAATATGTCGATTTAGATTTTAGAGTACCTGCCAAATTAGATTTTAGATTTTAATAGGTAGTCAAATAATATGGCCTTTATGCATTGGCACTTGGTTCTAGTGTATGGAAACATGGGAGGGGGTTGGCCTGCGAGGCTGGCACCTCCCAAACCCCCATTCAATGGCACAATAAACTTTAAATATAAGCAGTCAACCATATGGTTAAGGCCCACTAGTGATAGAAGAGTAGGTAGAGGATATTAGTTGTGTAGGGGTGGTCGTGGGTTCGACCTTGAGCCCCCATCAAAGGTTTATAGTTAATAAAATATACGTTATTTGGAACTTAGCTAACCCAACATACGTTCAAATTTCATATCTCCCCAAACTTCGTAAAATTTCATATCTCCCCAAACATCAGAATTATGATGGTTTATTTCATCTCTTTGATGGGGGGTCGGGGTCTCTCTACAAACCGTCGCAATACCGATGGTTTTCCCCAATAACGTCGCACTGCTGACACATGTCTCTACATGTCGCAATAACGATGCTTGTCTCCAAATGTCGCAATACTAACTCTTGTCTTTGAAACGTCACAGTTTTGACATTGTGTCCAGAAACGTCAGTATGCTGACGATGTTCCTAAACATCATAATACCCACGATGTCCCTACACGTCGCTATAACGACGCTTGTTGGTGGGATTTAAAAATTTGAGAAAAATTGGGGAAATTTCTGACAATACACCAAAAGTTTCAAAACTAAAGTGTTGGAATTTTGACCAAATGTACTAGTGATTGTTTTTCAAGTCTTGCATTTTATTTCTTTTCAAATGAGCTTGATAGTGTAGAACATAGTAATGTAGAATGTGTGTTAGTTGTTGGTATTTTCTATGCATATATTTTACTGATTTCATTGAAATAAAAAAGCATTCGTTGGTTGATAATTAATTATTAGGTAATTTTTTGTTTTAATTAAGAAATTAATTTTACCCAACATTTTTGTTTCATTGCCGAGGAGGTAGTCAAATAGCATTACCATAGTAATATATAGTTGTAGATGCATTCTTGACTCCGAGAGGATTGGATATTAAATACAAAATTTAAGAACCTACATGCGCACCCTAGCTAACTTGTGGTCTGATCTACCCTTAGTAGTCAGGCTTAGGTTAGATAGCATGCATGATTAAAAGTAACAATCTTAGAGGTAGAAATTTGAATAAATCTTATCATTTCACTAAAGTGATGGTGTAAGCACCACCCATTTCAATAGCTTATTAATAGGAACATTTGGAGGAGGAGCTTCAAAGTAGCACATGAAGAACATATTCTATTTTGGGAATAAATGCACACGCTACTACTTTTGAATTTCCTATCAAAGATCTCGGAGGAGTGACACAATTTCACATAATTCCCCCATCTACTCTACCAAAATTTCATAGTTTGGAAAATGAAGAGCCAGATATATTTTTATTTGAGTTTGAAGTACTTTGTAAAAGATATGATTTTTATATTAATGATAAAAGTTTGAAGGTGTTTCCTCTTACTCTAAAATCAAAAACTCTTTGATGGTTCATGAGCCTTGGTGGAAAATGCATTCAAACATAGGAGGACATGAATAATGTATTCTTGAAGAAGTACCAAGGCTATTGCAAATTTTTTTTTATTCCATTCCCTTTATTCTACTGTCCCATCTTCGATCAGAATCGTTGTTCGGTAGAAAATAACAAATGTGTTTTATTTGAAGTGTGTTTATTAAATGCTTAATCAATTGAATAATTGTTGTTTAGTTAAATTAACATAAACTATTTTCGATCAAATGGACAAATGGTGTTTCTTTTGTGCACAAGCTTAAAAAAATTGTTGTTCAATCAATCGAACGACCGTTGTTCAAGTTGAATTGAAAACCGTTGTCTTGTGCTTAACGACTTAGCTTCATTTTATTATTTGCATTTAATAATTGTTTTTCAAATCAATTGAACAATTATTGTTCAATCAATTAAATATTTTTTTTGTTCAATCAATTGAACAAGTATTATTCGTAAAATGAACACCACAATTTTTTTGGCTGTCTTTGTTCTTCAATCAATTGGAATAAAAGAAATTTTTTTGGTATGTTTTTGTTGTTCAATCAATTCAATAGATGCTATTCAATCAATTGAACAACTGAAATTTATTTTGTTGTGTTTTTATTTTTCAATCAATTGAACAACCACAAATTTTTTCTGTGTTTTTGTTGTTCAATCAATTTAAAAAAAATTGTTCAATCAATTGAACAACTATTTTTCAAAGAAATGAAAAACCACGATTTATTTTTGTGTGTTTAATAATTGTTGTTCAATCAATTGAAAAAAATATGTTCAATAGATTGAACAATTTTTGTTCAATATATTGAACAGTTGTTGTTCAATAGATTGAACAACTATTTTTCAATAAAATGAACTTTTGTGATTTTTGTTGTCATTTGATCTCAACCAAATCACCATTTTTCCTTCATACGTTTTCCATGAAAACCATAATTTTTATTGGAAATTTGTACCCACTATAAAGTAAACACAATGATATTAACAAAACTATGACTTTTAAAAACTTTTATGGTTATATTTATCTAAAACTAACATGGTTCATCTATATAATGACTTGTTGAATATCTCCTCTTTGGACATATTATAAAATTATTCACTATCTCAATACCATGCTAGCTTATCTTTCACCAATTGATCATTCCATTTGGTAATATTATATCGGGATAAAAGCATAAATTTCATTGGCATTATTTTCTTCTCACGCCATCCCTAGCTCTTAAGGAGTTAATGAGCCTCCCTCCATTTATAATAAAAATATGAAAATCTAATATAACTATTCTTAGAGAGGATTGGGGGTCTCAACACAAACCAACCTACCATGATCATAAGGATGTAACAAGTGACATTCCCATTATGGCCACCATACCAGGTTAATGGCCTTCTCGATAGTCAAAATTGTCAGAAGGACAAGATGTCTCATAATGAGCTAACCTAATCACTTTGTTATATCCTCATGAATTGCATTTTGATTATCTGGTTACCATGCCAGAACAGTGATCCCTTTATAAAAATAAACAATTATCTAAATAATAAATAGAGGATCCTGGCTCATGTTTTTGGTTAAAAGACAACCCTGTCGAGGCTATGGACACCTACTGGTAGTAGTGGCTCTGCTTATGGTATTGAAGTTTTATGTTACATTTCCAGTTATTATATATCCCAATATTTCTCATTGATTCATTTCCAAAGATGAATTCACCATTTGAACAACGCTATATCTATATTAACCAATGTGCATAGTAAACTATACTTTTATATGAATTATATTAAAAATTGTCTGATCAAATGATATCAACAGTTGTCATCATATATTGCCTATCATGATTTCATCATATCTTGCGACAAAAGGAAAAATATTTTCTCATAATGCTTAAATATATGTTTTACTCTTTTTGGTCAATTCCTAATCATCTTTACGATATGTACTACTCTGACCATTTCTACCATATGCACGCTACTCTCATTATTTTTTTGGCACAATTATGAACCCACAACATCATTTCCTATTTTACCGTTCTTTATGGTCATGGATGCCCTTTTCTACCACACTTTTGTACTTACTTTTAGCTTGCATGGATTCCACCTTTTGCATCAATTTCAACATCAGCTCAGCCTACATCAACTTCAAAAAATGCTAGTCCATACATGTCATTCAACATTTTTACGGAGGTAAAACTTGAGGTAAAATAACATAAGTTTCTGATTTATTAAAATTTAGGAGAATTTCATGAAAATCTATTGAGAATTATTTATCTTCATTCGTTCCACTTCTTTACCACTTCCCATTTTTCAGAAAAACAACAAATTTTAGTTTCAGGGAATGTTACTTTCATTCATTTCTTTATTATGACCATGCCATCATCCATCGATCTCCTTATTCATTCTCAAAACCTCACTTGTTCCATGTTGTTGTACACCAAGCATAATTATTGTAGCAAGTACCTCAATCTGTTTTCTAGTATAGCATGAGGTCATGCTAATTCTCTAGTTTAGGGGAGGCATTTCTACACATGATGGGTGTTCTCTACTTCCTTTCTCATTTAAGGCATACAATTTAATTTTTATACAGTGCAGAAATTGATTTGTGCATATCTTTAAAACTATGCACTGAATTCTTGTGATTTTTGGATAGTAAAGAGGCATCTTTAAAATACACAAACCCAAAAAATTTCAAGCTAAATTAGTTTGTAAAATTTCAGAAATCATGCACTGTCACCTACATCCATTTTTCTTATATCTCATGATCCATGCATCAAAACGATCTGATTTTTGGATTAGAGAAGCATTCATATAGTTGCAAAGTTTCAGCAAAATCTGGTTTGTAGTTTTTAAGAAAATGGTTAAGGAAGTTTGTAGTTCCTTGTATCATATTTTTCTATAACTTGATTTACATATGGTTGAAATTCAATGTGAAAATTATTATTCCTTCCCCAACATCGCTAAAATTGAATATTTATTATTTAAGGATGAAGTCATTTGTTCCATCAATATAATGACTTGGGGTGAGAATTTTGATTATTGTATTACATCTTGGTTAATACAGAGGCTTTGGGTTACATGAAGAATTGCAACATATTCAGTTTGGGGATATGTTGGGCAACTAAATTGTTAGTATTATTACCACTTTCTAACGTCTATTTCATCCATTTCTACCATTATTTATCATAATTTATCATTTAATTCAATTTTATAATAATTTATGCTCTTATGCATAAGTAATATGTATTCTCCTTTATTTATAATAAATTGATAATTATTATGCATGATTTTATCAAATACAGTTTATTAAGCTGTTATAAGATCACTCACGCTTTTAGCCTCCAAGATCTCTTCCAGATTGGAAATTCGATCTTCAACTATTCCAACTTAAAATTTGTTGGGTTAAAAGGTGACAGTTTTCCATTGGCTATTTCAGACAAATAAAGATGAATCCTAAAAATCTGAGACATGGGTTTTTTGCGAACTAGACCAGTTCATTTTTCTCATGAGCAGTTTTCCCAAATTCGGTTTAGATTGAGAGAAACAGAAGGTTGTGTAAAGGAGATTTTTTGAGATTTATTGTTGTGGTCGTTTTCCAAATTCTTCTAATTGCAATACCATATTTGAATTGTTCTAGTTGAGTCATGACATTTCGGATCTGATCTTTCTGATAAATTTATTGTAGACAATCTCCAACTGTATTGGTAAATCAGTTTGTAATCAAATTAGTTGTAATTTCCCTTTGCTCTCTGTGTATTTAAATGAAAAAAAAAATATCAAAGAGAGGGGGAAGGAACAAATGAAAAATTGTTGGATGAACGAATGAAAAATTGTTGAACTTGAGACAAAGGCAAGAGCACCATTCAAATGTAATTATTTCTCTCATATATTTTAATGAAGGAAGTTATCCATTGTTTGGTACATCTGTTACTTCTAATCTGATCTGAATTATTTCTCAAAGTAGTACTAAGTCTTGGGTAGTTGGGCCCACTACCTTGGATGAGGTACCGCCTTGAACATGTCAAGTAGTTTAGTCTCATGCTTGTTTATTTGAATTTCAATTATTTTTCTCTAAATTAGATTTCCTTTCTTTAAAAGTACTTTGTTGTTTGCTTCATTTTCTGTACATGTTGTTTCCTGCAATTTCTATATTTCATTTAATTTATTGCTCTAGATTAGCATTTTAATTATATTGAGTCTAATAGGTTAAATTTACAATTCAACATGATTCATGTCGTGTGATTAGTATAATTATTTTCCTATCATTTAATTTCTGTTTTTGAGATTTAGTATTGTTTTTCAAGTCTTGCATTTTATTTCTTTTTCAATGAGATTAATAGTGTAGAACATAATTATGTAAAACCAGTGTTAGCTGTTGGTATTTTATATGCATATATTTTTCTGATTACCTTGAAATAAAAAGGTGTTCCTTGGTTGATAATTAGTGATTAGGTGATTTTTTTTTTTTATTAAGCAATTAATTTTACCCAATAGATGACATGAGTATAATGCATCTTCTGTGTATATAGCACTGTCAGCTCTAAGTTTGTAAGAACCCCGACTTAATAAAGTAAAGTATGGCAACCTTTAGGAGTTGAAACATTCTTGGTGCAATAGAGGCCTCACAAAAAGTATTTAAGACTATCATGATTTGTTTTTACCTTAAAGTGTTTTCCCATCAGGTAAGTTCGCATTTGTTTATTGCATTTAGTATTGCCAACATTTCCTTGTCATAAATAGCTTTATGGAAATACTTTCCTCTGTTTGGAAAACTTTCAAAAGAAATGAGTCTTCCTTATTGCATGAAAACAACACCAATTCCATTTCGTGAGGCATCACATTCCACAATAAAGGTTATTTTGAGGTTTGGCATAGCTAAGACCAGTGCTTGGCCCATTTCTTCTTTAAGATGTTCAAAGGCCTTATTTTTTCTGGAGTCGAAGAAAATGCATCTTTCTTCAATAATGTTGTTAGAGGTGCTGTTATTCTCCCATAATTCTTAACAAACTTGCGATAATACCTTGTTAACTAGAGAAATATTTACATATGCTTTAGGGTTGTAGGGATTTTCCATTCCTTAATGGATTTAATTTTGTTAGGGTCTACCTTAACACCCTCATGCGATACAATATGACATAGATATTCCACCTCATGTACTCCAAAGAAAAAAATTGAGGTTTTTGCATATAATTTTTTCTCTTCAAATAGTTTGAGCACCCTGTCAACATGATGAAAATGTTCCTTCCAAGACTTGTTGTACATTAGTATATCGTCAAAAAATACTAACACAAAATTTCTAAGGGCTTGAAAATGGAGTTTATCAACCCTTCAAATTTAGAAGATGCATTGGTAAGGCCAAAAGGCATCACCAAAAATTCATAATGACCCTCATGAGCTCTAAATGTCTTTTTTCAAAATTTCTTCATTCTTCATTCTTTTTTTATGATAACCTGAATGAAGATCCAACTTGGTGAACTAAATTTCTCCATGTAATTCATCCAATAATTCATCAATCACAGGAATGCGAAATTTATATTTAATAGTGATCTTATTGAGCTCCATATAATATGGAAACATATGCCATGATCCATCCTTCTTGTGACCCAATACTACTGGAGCATAGAAGGAACTTTTACTAAGTTGAATTATACCAACGTCTAGAATTTTTGGAATCATACGTTCAATTTCACACTTTTGGGCATAGGGATATCTGTAAGGCCTGATGTTTGGAGGAACACTTCCGAGAATTAGATGAATAACATGATCATGATCACAAATATGTGGGAAGTGTTAGGAATTCTCAAACACCTTGGAATGGTTTTCGAAGTATTTTTGGAGATCTGGTGAAATAGAGGATTTCGATGTTTGAACTGTAGAGAGAATAATTATGCAATTATGCCTTGTTGTTATTTATTAAAAATATTTTTCATGAAATTAGAGCTTATTATCCTTCTCGGTGTCCCTGCAATACCTCGTAATTCAACTTCCTTTCCTTCCCAAAAAAATTCAAGAAAATTTCTTGAAAATTAAAAGCTATAGTCCCCAAAGATTGTAATCATTGGACTCCTAGTACAACATCAGCACCACCCATTGGAATAGAAAGAATTGAACTATTCAATACATATTCCCCCATAGTTAGCTTGATATTATGACACTTTCTAGAGCTATTTATAGTTCCTCCATTTGAAACCATTTCTAGTGCTAGATATAGGAAGAAATTAAATTCTTTGGATATCTTAAAATGAATAAAATTATGTGTACTACCTGAATTAGTCAACATTATTACCTTTTTTTTCCTTGATATATCTTTCTATCTTGAGAGTTTGAGGAGTGGTAATTCTTACCAGTTCATTACAAGATATGGTTGGATTCATTTATTCCTTCTATGGGGTTGGTTCATCATGTATATCCTCCTCTTTTGATGTTTCTTGTTCATTTTTTTCCTCCTCTTCACAATCTATGTAAAATAATTTATTCTTAGCGCACTAATGACCTTTAGTGTATTTTATAGCACAACCATAACAAAGCCCTTTTTCTCTTTTTTCCTCTAGTTGTTGTGGTGTCAACCTTGTAGGTTCTGGATGGCTAGGAGCAACAAAATTTCCATATTTATAGTTGTGATTGGTAGACTTCCTTGTTGCCATATTTTTTCTTCCAACTTTTCTTGCCACCCTAAATGCCTTTTCCAATGAATCAGGTTCCCAAAGCTGAACCTCATGTGGGATTTTATCCTCTAAATTCCCTATGAAGACATCAATCCTATGTTCCTCTGGAATTTTATTTACCCTTATATTCAATTTTTGAAAGTCCACAATGTGCTCCATCATTGAATCATTTTGTTTGAGATTTATAAATTGGCTAAAGAAGTTGTTTCTCTTTGTATCCTCACAATGTGCTATCATTTACTCCGTAAAAATTGACCAATTGACAAGTATTTTACAAGAATAAATCCATTGATACCATAAAATCTATTTTTTTTCTAAATATAAAGTTTCAATGTGTAACTTTAGTGTGTGTTTCACATTATGGAGCTCAAAGTATTGCTCCATTTGCAGTATCCATGTTATCGGATATTTTCCATCAAACTTCCTCATCGATATTTGGAATATGGTGGGTCTTAAATCAAACATTAGAGTATATGAAATCATGATTAACATTTATTTTTTTCTCACTGTGAGTTTCATCTACTACCCTTTCGCCATTAGAAGTCATTTCTTGTAACAACTTTGTCAAACCTTCCTTCAAACCTTCCATGCCAGCTTTCAATTTTTCTTCTATACCATCGATATTAGCTTCCATGCCATCCATGCCATTCTTCCAACCATCCATATTATCTTCCATGCCTTTCTTGAAACCATCCATATTAGCTTCCATTTCATTTTTGGTTAATTTTTGTGAGAGCGAAATATGTTACACTTGGTTTCGTAATTTTGATATATCATGTCACACTTCTTCCTATTCATGCATCATTGTAGAGCCTTATGAGGGCTTAATGGCTGTGGAATTATTTTCAAGAGGCATTATAGAACCGAATACTTATATCAATGCTTCAATATTCCCTTTAGAATCACTTCAAACTGATTGTTTTAAACAAAATTTATACAATTTAAAAAAACACACACACATTTTTCTTACTTTTGAGGAGCTCAATATTGAAAATGATGTATCTATGTGATTTAGGATCCCCAATATTTGAACTTTATTCTTGAAGTAGACCTCTGAGTCTTCTTTCTAATTCCCCGAGTGAGACCTAATTTTGATTCTTCAAGACAAATTTATTCTCATTCTCCCACAATGACCTAATTATGGACTCATTCAATAGAGAAATCTTGTACGATGTGCCACATGTCACTATTTCTAACTTCGGTCCTGAAATCGATACAAAAGAAACTAAGTTCCATGAAATTTTGACCACTTTTTACATAATTCCAATATGATGTCGCAAACAAAAGTTATGACGATTTTCCTTCAGTCACTTGTTTGAGATGAAATTATGGAGCCTGCAAAAACCCTAACTTCCACAAATCATATCTCTAGAAATATTGCGAACCAAGGTATGAAATTTTTACATGACATTCATCAATAGTGCGCTTCCACATGGTAGAAATTTTAGCTTCTGAAGCCTTGTATAAAAAAAAGTTATAGCGAAAATTCCAAGGTAGCCTATTTGAAGAAGCAAAACCGTAGAATCTCAAGATCTCATACCAAACGCTTTGCAACCAGTTCAAAAATTATAAGAAAATATAGATAAAAAACTTACAAATCAGCCTATTCGAGGGGGAAACATCCTTTACATTAAACAAATGAAAAATTATTAGATGATTCCTGATTTTTATATATAGGAGTCAAAGGATACCAATATAATTAGAGTCTACATAACAATAATAATGTAAGGGAACAACAATAAAAATATTGGGCTTCTATGGAGAACAATGATAACCCAATGGGGAATACATGGGCACAAAAATAAAAATAAGGGGGATAGACAAATAATAACAATAAAGGGATATACTATTATGATAAGGACATAATAAAGATTCCAAGGAGAATATTTATTGATGTTATGGGAAGTGTAGAGATGGAGAAAACGATGATTGGTTTTAGGGGGAGATTTGTATATTTCCATCAATACCAAAGATGGAGATTCTTGAGGATAATATTCCCATTAATTTCAAATAGGAAAGGATGGTAGATGTATGGTGTGTCAAGTTAAAGGGGAATCCTATTATTGTTTCAATCTTTAGTAGAGAGTCATCATAGTAGCAGGCCAATTAAAGAAACAATAAAATATTATAACTATGGTGATTTGGAGTCCTAGTATTTGAATGAATTTATAGTCTTAATAGATAAAATGAAATTTTCTTTAAAATTCCATAGTTGGATAGTGTTCAGAAATAATTTTCCAACTGTACGGTCAAGACCAAAAAAGGCATCTAGGATCAAAAGTAGCAGGTCAAAATTCAAACTTATGACTTGGAAATGGGTCCCATACCATTTTTAGCATACATATGGCACAAAAGGTATAGGTGGTAGAGCAGCATTGGCCATATTTAACCTAGGGGTATAACGTAAGTCCCACGTGGGACATATATTCTCGAGAGTTATTCCTTGGATGTTATGAAAATAGACGCAAAAAATGAAAATTTGAGATAAAAATGAGATGGGAGGATGTGGTTGATAGCGTAAAAATGGAAGCAAAATTCATTGGTCGATGGTGGAGCCCATATAACAGGTAATTCTGACCAAGGATTCTCAGACAATGCGAAGGTGGACATGATAGAACACACACATGATGAGACAAGCTTGAGAGGAGTCATATGTCAGATAATCACAGTGATTCACAAAGGATTTCAATGGAAGGTCCCCACATGACACATAATCCTGAAATTCATTCCCCATAGGGTTTTTGTTATGCTACACAAGTAGAGGGTTGAGCTCACTAAGTGGCAGGATAGAAATAAATTGTGATGGTAGTTACAACTCATATCGACATCATTTTGATTGGTCAATTTGTGTGGCTAGTGGTCATAGATGACACATGATCTCAAATGATTGTTCCTTAGTGAATTTCAAAGGGAGAAAGTTATGAAAAAGGATGAGGAAACAAATCCAAGAGACAAAGATATAGCTGAAATTTGACGATATTTCATTTATCAAAACACACACCCAGGTCTTCTTTATGTGGTGTTCTTTCATGTTTTGTGACCATGGGCTTTCAGGATTATTGTAATGAAAAAGTGTCATGGGGAGTTCAAAATGGGATTTGCACCTATAAACATGAATGGGTCAGTAGCTCTTTATAACAATGTGCTATGCTTGGAGCTTATGCCATATTTTGGGTCTGATACACAATGGAAGAGAAGGTTTTAATGGGTTGATGACTATTTTTTCCTATGCATTATTATATGCATCTGTGTTATATCTGTATGTATTTATAGTTGTTTTATGCAGGAAATGACTGGGTCAACGACTGCTTGACGTGCACCATGTGAATGCACAAGTTTATATTAATAATGGAGATCATATCGGGAGCTTTCTGTCCCATACAAAAGTACATATTGAGTTTTGGAAATTAATGTGATTTAAACAATTAAATTTTAGTGTCTAAACTATCTCATTGTGTGGGAGGTCTAAGAATTAATTTCAGCTGTGGTAAATCCTCTAGAATCCACTTTCAAATTTATTACAACTACAAATATGGAGCGATTCAATATTTGATGGCATGCAACTCAACTTATAAATGCTTACAAAGTTGAAATTGACACCACACCAGTGTCAGCTGGGTAAGTAAACTGATCCTGCACACATGTTTTTAATTTAAGATTAATGTGTCGTATTGTATATTTAATGCAATAGTTAATGATATGACATATTGCATCGTTAACTTGTTCAAGTTGGAAAAAAATATTAGGAAATAATGATTCGATATGGGAAGCATTATTATATGAAGTGTGTGAGTGTGAATATTGTCAAGAGGTTGTGTGTCTGCATGAGGAGAATAGTGGCAGAGAACTATTAATTGTTTAGACAAATTAAGGGTCGAGAGGAGAGTTAATGGAGCAGTGAAGTGTGCATTGTAGAGAAGAGGATGAAGAGAAGATATGAAGGAGATGTGTATGACAAAAAATTGGGTTCCTTATATTCCTATGTAATAGAAGTATTTCTATGTTTCTTAGTTTGAAAATTGTACGAAAAGAAGGATAGTTGGATGAAACAGGTTGTGGCTTGCATTTATAAGAGGATGGTGCCTCTTGGAAAGTTGTGGATTGTTATTCTTAAAGGGGGTTGAGGCCTCTTGTGAGTTTGTTCTCACAAACAATAATAACAAACACATTGGTGGTTTTCCCATTTTGGTATCCATGTTAAATCCATATGTCCATATTGAAGGTATATGTGTTCATGTGAATGGTTTTACATTGCTGCTTATGAATTTTTCCATAATTTTTTGCAGAGTAATTAGTAAATTAAGAGGAAATTAAGATTTTTTTTTTTAAACTTAAAAATCTCTTACTGGTTCACCCCCGCCTCTCAATAATTCCTGATTCCAATAGTTCCTTTTTAATGATCACACTTAGAATAGGCTTCTGTCAAGTTGTAACGATTTTGGATATTAACTAATCATGCTGCAACAAGAGATAGGATGAAATTCATTGAAATACGATGCCTTGTGCTTCTTATTAATTAGGGAAATAAAATTTGATTTAATAGCACCCAATGCCTATCTCAATATTTGTGAATCTCTAACAACCTTCAATAGATCCTATTTGATTAAATAAAAAAACCCACAAATAATTCAATTGTTATACCATTCAAACTAGGGTTTTTCTTCTTTTGCATGGATAAAAGAGCTAATTGAACTTCTCCTTTAGTAAATTCTTTTGAAGGCCTCAAAGCATTCATGTCCTCAGAGGAGTAAATAGAGATAACAAATATAGGAGCTTCAAAATACAACATCCTCTAGGCTGAGTGAGAATGAACTTAATGTGTTAAACACCAAGTTGAGAAATATCCTCAAAGGATGAGAAATAATTCCCCTCACTATCCTTCAAATACCATATAGTTTTCAAGTTCTTACAATGATTGGCATAGTTTAGGAAAGCATTAGTGTTATTATCCCCTTCCTAGATGTAGATAACATAACTCTTTAATGTCGAGCGTCCCTCCTCTCTAACAAGGATATGTCTCTTTTCGCATTCAAGGGAATGTATTGTTTTGATGGATTCAAATGAGAAGAAACCTGAAGAATTTTATGAATCCAAAACATTAATTTTGTCTTCTATCTCCTTTACTGAGTTTATTAACCACTAAAATCTATTTTTTTAGAAAAAAAATACAGACACCATAACATGGTGATTAGTACTATATAAATTGGGATATATGCTAGAGTAGCCATATAAATGAAATGGATAGTAAATGCCTATAAGAATTAAACCATAATCAACATCAAAACACTTACTACATGATACATCTCATGTTGCTAAAATAAAATAAAAAATATAAATAATAACTAAATTATAACATTATTTTTTATTTTGTTATTAATGATAAATAATAATAAAATTAATATATAAGTTAAACATATATACATTTGAAAACAAGGAACAAGATTGTTAACCAAGGAAATTTATTCCTACTTTACCATGGAATTCTTAATATGTAAATAGATTGTGTTACAATACCATGGTTTATCAAACCACAAACCAAAAAAACTATTACTCACTTCATATGACATTTTTCCATAAGACATGTCTTTTTAATTAACCAATTGAATCATTGAGTTATGCATATTAGTATGAATATTCTGGTTATGAATATTCTAGAATATTCCATGGAGGTCAAATATCTACCATTCATTTAATAATTATTGATAATTAAATTAAAATTATGGAAGCCCTATTCCAAAATAGACACACCTATTTTCATAATTATTTGATTTTAAGATAGTTGGTTCAAATCTATAAAATATATCTCAATTTATAAACATTACTTGCTACATTATAGGTGCACATTAACAACCATAAATATCATAGACAATAGTAAATTTAAAATAGCTCTTAGGTATATCATTACATATAAAATTTTAAATGTAAGTATTATGCTAGCCTAGATTTATCTTACTTTAGTATCTATCAAGTATCAAAAGGATCAAATCTCTCAAGGTGCAAGATTATTTTTGAAATAATTTTTTTTTGGAAATGTTAGATTATAATTAATATTTTATATTTTTCTTTTAGTTTTTTATAGAATTTAATTGAGTAAAGACGTTTTAATTAATAATAATAATTGTTTATTTTATTTAATTTTAATTTTAATTTTTATGTATTTCTATAAAATTTAGATAATTGATTTTTTTTTGTAAGCTTGGAAGGACTATATCTTGAACATGTCCAATATATCACCTGGATCTAGGAGGGGAATTGAACTAGTCACGGGGAATAGTGACCCGGAAATGAACCTGTGACCGGGAATTGAACGAGTGACTCGGAATTAAACCTGTGACCGGGAATTGAATGTGTGACTTCACATAGAGGAGTGTCTTAATATAAAATGACTCAAATAATTGTAATTAAAAATCAAATTAAATTAAACTAAAAGTTTAATTTGAAAAAATAAATAAATTGGGATGAAGCTTTACCTTATTTAAAAAAAAATGAAAAGTCTAACTCATCGGAGGATAAAATTTTGGGTGAAATTATTTTTTCTCATTGTTAAAAATGTGTTTTTAAATGCATAAATTCATTCAACACTCTCAAGAAAATACCAACACACTTAAAACTTGTAAATTACATAACTTAAACTTATGATTTTTAAAAATATTTACTGATAATTGATAGGAAAAAATCCCTAGAAAAAAAAGGTCATTTTATTTATTAGCTCAACCAAGCTCAATCCATCTTAACTTCGGATTTAAGATGGATCCAGGTTAATTTAATTTCCCCTTTAAATAGCCTATATTCCACATGAACACCATGTGTCAATACCATGTATTATCAATACCATGGGTCATTGTATTTTTATTATTTTATATTTTTTTATGAAATTTGACTTTGGCAAAATATCAAACATTACGTTACAACATTTCTACCATACTCTACTAGAGAATACCTCTAAAAGAAATTTGGTTAAAAAAATCATTAAAAAGATTAAATTGATCCACTTATTAGATCACTCTATCTACTTACTAATTCATTGGTACACGTAATAAATTATTTATCCACTTATTAACTCCTTATAAAAATAAATAAACTCAACCATTTTATTAAAAAAACCAATTATATTTAAAATAGAAATACATTTTAAATAATTAAACTAAAACGTTAACCTTAAAAACTAAAAAAAATCTCAAACTTTACTTTAAAGCAGAAAAAATCATTAAAAAAATTCAGTTACAGTAATTGTTAAATATCCAATTATTAATTCTCAAAATTCTAGTAACCTAGAAGATTTTTTTTGTCAGGTGGACACTTCAAGTTGTGGATAGTTCACCCCTTTTCAAGTAAACACTTCACCCGTTATTAAGGACCATAAACCTCTCTGACTTGGACATTTCAAGCACTTTACATTTTTGACTTTTGAGGTGGACACTTCACCCCTTTTCAAGTAAACACTTCACTCATTATCAAGGACCATAAACCTTTCTCACTTGGACACTTCAAGTGTCCCACTTTTTAGGTGGACACCTTACCCTTTTTCAAGTAAACACTTCACCCACCATCAAGAACCATAAACCTCTTTGAATTTTTAGGATGGACACTTCACGCATTACCACGAATCATAAATTATGGTCCTTGTAGAGAATTAAGCCTACCATAAACCTCTCTAACTTTTAGAGTGGACACTTCACCAAGAATCATAAATTATGATCCCTTATAATTGGTGAAATGTCCACCCAAAAATAGACAAACTTACTCCTCTACATAGTTTGCTCCCAAAAAATATTCGAGAAATTTTTTTAAAATTTAAAAAAATTACAATTTAACTTTATTAAATAAAAAATTAAGTTAAAAATATTATTTTTAACCATTTTCATATTTAATATAACAAAAAACTTTATTTATTAAAGTGAGTAAAAAAATACACTATAGTATTTGATTTATCAATAAGATAGTAAATAAATTTAATAATATATATATATATATATATATATATATACCACCTTAGTAACGTTCCATCTTCCAGCTTCGTGTCGGTAAAGTTTCACCCATTTAAAGCTGTACTTCCCACCATTTTGATCGCACCATACCTATAACTATCTATATATAATATAGATATCTGCTATCGCTGTCTTGAAAATCTGTTGCATAATTTTTAACCGTTGAAGATTTTGCAAGGGAGAGCATTTTAGATTTTAAAGGTGGCCCTTTGTTTCGCTCAAAGATGCAGAACGGTGTAATGAAAAAATCGACTGCTAATACCATCTTACGACGGTGCGTTTCCCTTTCATCTTTTTTAATCATCAATTTAGTTTTGGCTACTCATATTTATATGCTTTGTTTTGATTTTGCATTTCTCGTGAAAATTTTCTTCTGTGGATGTTTCCAGCCATAAGTGTGGCTTATTTTCGAATATCCTGTAGATGAGCCAAATTTAATGACTCAAATTAGACGACAAAATTTTAAATGTAAATATTTCAGAAATACAAAATCAGGGTTTCTGGTCTTACGAAACCCAATCTGAATCTTAAATTCTCCAATTTCACATCGTTGTTCTAATATAATGTAATAACGCAATTGTGTTTTATCTGATTCTTTCTTATGATTCTATCCTAATACAGGTATCAATTGGAAATACTAGATTCTGCTCTCAAGAGTAACATTATTTCTTTTTTGGAAACTGGAAGCGGTAAAACATTGATTGCTATGGAACTCATGAAAGAATTGCTCGGAGCAAGAAAAGATCAATGATATTTTTTTGCACCAACCATTCATTTAGTCAATCAAGTAAGTATTGCCATTTGGAAAATGGTTATTTCAATTGAATTGATAGCAAATGTAAAACCTAATTTCCTAGAAACGATAATATATATTTGGTAAGATTTTCAGCAAGCTGCAGTGATTCTTGAACAGACCGATTTGAAAGTTTCCGTTTGTCATGGGCAAAGCGACAGTAGATAGAACGCTCAAAAGTGGAAAACAGAAAGCACATCGAAAGAGGTACCTCTAATCACAAACACCCTTACCCCACCCTAACCCCTTTTTAGGTGTTTTTTTTGTCAAAATAAAATAAAATTTTTATTTTTATTTTCTATTATTTATTTATAAGTTGTTCATGGGTAACCAGATATTTTTTACCATATAAAGTAATAAGGCTAAAATGGAATAATATACAATCATGTACAATATTAAATCTATCATAACAAAATATTTTAAACATTACCATAAACCAAAATTTTGTAAACTAGAACTAAATGATATTAGTGATTATGCACAACTTCCAAAGTTCATACATTACCTCTTGTCTCACTCCATCGGGGAATATTCAAATATTCAGAAAACTCTTTTATCATATAGTTTCAATCCGTGTTATGCTTTTAGATATCCCCTTAGCTTATACTATGCTTTTTCTAAGTCCTAACTCTTTATTTTTAGTCATATAAAAAAGTTACTCAAAAAATATACTCACTTTTTATTATTTTAGTTTTAATTTATCTTTTAACGAGTTTATTGATTATTATAAACTTATTTTTTTTTTTAATATTATATATATCACAAATTATCCATCATGATATTAGAGTTTTTTTAATACCCTTAATTTATTGTTTTGTTTTTATTTATTTAAATATTATTATTTATCTATTTTTTTTGTTTTTCAAGTTGTTTATGGTTCTTTAGGCTTAACCTGTGGCTTGAGAAAGAGACAGAGAGGCATCCGTCACAGTCACCCACACCTCACTTGGCCACACCAACCCTAGATTGGATTTTTAACACATTGTCTCCTAGGCAGGGCATCAGTCACACTCACCTACACACTCACTTGAGGATTGCACCTGGCTTGGGCCAGACCAACCCTAGATTAGATTTTTAACATGTCTCTTGGGGAATCCGTCACACTCATGTGCACACTCACTTGAGGATTGCACCTGGCTTGGGCTAGACCAACCCTAAATTAGATTTTTAACATGTCTCATAGGGGCAATAGTCTCAGGTCTAGGCCTACTTTTCTTCAACTTGTTGTGCTAGTATGAATTGACAAGTACTATTATTTATTTAGTTTTAAAATATTTTTAAATTTATTTAGTTTATATCACGTTTTTTATTATAATGAGAATATTGTATTAATCAATATTTGTATGTGGATTATAGTGTGCATAAATAGGGGAGTATAATGAAAATCTTTTGAAACTAGTTATATTTGTAATTACAACCTGTATAAACAAGGGAGTATAATGAAAATCCTTTGAAAGTAGTTATATTTGTAATTTAGGACCATGTTTATTCTCAATATATATTGATGGTTTTACTATCCTAAATGGTACAATATATTTAGAGTTATAGATTCTCCAAAAGACATGTAGATAGGAAAAAAAATTACAGGATATAAAAATAGTTGCAAGGGAAGGCATACTATTTTTCATTAGGACTCTCACATCCAATTTTACACCTTTACTAGCAAGATCATCTGCAAAAAAAAAAAATTCATTCTCAATACATGAATGAAACTAATAGTAGGGATTGATAGTTTTCACATCTTGTATTCTTTAGGCAAAGATCTAGGAACAACGTGATGGATAACCAAGTGAAAATATCTCAACACCACCAAATATTTAATGTTTTATTTTTTGGAGAGAAGGATCCCTTGCAGTAATCCATATGACTCTACTATATTATTTTCTCAATTTCCTAAACTCCAATTGTACTCAATTTCCATTTTTCCATCAGCACTGAGAAATTGAGTACAATTGGAGGTTAGGAATTGGGAAAATAATATAGCATAGATATATGGATTACTGCAAAGGCTCCTCTCCAAAAAAGTAAACATCTAAGATTTGGTGGTGTTGAGAGATCCTCACTTGGTTATCCATCACTTTGTTCATTCTTCCACATCAATTTCACTTTCTTCCTTGGATCTATTAGACATCTCAATCTTTCTTCTATTTGTCAAAAAATAAGAGTCTGATTGTAATAATTCATATTTTTTTTCCCTTGGCATTTCTTCCATATGTCGAAACATAAGATCCTATTTGTAACAATTCTTATTTTATATCCCTTGGAGAAGCCATTTTTTAGACTAACTTAATTTGGTTTTAGGATTTTCAATGTTTAAACAAAATAAAATGTTGTCGTTTACTTGCTTCAATAGAAAACATGATATATATAAATAAAGGAGAGGTTATAGACAAATCTCCATGGATTCAATTTCTATCTCATATTTGACTCTATGTATTCTAAATGAGGTTGGAGGGAGTTAGAGATCCTTCTCGGGAGATAGCATCCCTTATTCATTTAGTTCTCCCAAGACATGATTATATTAAACCATTTCAAAGATATCAACCACATGTAGGATGTTATATGGAACTTGTTCGAAATAAATGTTTTATACTGAAGCCCATCTATTGGCCTAATATATGGCGAGTTTAGAATTCCAAAGAACCTAAATCTTGGAGATGTTTTTCTTCTACAATTTTTAGGAGAAACTAAAGCTTAATGAATTATGCTTTATTATTTGTCCCTAGCAAGAGAGAATCTGCAATATAGGAAGTGTGTTTGATTGAAATATATAACTAAAAATATTGTACATTTGTGTGTAATTCCTTAAATTGCACCATCAAATGAGCCCCAACTATGTTTAGATTCTCCAAACAACATGTAGATAGGAAAAAATTTACACATTATAAAAATAGTTGCAAGGGAAGGAATACTATTTGTCATTAGGACTCTTGCATCCAAGTTTACACCTTTACTGGAAAGATCATCTGCAACAAAATTTTCATTTTCAATGCATGAATGAAACTAATATTAGGGAGGTCTATTTTTACAAACGTGCATTCCTTAGGAAAATTTCCATGAACAAGGTGATGGATAACTAAGTGAGGATATATCAACACCACCAAATATTTTATGTTTTAATTTTTGGAGAGAAGTTTCCCTTGCAGTAATCCATATGCCTTTGATATATTATTTTCCCAATTTCCTAACCTCCAATTACACTCAATTTTAATTTTTCCATTAGCATTGAGAAATTGGGTACAATTGGAGGTTAGGTAATTGGGAAAATAATATAGCGTAGACATATGGATTACTACAATGGCTCCTCTCCAAAAAAAAAAAGAACATATAAGATTTGGTGGTGTTGAGAGATCCTCACTTGGTTATCCATCACCTTGTTCATGGATGGTTTCTCCACTTCAATTTCAATTTCTTCCTTGGACATCTCAATATTTCTTCCATTTGTCAAAAAATAAGAGCTTGATTGTAATCATTCATATTTTCTATCCCTTGGTATTTCTTTGATATGTCTAGACGTAAGAACCTATTTGTAATCATTCTTATTTTATATCCTTTGAAGAAGTCATTTTTTAGACCGACTTAAATTGGTCTTAGGATTTTCAATGCTTAAACAAAATAAAATGTTTCCTTTTACTTGCTTCAATAGAAAAACATGATATAAAGAGATAAAGGAGATTTTATAGAAAAATCTCCATGGATTCAATTTATATCTCTTATTTGACTCTATATTCCAATTGAGCTTGGAGGGAATTAGAGATCCTTCTTGGGAGAGAGAATCCCCTCTTCATTTAGTTCTCCGAAGACATGATTATATTAAACCCTTTCGAAGATATCAACCACATGTAGGACGTCATATGTAACTTGTTCGAAATCAAATTTTTATATTGAAGCGCCCAATCTATGACGAGTTTAGAATTACCAATAACCTAAATCTTGGAGATGTTCTTCTTCCACAAATGATAGGAGAAACTAAAGGTTAATGAATTATACTTTATTATTTGTGAAAATATTTTTTATTATTTTTAAATATAAATATTTTATTGTTTTGGTGTAGAATATTATTTAATAATAATGATTATGTGAAATAATGGTATTTAAGTTTTGAGTTTTAGAGTTTATCTTTTCTCATGTTAGAATATTTTTTTTATTTATCAAAACATTTTATTTCTTTTAATAATGTCATTAAATTTTGATTTTTATACATTTTAAAATTTATTATTCACAAAGTTTTTGTTTAAATTTCTCATATGTTTTTCTTTTACATATTCTAAAAATTCATTGGATGATCAAATTCTTCAGGTGCTTCATCCAATACTGATTGTGAGGATGAAAATGCCAAGCTTGAAGAGCTCTTAGATTCAAAGGTAACTTGAAAAACCATTCCAACTTAATAAAATATTCACCATTTTAAAGATATAGTGCTTCACCATTTTTAGATATACATTTTTAATATTACTAGAAATTGCACCACATGTTGCAAAGGAAACACCTTAAGGTTGTGGTATAGGAAAGAATAGCATATAAGAAAGAAGAGGTAGTAGGAACTTTCTTGGCTCCAACTGATCCTCCAAAATAAGGGGTGGAAAATTATGTTTAATAGACGTCAAATAAAAATATCCATATTGGGTAATTGATGTGGAACAATTTCTTTGTTATTAATTGCATGCAAGATGTGTTTTTTCATAATGGATGAGACATTTTGGCAAAAGTACTCAAGACCTCTATATGAATAAATATTCATGTTTATTTTATTTTTCTACGCATGAAGGATGCGAGTTGGTTTTTATGACCAAGTTGGACGAGACTTCACCCTTCCACTAAAATATTTGCTTCTATCACATTCGCAATGTTGAATTCTCTACGATACTACTCCTAAAATCTTTGACTCTGCTTTATATCTAGAATTATTTAATGGAATAAAAACTTATCGGTATGAGATGTTTGTACTTCATAAGAGACTACTAAGAAGCTTTAGGTATGGTAAATCCACCTTCACCTGTCATTTGAACATAGAGAATAGAGTTATCTTAATCGTTAATTTTATGGATAAGAGACATTTGGGCATTTTTTAACCCTTAGGGATGAATAATTAATCTCAATTCAAATAATTTATATTAATAAATTATCTGCAATCATATTTCCATAATTCCTCTTTGAACGACCAATATTCCACTTCTTTGGAACTTTTCACCTCAATCAGAAATAACAAACATCATGAAGACCCAAAAGTAAGAAGAAAAAAATCAGCTCATAATCAGGGAATCTAGCGACTTCTTTAAGGATCATAATTCAAGACTTTAGTGTCATTTTAAAGATCATTTATTTTCCCATCAAATAAAAATCAACAATTAAATTTTTTTAGTGACAAGGATGGGAATAAATTTTAAATCTAATAACTCCCTTCCCTAGTGATAGTACATTTTTTTTGAAATGAAATTATTTTTCCCTGATCTTTTTAAATAATACATTCTTCCCCAAGTGACCCTTTTTTTTCAAGCTAATTGGAATAGGTAAGCTGTCTTTTGTCTAGTATTTTTCTGAGTCATTGAATTTAACAGATAAAGAGGTAAAGAGACTAGTAAATCAAAAAAGAAGCGAGTGAGTGAATGTGAATGTGGAGAATTATGTTGAGTGAACTACTACTCATGTAACTTTTACTCCTCCTTACAATTGGAATGTTTCTCTTCCCATAAACTCTATCTTGGGGTTATAATTCTAGCTTTCTCTTGTTTATGAATAGATTGTCTCTATATAAACTATTGTCTCTCTATTCTTTGAGCGCTTGCTTGAATCAATGAGATAATGTAGCTCATTTGGATTCCAAAATCCTTGAGTAACCCATTTTTACGAAGAGTCTTCTTCTATTTTTTAATTCTCGCTATTTGGTCCTCCATAGCCTTGTCAATATCGTTTCCTTCTAAAGAATCATACATTCTCGATAAGTATCCATTGTCCTACTTTTATTATTCCATATACTTGAGATCTAAATGAATGGAACATGAGATAAGGTTCATGACATTTTCCCAAATTCCAATATTTTTCATTGCACTTCTCATGTGTATCAAGAAAAATAGATTCCATAAACTCTATGCCTTTTTTAGGGCGTGTTGTAAGGTTGGAAGCTTCTCTTCACCATGTCTCCTTTTACGTATCCTTGACTTTGATACAAAAAATTGTTACTCACCCCTTTAAAGGTAAATTTAGTGTTATTTAAGAAATGAGAATTATGAACGTTCATCATTATTGCTCAAGATAAATCATGTCCTTTGAAATAATTTGGAAATTTAAAAAAGGATCATATATTTTAAAAAATTTCATTATTAATTTAATTTTTTATATATTAAGAAAGAATACTCATGAATCATGAAAACATTTGTAACATAAATAATATATAACAAAAAAAACCATGTATTTTTGGAAAATAAAATAGTTGTAACAAAAAATAATATAGAAACAAGAAAAACTATGTATATTTGGATGTATGAAAATTTAGATCCATTTTATTAAGTAAAATTTTAAAAAGAATAATGGTTATAAACATCTAAAAAATAGTTTTATTAAATAATTAATTCGGATCCAGGGAGTTAATATTGATTTAGGCCATCTTAGTTCCCCCCCCTACAAAGAAACTACATTCCACATGAATACCATGAGTCAATACCATGGGTTGTATTTATAGTTTATCATTATTTTATCTTATTATTTTTTATTTTTTTATTGTATTTTTGACCTATTTAAAATGTTCATTACATTATTTCAAACTTTTTTATTTGATTTACTTTTATTTTTAATTTTGTGTAATTTTGCAATAGTCAAAATGTTAAAACATGACAATACAACCTTTCTATCATACTTTGTTTGAGAGAATAGTAGCACTAAAAAATGTAATATTTAAATATATAAATAGTTATTTCCTTTTTTTATATTGTTTTTTTATCCATGTAATATAAATCAATTGGTTTTTGTGGAGTTTAATTTTATGATATAAATTTTATTATAAATAAAAACTTTTATAATACGGAAATAAGAAAAACTATGCATATTTGGATGTATGAAAATTTAGAAAGAATAATAATGGTTATAAACATTTACAAATAATTTTATTAAATAATTAGTTTAGATCGAGAGTTAAGATTGATTTAGGGCATTTTAATTCCCCCTATAAAGAAACTACATTCCACATGAATACCATGGGTCAATACCATGGGTTGTATAGTTTATCATTATTTTATTTTATTATTTTTATTTTTTTATTGTATTTTGACTTGGTTAAAATATTCATTACATTATGTCAATCTTTTTTATTTAATTTACTTTTGTTTTTAATTTTGTGTAATTTGACATAGTAAAAATGTTAAACATGACATTGCAACCTTTATATCATACTTTGAATATAGTAGCACAAAATGCAATATTTAAATATATAAGTAGTTATTTTCCTTTCTTTATATTGTTTTTTTATCCATGTAATATAAATTAATTGGTTTTTGTGGAGTTTAATTTTATGATATAAATTTTATGCTTATGTACCCAAAAATTTAATGTTTATGTATTTTACAAAAAAATTTTTCATTGTACTAATTTATGTTAAATCTGGTTTTATTGAGTTATTAATTTAAATTTTACAAAAAAAATTGAGGTTAAAATCTAACAAATTTTTAAAAACAACATTTTAACTTGAAAGTCACCAAAACCTAAATTCAATCTAACTTATTAAAAAGAAAAAAAAGTAACATTATAAAAAGAACATATATAAAAATATTTAATTGATCTAATAGCCTAAAACATTTCAATCGTCTAACATTTGATCCAATGACTCAAACATGGGACACATTAGCAGCTAGGAGAGTTGTTTTCAAATAATGACACCTTACGGTGCAATGACACCTTACAGTGTAAATATAACAAATGCATTTAGGTATATATGACAGAGAATAAGGCTCACTTGGAAGAATTTAATTTTACTCCTCATCAAGGGATTATATATTATATATTACGATAATCCACACTTTAGTGCATGATTCTTTGAAATTGGAGCTTGAAAAGGTTATACAAATACTCTTTCTTGTCCGAAAAGTTTTATTTTTTTATTTTTTTTGAATTCATTTCATTCAATAGTCTTTCTTTTTCTAGATGCTCTAGAATAGTCAATTATTTTCATTCAATAATTGTCTTTTTTTTGGGTGTGTGAGATGATGGAAAATAATTTAATCCACAATCAATTCGAGGATGAAGAAAATCTTAATAATAAATCAAGGACCGTGGAAATATTATATATTGTCTTGAGAAGTTGGGATCTTTTTTATGTCTATTGAGGTATGGTATGTAATTCAATTAGTTAAAAAATGTAATCAAGTATATTTGTTTAAAAAAACTAAATAGTTTTTTAAAGATAATATTATATAGATTTTTGGATAATATTTTTTTTATAATTATATTATTTATAATTATTTTATGTTAAGTAAAAGTTGACTATTGAGGAATATTTCGGTATCTTAGATTTCTCAATAGTAGAGTTTTGATTTTTTCATGATAAAATTAGTTGAACAAAATTAATCAAATTATATGCATATGTATAGGTTTAAACAATATTTTTTTCCATCTCCTATATCCATTAAGATTTGAGAGTTTTGTAGTAATATAAATCTAGTAGTAAAACTATATTTTATATTCTATAAATTATAGAAGATATAGTCAAATGTGTAATTTGTTACAAATCATTAAAAATTATAATTTTTATTCACTAAAATTTAATTTTTTAATATTTTGATAACTTTTTAAAAATGTTATATACATATTTTTAAGATTTTTGATAACTTGTAAGTTTGGTAGTACCTTTTCAATTTTTCACTTTTTTTTACTTCATTTTCATAACATGTCCAAATACAACACCTCGATCGGGGAATATTTTGATAACTTCTATATATATAGTGAAATGAGAATTATTTTATTATATTATAATTATTTTTAGATATTGTTATTTTTTGTTTAAACTTTAATATATGCTTATGAATTTTGGTTATATATACTGATTATGTGAAATTAATAATAAATATGTTACATTCTTTGTGAAGGCCGTTGGATACTACATTTCGAGAGAATGTGAAAAGATGCGAGGATCCTTGATGGATACTTTAAATTTATTTAAACCTCTATTGCAAAATGGTATGTATATAATTAGTTAGAATACAGTATATATAGTTAGAATAGGAATATATTTGAACTCATTTCTCTCCGTTTTTTTTACTTTCTAGTTTTTTTCTTTTTTTCAATTGTTTTGCACTTATTAAAAAATAAGATAAATTGATCACTTTATCTTATTATGTGGAGTATTTTTTTTAATGATTTTTTTAAAATATTATAATCCAAAATTTTTGTTTAGTAATAATTATTAAAAGAATATATAAAAGAGATATAATTTTATACCATATTTACTATAAATTTTTAGAGTGATATTTCTTGGTTTATGAACATAAATCACTATTATTAAACTAGGTCGGTTCAACTTGAAATCGATTAGGTTAAATTGGTTGGAACCCACTTCGATCCGACTAGGTCGTTAACTCAAATCGAGAATCGGTCTCATACCAAACCGGGTTTGACTAGTTGAGTTTGACTTGAACCGAAACCTTAGATGGGGTAGTGGTGACTCAACTAGTAAAGCTTGACCCTCACAAGGATACTTGTATGCATTAGGGACTGATCAATTAGATGTAGATCCATTATTACTAGCCGCAAATCCTCTAGTTGCATGCACTTCCTCTACTCGGCATATGACACAAGCGCATAGATCTTCTATTCTCAACATGTAGCTAGTGCTAATGCTACTACTTATATAGTTGCAGTTGGAAATATCGATGAAGAGGAGGAGCCATGGGTTTCCATGTTTGACTTCGATTTAGAGTCCAAGCCAGATGATGTTTCCATGTCTAGTAGTAGTTATCACTGACGATTAGTCATTGATCATGTTGAGTAACGACATGTATTCTATATTAATGAATTGTAGTCTCGACTGTTGTATTTTTTTGTTGTAGAGGCCATTTAGATCCTCCTTGTTTATGTGTTTTTGTTATGATATCCATATATTACATGTATTGGTGTAACACCCAAGTAATCTGGCTAAATGGGGTAAACATGTGATGAGATGCTACTAATATGAGATTCAACCTCCTAGATGAGTTTGAGGAAGTGGAATCGACGTAAGTATGACAAAACATACCTTACATTGCATCATTGACATCCCTAAGAGGTAACCCAAACCTTTAAGGGCCATATTCCTTGAGGGGGAACTGATTTTTAACCCTTCCAAGCCTTAGCCATGGACATATAATGTCAAGGGAGTAGATACCAACCTATAGGCTGTGTGATATCATTGGAAAGGTAGTGGCTAGGGCTCCAAACGATCAATTGTGTTCTTGTGGATCTAGGATTTTTGCTACATTTTTTAGCCCCACGAGTCTAGGTCATCGCTCAGAAATTCCTTTAACCTCAGGAGAGGATAAATAACATTAAAAACAAAGACATGGAAGCAATCACATCATAAGGACTCATCCAGACTCTCGCCCCTACCATGAGAGTCATTTCGTTTAAACATGTCACAAACATTGCATCTACAGGTATGAACAAACGAAATCGACCAAAGTAATCGACCAAATAGGGGTAAACATGTGATGAGATGCTACTAATATGAGATTCAACCCCATATATGAGTTTGAGGAAAGTGGAATCGATAGAAATATGACAAACATACCTTACACTGCCATCGGTGACATCCTTAAGAGGTAACCAAACCTTTAAGGGCCCTATTCCTTGAGGGGGACTGATTTTTAACCCTTCCGAGCCTTAGCCATGGGCATATAATGTCAAGGAAACAGATACCAACCTATAGTTGTGTGATATCATTGGAAAGGTAGTTGCTAGGGCTCCAAACATTCAATTATGTTCATGCGGCTCTAGGATTTGTGCCACATTTTTAGCCCCAGAGTCTAGGTCACTACTCGAACTTCCTTTAACTTCGGGAGAGGATAAATAACATTAAAAACAAAGACATGGAAACAATCCACATCATAAGGACTTATCCATGTCAGGCTTTGTGAGATTGCAACAAGATGATGAGCTTAGTGGAAAGAAGTCACCTTCACTAAGTGGGCCTGCAGGCTATTTTTGACGCAAAGTCTATTTTTAGACTATGTCTATTTTTAGACATATGGATCATGTTCTATGAGTTGCAGGATGCTATTTGTGGATGGTTGGTCAAGTCGAGAAAAATAGATGGACTTCTATTTTTAGACATATTGGGCGGAATCTATTTTTAGATTGCCAGTCTAAAAATAGATATGTCGAATATTATTAGCTCTTAATAATATTTGGAATCTAAACATTATCTTATTCTCTTGGAGCACTTCAGTTAAGTGCACAGATGTGGCACAGGAGCTGACAGAAGGAATTACGCTATTCCTAAGGGTTATGTGGAGCTATTGCATGGATACTTCAGTTAGAACTCATGTGACGGAGTTTGGTGGAGTTGATTGAGGAAGTTAGTGGAGTTGTATTCAGTTTAACTAATCTAAACATAGTTGAGCTATTTGTATTCAGTTTAACTAATTGATACAATTAGTGAGAGTGGTGTAAATTAATTATTAATTAATTCACTAATTATAAACTCATTAATCAACTAAAGAATACATCAGTTAACTTCAGTGCATGGACAATTTCAGTGGAGACCAGTGAAGAGGTAGGTGAAAGAGCAAGTGTGACTATCAGTTGTGACTATATTGGTGCATGAGATTTGCACACACATTGATCGAGAAGCCAATGAGGATTGCACAGTACATACTGGTGGGATTTGAACCTTGATCTCATGATTATCCATATTGGATTGCGCAGTAGAGGCTGGCTAACAGGTGGAGCAGATTGGAGCAAGTGTTTTGTATGATCTGAGCTTGTGTAGTGTGTAACAATTGGAGATAGTGCTGAGAGCTTGTGAGGAGTTTGTACTATGATTTTTACATGATCTCTATCATTATAATATACAGATAGTTGGGGGTTTTCAGCTTTAAGCTTTCCCATAAATACTGTGTTTATATGTGTGATTGTTTATGGTTTTAATGTGCGCATGCGATTGTTTTAATTCCGCAAATTGATGATCAATAGTAGAAGAGGTTATGTATTATGCATGAAGCTCAAATAGTGTGTGATCAGGATAATCTCGGTGAATAATTTAATAGTTATTCAAATTTATACATGGTATCAGAGGGATATTGATCATTGGAGAAATTGCAAAACATTGAAGCGGTTGAGTTTTGTGCTGGTGGAATTCGAATTTGCAGCAGTGTTTTCTTGGTGTCGAAGTTGAGATGTCTTTCAACGGATTGCGATTGGAGTATGCCCTTGAGGGCAGCTCGAATTATATTGCATGGAAGGACGGGATGGAGGCGGTGCTAGATGACAATGGGTTGAAGGAGTTCATAGATGCAGAAATTCCAAAACCTACTTCTAGTGATGCTGCCATACTTGACGCATGGCAAAAGAAGACAGCAAAGTGTCAAAGGATTCTGTTGGAAGGTGTGAAGGATCACATAGTGTCCAGCTTTCATGGTAAATCTTCTCCATTCTTGATGTGGAAAGCTTTGACAGATTTATTCCAAAGCAAGAGTGATCAGAGGAAGTTGGCGCTCAAGGATAAACTCATAAACATAAAAATGGAGAAAGGCGACAGTATGCCCAAGTACCTCACGAAGTTCATCCAATGCAGGGATGAGCTGGGAAGTGTGGGGGTGACTGTTGATGATGAGGACTTGGTGAGCTTGGCTCTCCTTGGGCTTTTGAAGAGTTGGCATTCCTATCAGGACTCTGTCAATGGTCGGGAGAAATTGCCAGGATGGGAGCGACTTTGGTCGGATCTTGTGCAAGAGGAGATAAGGCGGAGTACCAGGGATGGATCATCATCAAAGAACTCTGATGAAGAGAATTGCGCTTTAGCTTCCAAAGAAAAGAAGGGGAAGAGCAAGAAAGCTTCTCATTCCGTGCGAAAAGGCAAGAAGCACGACATGTCCAAGCTGAAGTGCTTTCACTTTCTCACCAAAGCACGGACATTATGCCACAAATTGTCCGCCGAAGAAAAAAATAGCCGAGCTACTAGATTTGCGGTTGGAGAGGCCTTAGCCTCGCAGGTTTGAAAATTTGGATTTTCGGCGGTACGCATGCTTGGTCTCAGAATATTAAGGGATGGGTGTGGTTTACTAGACGAGGTGCGTCTTTTCACATGACAGGAGATCGAGATTTGTTTACTGATCTGGATGAGAAAGATCTTGGAGTGCACATCGATATGGGCAATGATGGTAGATACAGTGCGACCGGTATCGGTACCATTTCCTTTGAGAGGGAGTTTGGTAAACCCTTCGTATTGAAGGAAGTGATGCATGTTCCAGGATTGAAGAAGAATATTATCTCTGTGGCGATGTTAGAAGACAAGGGATATGATGTTGTCTTTAGCGAGGGAAAGGCTTTCCTGCGCAGTAAGGCAACTGGTGAGACCCGGAGGATAGGGGTTCGTGTTAAGAACCTTTATCAATTGCAGGTAGATGGCTGCGCAGCAATGGCAGGCAAGGCAGAAGGAGTGGTGAGCCGGGATGATGGCGAGTTGTGGCACCGGAGATTGGGCCACCTTCACCATGGAACTTTGAAGATACTACGGTAGATTTTATGTGGGCTTCTAAAGAGCACTCTTGGCACGCGGTCGGATCGGTGCAAGGGGTGTACCTTGGGAAAATTTGTGAAAACCCGCATAAACGAGAAGGATAGTGGGTACCCGACGATCTTGAGAAGAGTCCACACGAACGTGTGTGGAGACATCGGTAACCAGCCGACAAAGCACGAGGTACTATGTGATATTTGTTGATGATTTTTCTCCGAAGTGTTGGATCTTCTTCATGCAGAAGAAGAGCGAGACATACTCAAAGTTCTGTGAGTTCAAGGCACTGGTTGAGAAAGGAGTCATGGAGAGCGAGGTGAGGCTCTTAGGAGAGGCAAATGGTGGCCGAATTCATTTTACGCGCGAATTAAAGGACTTTTACGGCCTTGAAGAATTCGAAAGAGGCTCATAGCACCTCATAACCCACAGCAGAACGGGGTTGCTAAGCGGAAGAACAGAACAATCGTGGGTGTTGCACGGGCGATGTTGCATGATCAGGGCCTACCCATTCACTTGTGGGTGGAGGCATGCAATACTGCAGTATATGTGCAGAACCGTTGTCCTCACAGGATACTTGGCATGAGTACACCCGAGGAGACGTTTTCTGGTAAGAAGCCTGATATTTCCCATTTGAGGATTTTTGGTTCACCTGTTTACATTCATGTGACGAAGGATGCCAGGAAGAATCTGGAGCCGACCACAGAGGTTGGGATATTTTTGGGGTACACTGATATGCCCCACAACTATCGTGTGTATTTTCCAGACAGTCGCAAAACTGTTGTGCGACGGGATATCAAATTTCGGGAGGAGAAAGCCATGAAGTGTTCACTTGATAGGGAGCACTTACATGTAGATGAGAGCTATTAGTTCTAAGGATGAGTCTCGGATGAGTCATAGGATGTGGATCAACCACAATATGAGGTTCATGGAGTGGAAGAAACCACTCATGCATCGCCCAGCCATCGAGGCGGGCACTACGAGGAAGGTTTGACGGCTGGCTCAAGATGCAGAGAAGGTTGTAGGAGCACCTACATCAGAACACAGACAGAGATAGTCACCTGATCGGTATACTGGATACATGGCTCTTATGAGCAAGTGTATCATGACAGAGCCATCCTCTTTCGAGGAAGCTGTGGAGGACCCCGCATGGGTAGATGCCATGGTGGAAGAGTATGATTCGATTGTCAGAAACAGTGCATGGGAGATTGTCCCGAGACCAGAAGGGAAATCAGTGGTGGGTTCGAGATGGATCTAAAAAGTGAAGCAGGCAGCTGACGGGAGTGTGGAGAAGTACAAGGCAAGATTTGTTGCCCGAGGCTTCTCACAGATAGAGGGGATCGATTATGAGGAGACCTTTGCACCTGTCGCAAGGTACTCTTCCATACATACCATCCTTTCTCTCTCAGCGCAGATGGGTTGGCACATTCATCAGATGGATGTGAAGATTCTGTTCCTCAACGGAGTCATTGAGGAGGAGGTGTAAATTGATCAGCCTGAAGGATTCAAAATATTCAGTAGTGAGTCACATGTGTGCAGGCTCAAAAGAGCGTTGTATTGGATGAAACAAGCACCTCGTGCTTGGTACACACAGATAGACAATTATTTCACCGAACTTGGTTTTGCCAAGAGTGAGGCAGATCCAAACCTATACTTGATTGTGGTAGAGGGTAAGCTTTTGATCATTGTGCTTTATGTAGATGATTTGATACTAACAGGTGATGAACTTTTGATACACTCATGCAAGGTAGATCTTGCAAAGGAGTTTGAGATGAAGGACTTGAGCCTCCTTCATTATTTCCTGGGATTGGAAATTTGGCAGCGCAGTGGTGGACTGTTTGTTTCTCAGGGTAAGTATGCCCGGGAGATACTGGAGAAGTTCAACATGCATGGCTTCAAGCCTGTTGATACTCCTCTTCCTGGAGGTTGGAGGAAGGAGGATGCTACTTCGGCGGAAGTAGTGGATGCCACTGTTTATCGACAGTTGGTGGGGTCGCTTATGTATCTGGTCAATACATGACCCGATATATGCTATGTTGTTAACCAGCTTTCACAAGATATGGTTAAGCCTACCAAGCTCTTCTGGAAGGCAGGCAAGCATGTATTGCGTTATCTTAGAGGCACATCGAGATATGGCTTGTGGTACAGACAGGAGGATGAGGTGAAGCTTTGTGGCTTCACGGATGCAGATTGGGCAGGGAGCCCAACGGACAGAAAGAGCACATCTGGAGGGATCTTCAGTATCGGGTCGACAACAGTTTCTTGGTACAGCAGGAAGCAGAGATCCGTGGCACTCAGTTCAGCAGAGGCTGAGTATATGGCAGCAAGCTTGGCTGCATGCGAGGCCATATGGATGAGGAAGATCATGGTCGGGTTGTTCGGGTCACATTTGGAGCCTACTGTGATTTATTGTGATAACCAGAGTTGCATTAAACTCTCGGCTAATCCAGTATTTCATGATAGATCCAAACACATCGACATCAGGTACCATCATATCAGAGATTGTGTGCAGTGGAGAATCATGTTACTTTCATACATTCCCACGGAGGATCAGGATGCTGATATCTTGACGAAGGCGCTCACCAGGAGCAAATTCGAATACCACAGAGGCAGGATAGGGGTGGTAGATAATCCTTATCTTGTTGAGAGGGAGTGTTGAGATTGCAACAAGATGATGAGCTTAGTGGAAAGAAGTCGCCTTCACTAAGTGGGCCCGCAGGCTATTTTTGGCGCAAAGTCTATTTTTAGACATATGGATCATGTTCTATGAGTTGCAGGATGCTATTTGTGGATGGTTGGTCAAATCGGAAAAAATAGATGGACTTCTATTTTTAGACATACTGGGCGGAATCTATTTTTAGATTGCCAGTCTAAAAATAGATATGTCGAATATTATTAGCTCTTAATAATATTTGGACTCTAAACATTATATTATCCTCTTGGAGCACTTCAGTTTGATGCCTGGATGTGGCACATGCAGCTGACAGAAGGAATTACGCTATTCCTAGGGTTTAGTGGAGCTATTGCATGGTTGACTTCAATTAGAACTCATGTGACAGAGTTTGGTGGAGTTGATGAGACAATTAATGGAGTTGTGTTCAGTTTAACTTAGTTGAGCTAGTTGTATCTAGTCTAACTGATTGATACAATTAGTGAGAGTGGTGTGAATTAATTATTAATTAATTCACTAATTATTAACTCATAAATCAACTAAAGAATACATAAGTTAACTTCAGTGCATGGACAGTTTCATTGGAGACCAGTGAAGAGGTAGGTGAAAGAGCAATGTATTCGATTTGTGAACCTCTTTGGTGCATGAGATTTGCACACACATTTGACAGGAAGCTAATAGGATTGCACAGTACATACTTCGGATTTTAACCTTGATCTGTGATTATCCACTATTGGATTGCGAATAGCGGTTGGCTATCAAGTGGCTAAGGATTGGAGCAAGTGATTTGCTAGATCTAGCTTGATAGTGTGTAGCATGGGAGGTAGTGCTGAGAGCTTGTGAGGAGTTTGTACTATTATTGTTACATGATCTCTATCATTATAATATACAGATAGTTGGGGGTTTTCAGCTTTAAGCTTTCCCATAAATACTGTGTTTATATGTGTGATTGTTTATGGTTTTAATGTGCGCATGCGATTGTTTTAATTTCCGCAAATTGATGATCAATAGTAGAAGAGGTTATGTATTATATGAGCTCAAATAGTGTGTGATCAGGATAATCTTAGTGAATAATTTAACGATTATTTATATTTCTACACAACCCAACCATGAGAGGCATTTCATCAAACATGTCACAAACATTGCATCTACAGGTATAAACAACAAATCTAACCAAAGGGGTATTTTTATTATATGAGAATGACTAAGAAGAATTTATCCCTTACATCATAAGCTATAATATAATTGATTTGACCATAGATACACTGTGTATTCATTTAAAGGAAAAAGCTTTGATAGATTCATACATCATCATTGATCGAATACATGCTTATAACCAGCATAATAACAATAGAAATACAATGGATACAACAACAATGAAATCCATAAATAAGCTAGTACATTTTCATACTAAAAGTGAAGGGATAAGCTCTTCATTACTAAATATAAAAACCAACCGGAGATGGGACTTATACGTTCCACCCGATCATACATTAGGTGAGCCAAGTCTCACTTCACCCTATCACCCTCATGCCACATTCCAATCTTAAATGTGGGACGTAATGAAACACATCAATAAACACCAAACCAAGGCTCCAGAGACCAAACCATATCAACCCCACACCAGTAATTCCATCTTACAGTCATACATCACTAACCATCACAGATTGGTTTCTCTCCAAGATTCTCGAGGTCTCCAAAGTGTTTTTCCCAACCAGGGCTTCCAGGACTAGTAACTCAACCCACCTAGTTATTGAAGAGTGTTTACCCAACCAATGCTTATAGGACTAGTAACTCAACCCATAGTTTTCTTTTTGGATTCTAGAGTGATGTCCAAACAAGGCTTCCAAGAACTGATAACTCGACCCAACAACTAAAGGAATCATGAGAACCAACGAGAAAAAAATCAATGGAAATAAACCCACAATACCATGGTTGTCTAGGAAATGGCGACACTAGGAAAATCCACACACATACACCATGCATGTAAAAACCAATGAGGAAAACATACATGCAACTCGGTACCTACAATCAAATCCTACTGTAGTTTTTGATCCCGATGTCCACCTGCACTTTCCTACTATTCCTTTGCCTTCTTGTTCCAAATCACCAAGTATCCATACTCTCCAACAGTTCTCGAAGAAATCTCTAAGTATCCAAGGGTATGCAAGAGAGAGAGAATAATGAGTGAGATCAAAAAATTCATTGACAAACGGTACCAACTGATCCTCATAAGGATTTTTATAGAAGAGGCCTTTACATTCTTCATTTTCCATTATTTTCCATCATTTTCCTCCTCACATGAAACCTCTGGCCTTTCGTCTCCCTTTTCTCCTAATTTCCATTATTTCATAAATAAGTGTGCCAAAAATACATTTTTCCTCTTTAATGCCTTAGCTGTAGCGTTTTCCAATTTCCTTGGCCATAAAAAACCATGTGAATACCCCCTAGTAGTTTCTTCCCAACATTCATCTTGCAATACATGCCCCATTAACTGTGGTTATTATTTTAACTTTACGACATTGAGTTTTTCACCAGGGCTATTATAGAAATATCCCCCTTGTGGGAAACTATTCGCTGTGTTCAATCACACATATACCTCAGCAACACCACTAAAAGGAAAAAATACTTCTCATAGAGCTTTATACATAGCTCGATGCAATATTTACAATGATCACTGTGCTAAAACCAAACCAGCATGACATCCTAACAACATGATAACTATAATGACATGAAATGATACCATTTATTGGAGATTTATAACATAGCTCATGGAAGTATTCACATCCATAGACATATGTACATATATCAAAACATCACATAAAAACATATACCAAAACATCACCAAAACATATGCTAAACAAAAATCAACATCACACCAAAATTGCCTTGCCTCAACTAGCAAACAACGAAGGATATATTGCCCGCACCTAATCCACCATCCCCCATGTAGCTCCATTGGGACAAAATTGCTTCCATTTCGCTTTAAATTTCTCTATTTCTTGATTCTAGAGTATGAGCATCTTTTTCTCCAAAATTCATTGTGATTCTGGATGGAACTCTCCTTCTCGATCCACCTGCAATAAATACTAGTCAATAACATGATCAAAATCTTTAATATATTTCTTAAGAAATGATATATCAAAAAAATCATGGAATTTCACTCTGGAAGGTAGTGCAAGTCTATAAGCCACCGGTCTGATCCTCTTGATGATATTGAAGGGTCCACAAAAACTTGGTGCCATCTTGGAACATGATCCAATCTGCAAGGAGATATTCTTGGGCTTGATACAAAAGTAAAAATGATGCCCAACCTAAAACTCCTTGAACAACCTATTCTTTTATACGTAAATCTTCTTCCTATCCCTCGTTTCTTTCAAGTTCTACTTAATCACTTGCATTTACTGTTCCATTTCTTCCCACAGATATGGTTCAATCAATACCATGTTAACTAAATCATTCTAACTGATAGGAGTGCTGCAACTACGTCCATACAATGCCTCAAATGGGCTCATCCTCAATGACTCATGATACCCGTTGTTGCATGGAAAATCTACCAGTGGAAGATACTCTTCCCACTTACGTTGTTGATGCATCACATACATCCTCAACATATCCTCTAATATCTTGTTGACCCTCTCAGTCTGCCCATCTGTCTGCTGATGATAAGTTGTGTTGAAGGCCATCTCGGTGCCCAAACATACAAACAACTCCTTATAAAACTTGGAAGTGAACTTTGCATCCATGTCGAACACAATCTTCTTTGGAATACCATGCAATATTACTATGCCTATGATAAACACCTATCCTACATCACTGGCTAAATATGTAGTCTTCACCGGTATAAAATGTGTAGCCTTTGTTAACTTGTCCACAACAACCATGATGGAATCATGCTATCTAACTATCCTCGACAAACCTGTGATGACTTCCATGGAAATGACTTCCCATTTCCAATTCAGAATCACAATTGGCTCTAGTAGTCCACCTGGATGTTCACACTTTTCTTTAAGCATCTGACAATCCAAACATCTAGCCACAAACTCTCCCACACCCCTCTTCAAATTTGGCCAATATTAGAATCTCGTCACTGTCGTCAATGTTTTTTGGTAACCAGAGTGACCCAAGTAAGGTTTTTCATGAAACTCCCTCATGATCACCTTTTGGAGTTCATTGTTGTCCAGACATCCTGTCTCTAAATCTAACCAATCCATATGCTATGAGACTATAGCCCAAATCATGTACACCTGCACCTGTACTGGTACTTATACTTTTACCACTACCTGTACATGTACTTTCACATTTACTTCCACATGTACATGTACATGTATTACCACATGTACCTCTACCTATACCAACAACTCTATCCATACTCGTGCCAACACCTATACCTGTATTATGTTGCAACATGTACACATTATCCATATACTTGTGATCCAGCTCGCCTACCTACAAGATGCTATCCTGTAAGTCTCTCCCATAGGAGCTCATAGTTGTTATGTGATTTACCTAAACCTTCCTACCAAGAGCATTTGTGACCCTGTTTTTATTTCCCCTTATATACTTGATCTGGAAGTCAAACTCACTGATTGTAGCCAACCATCTAGCCTGCTTGGAATTCATATTTGTTTGGTCAAACAAGTACTTCAAAACAATGTGATCACACATAAGTACAAATTGCTTGGAAATAATATAGTGCCTCCACATATTTATTACATGAATGATTGTTGCTAGCTGAAGATGATGGGTCAGTTAGTTTTGCTTGTGCTCATTTAGCTTCCATGACTCATAGAATACCACTTGTCGATATTGCATAAGGACTCTAAAAATTCCTCAATTGCAAGCATTGTGTGTAGTACTACCTTCTTATTCAGATATGTAATATTTAGAACTGTATCATGTGTCAACAACTGCTTAAGTTGCTAAAAACTAGCATCACACTCCTATGTCCAATCAAACTTCTTACCTTTCCTCTACAATGATGTAATAAGATATAAAATCCATGAGAAGTTCCTAATGAACCTCCTGTAATAACCTACCAATCCCACGAATTATCTCACCTCATCTAGACTCTTAGGAGCTACCCACTCCATGATGGCCCTTATCTTATCTGGATCTACTGCAATGCCCTCCTTGGAGACAACATGTTACAAGTAGTGTACCTCAGTCTAGAATAAAATTCATTTGATAAGATTAGCATAGAACTTATGCTCTCTTAAAAAACTCAACGCTGCTTCCAAATGATCGACATTATCTTCCTTAATTTTAGAATAAACCAATACATCTTCAATAAGCACAATCACAAACTTGTGTAAATAAGGACGCAACACATTTTTCATCAAACACATAAAGGTAGTTGGGGCATTAGTCAAACCAAATGGAACTACAGCAAACTCATAATTCCCGTACCTTTTCCTAATTTTGGACTTGTATATTTCCTTTTCTTTGAGGCATATGTGTTGATAGCCCAATCTCAAGTCGATCTTAGAGAACACTGCTTCTCCCTTCACCTAATTGAACAAATCAAAAATCCTTCGTAATGGGTATCTATTCTTGATGGTCACTTTATTCAGTTGCCTATAGTCAATGCATAGTCTAAGCATGCCATATTTCTTCTTCACAAACAACACTAGTGCAACCCATGGCGATACACTTGGCCTAATGTACCTTTTGTCGAACATTTCCTTGAACTACAATTTTAACTCTACCAACTTTGGTATGCTCATCCTGTAAGGTTCTTTTGATGCTGGAGTTGCCCCTAGTACCAGATCAATAGCAAATTATCTTCCCTATGTGGTGGAAACTCTAAGATATCTAATGGAAACACATCCTAAAACTGCTACAAAACTAGATACCTTCTTAATACATCTACATATTCAACCTCCTTACCTTTGTCACTAGAGATATGAATTGAAAATAGTACACACCCTTTCCTATGACTACTCTTGGAAATCATGGCTATGACCATCCTAACTGATGTGGCTTTCTTATTTTCTTGTAAGATTCTTGGTTCCCCATTATCATGCAATCATTCAATAGCTTTTTCATATCAATCTACCTTGGTCTTGTTGAGATATCGAATCCATACCCAATAGCATAAAATGTAGGAACCCAACGGAAATATATTCAAGTGTGTTGTTGTAGGCATAACATTGAACTCAAATACAAAATATCTTACCCAATGGTGAACTCTTCTCTTTGTACATGTGGCTAACTGCACTAACCAAGATTCTGCATGGATTTCCTTACTCAAAACAATCAGGATTTAAAAAAACTATAGTTAGATATAGGGTCAATCAAAATAGAAACTACTTGATCACAAAGCTTTCCATACATATCAATGATAGAAGCCTGATGATCTGCCTACATGTTTTCCATAGCTGCATAAATCCGAGGAATGTTATGCCAAACATCTCCCACTTTTTGTGCCTCCTACACACTATATATCTGTGGCATGCCCCCCTGATGTTATGGAAAATCTCTCCTATGATGAACTTTGACACAAGTCCAACACTGTATAGGCCTCCAAACTTCGTCTTTATTCTTCTCCTTAGATCTAGATCCATGTCATTCTCCATATGTATTGAACTTCTTAGGTGGGGAAACATTCTCCTTGTTACCTATGTCTTGAGGCCTTTCTCACTTCTTTTCCCATTTTCCTTTTTTCTTATCATTGCATCTCCAATCTGGATTAGTTTCTAATGTACGCTTTTATTTTTCATAACAATGCACAAGTTTCTAGATGGACTCCTCCAATGATCTAGGCTTATCAAACTTAATCCTATCTCTAAATGAAATCGAAAACCGAATAATAAATCTTTGAATCTTTGCCTTCTCCTCCTTCAGGTAAGGCACATATCTCTGTAACTCCAATAACCTACTATTATACTCCTCATCTATCATTGAACCCATCTTCAGTTCATAAAACTCCTTTGCCTTGTCATCGTACTATCTCTCTAATAAATACTTCTTCCTGAATAGCCTTTGCAACTCAGTCCAATTCAACTCCTCCTTAGAAATATCTCTGGGGTTTTTCACATATTCCCACCAAATGTCTGCTCTATCTCTGAGACTAAATATAGCTAACCTAGCTTTCATATTTTTAGAGTAATCATACAATCTGAAAAACTTCTTCATGCCAAAAAACCATGCCTCTGCATATTTGGTTTCTTCGTCTCTCTGTCAAATGTAGGTGGTTTTTCCCTTTTACTCTTTGGAAAAATATCCCCTATCTCTTCTCCTATAACGATGATACCGATGATGATCATGATGCCTATTCAAACTAGAAATATAATGATGCATGTTCACCACTCCTCCTATCCAGAGTGTCCAACAACTTGTCATATTTCACTATATCAACTCTCTTTGACCTATTCCTACCAGGATAACTATTGCCATATTTCCCATTATTTATGTCCTCTTGCCCATAACTGATCATAAGTGGTCCCTTATTCTAAAACTCTGAAAAAATTTAAAGGAAGGTCACATTAACCTCTCCTTGCTTTTCTTATGCATGTATAAGTATATAATTTTCTTCCTTGGAACTCCTTATTTCTTCCTTTAGACTTCTCAGTGTATCTGCCAAATCAAGTGAATGTCCAATACCATGTTGCTCATATGAATCAAATGGAGAATATATGTATTCTACCATTCTTCTATTCATATTTTAATTCTTTGTACAATATGCAATATGTTAGATAAATCAATTCATACACAAATCAACATACCTTTGTGTAATTTGGGGAGGATGATTCCTGCAAGATTAAACAATCATCATAATACATGGATAGATATGACAACATATAAACATACAATGTATAGGCATATAAACAAATGAATTTCATTCTAGTTGGAGTCCATTCATCCATGCATGACAATACCAAATACACACCAATGCAAGTTTGGCCACACACCATCACAAGAACGAACCATATACCAACATAAGCAACATGTAACCCAACATGAATGACCAATGCATGTTCAACACATGATGTCACTCAAGAAAGAATACAAAAATGCCACATAAACATGACCAATATGTGAGCTAGCATAAACAAGAAAAGAACATACAATATGTCACATGATGTAAACAAGTTTGCACTAAAAATACATAATCAAGAAAAACACACAATAATTCATACATTGATGACAGCATATTGACGGTGACACCACTGGCACCATACCCAAAACCACACAAAAGAAGAAACCAGATACAACATAGGTATGAGAAACACATAAGCACTCAACATAAAAGCATGGCCAACACACCACCCATTGGTCCAAGAGTTGAACCATGATATCATACCACTCTGTAACATCCTCTTCCCACATCTTCCCAAGTAACGGTTCAAAGAGGGTAAACATGTGATGAGAAGCTATTAATATTATATTCAACCTCCTAGATGACTTTGACGAAGTGGAACCCACAAAAACATGACAAAAAGACCTTACACTGGATGATTGACATCCCCAATAGGTAACCCAACCTTCTAGGGCCATGTTTCTAGAGGGTGAACTTATTTTATCCTCTTCTAAGCCTTAGCTACGGGAATATAAGGGTAAGGGAGCATATAGAAACCTATATAAACATGATTTTCTTGGCAAGGTAGTGGGTATGGCCTGAAATAGTCAATTATGTGCACACGACTCCCGGATTTGTGCCACATTTATAGCCCCTGAACCCAAGTTACTACCCACAAATTCCTATAACTTTAGGAGAGGATAAATAACATTAAAACAAATACATGGAATAAATCACACCATCAGGACTCATCTGGACCCTGCCCAACCATGACAGACATTTCGTCAAACATGTCATGAAATTTGCATCTATAGGTGTAAACAACATATCTAAATTTAGGGGTCTCTTTCTTATCTGAGAATGGCTAAGAAGAATTTATCCCTTACATCATAAGCTATCATACAATTTATTTGACCATAGATACACTGTGTATTCATTTACAAGGAAAAAAATTGATAGATCCATACATCATCATTGGTCGAATACATGCTTATAACCAACATAGTAACAACAAAAATACAATGGATTCAAAAACATTGAAATCCATACATAAAATAGTACATTTTCATACTAAATACCAAAGGGATGATCTCTTCATTAATTAATGTAAAAAGAAAAACCAGAGATGGAACTTTCACGTTCCACCCCACCATAGACTAGCTGAGCCAACTCTCACTTCAGCCAATCACCCTTGTGCCATATTCCAGGCATGAATGTGGGACTTAGTCAAACAAATCAATCAACAAACCAGTGACTTAACCCCAAATCAGTGACTCCACCTCATGGTCTCACATCACTAACCATCACGAATTTCTCTCTATCCAAGATACTCCAGGGCATCAAAGTGTTTGTTCTAACTAGCGCTCTTAGGACTAGTAACTCAACCTAAACTATTACAGGGCTTCCAGACTGTTTGTTGAATGAGGGCTTCCAGGAATAGTAACTCAACCAACCTAGGGCTTCTAGAGAATTCTTCCAACTAAGGCTTCGAGGACTACTAACTCAACCCATAGTTGTGTGTCAGGATTCCAGAGCATTTGTCCAACCAAGGTTTCCATAAACTAATAACTCAACCCAACAGCTAAAGGAATCATGAGAACCAACCAGAAAAAAATCAATGGAAATAAACCCACAATACCATGGTTGTCGAGGGAATGGTAAGGTTATAGAAATCCACATGCATACACCATGCATGCCAAAACCAATGAGGAAAACATACATGCAACTCAGTACCTACTCAACTGAGTTAAACCGAATAACAACTCCATTAACTACTCTTCCAACTATGTCACAACATTGCCACTTCAGTTCTAACTGAGTCCTCCATGCATGAGTCACCAATAACCCTAGGAATTGCATAATTCCTTAAACCCACTGATTTTCCAAATATTTTCATTGAAATAAAGTGCTTCAAGAGAATAAGTTGATATTTATTGTTGTATTATTATTAAGGTCTAATAATAATCGACATGCATCTATATTTAGATTAATGATCTATAAATAAACTTCGCCCAATATTCTAAAATTAGAATTTTATCTATTTTTCACATTTGATCAACCATCTACAAATAACATCCTGCAACTTACAGAGTATGCTTACCATGTCTTAAAATAGAAATACACCTAAGAATAGCCTACAAGCCCCACTTAGTGAAGCTGCTTACTTCTCACTAAGCTCATCATCTTGTTTAATCTCTACACAAATGAAATCACTGGTGTATGGAGTTTATGTCGTGTAGGTGTAGGAGTTAAGAGCACAGGGTTCCGTTGTTTGAACCATGCATTTTAAAATAAAATAGGGCTACGACCATATAAACAAAAAAATGGATTTGCAGGGATTTAAACAGGATTTCAATGCACGGTTGAGTGCCAAACTAAACTGGAAATTTTGTTGCTCCTGCTGTCCTTCGACGTCAAATAAAAAATTGAATTTTTTTCCTTGTTGTGCTCAGTTTGTAGTTGAAATTAATTTCCAACACTCCTACTTAATTAAAACTGCTACATTCATACATTCCTAGGCATTTTCTGAGATAGTTAAAACTTTTCTTCCCCAATGGTTTTGTTAAAATGTCAGTAAATTTCTCTTCTTTTCTACAATGTTGCAAAACATTTTTTCCATTGTTCACTAATTCTCTAATGTAGTGATACTTTGCATCAATATGTTTTTTTCTTTTATGAAACTCTGAATTCTTGGATAAAACTATAGCTGAGATATTATCATAGTAAATTGTTTTGCCTTTTACCTATTCATGACACAAACTTCTCAACATTCTCCTCATCCATACTTCTTGACATGTTGCTGCTGTAGCTGCCACATACTCTGCCTCTGCTGTTGATAAATCTACAATTGGTTGTTTCTTAGAAGCCCATGGAATGGCTCCTGATCCCATATGAAAAAAATATCTAGAGGTGATTTTCCTATCATCTATACTTCTGGCTCAATCATTGTTAATATATCCAATTAATTCAAAATTTTCTAAAGTGGTGTATAAAATTCCATACCTTTTTGTTCCTTTCACATACCTCAGAATTATCTTTGTTGCTTGCCAATGTGCCTCCTTTGGCCTTTCCATAAATCTAGAAATTAAACTCATAGAATCCATAATATCTGGCCTAGTTGTAGTCAAATACATAAGGCTGCCAACTATGCTCTTATACAAACTTCGATGAAAATCCTTGCTATTGTTTTCTTTTTTAACTTCAATCCCATCACTGTGGGAGTAATTTCTACCTTGCAATCCTGCATATTAAATCTTTCAAAAATTTCTTTCACATACTTTGCTTGTGAAATAAAAAAATTATTTTCGTTTTTCTCTAATTCTATTCCTAAGAAGTATCTCAGCATTCCCATATCAGTCATTTCAAATTATTCTTTCATGATTGTTTTAAAATTCTGAATAAGGTAAGAATCATTACCTGTGAATATAACATAATCAACATACAAAACAACAATGAACATCTTACCATATTTTTATTTGATGTAATGTGGGTTCTCCTTCACAATTTTCAAACCCATTTTCAAACCCATCTATCCTACATTTTTACTTTTTGTTGTTCAAATATTTGAACAGCTTTTGTTCAATCGAATTGAACATTTGTGTTTTTGCGTGTTTACCTTTTCCATTCAATCCAATTGAACAGTTGTTGTTCAATTGGATTGAAGAGTTGATTTTCTTTTCTCCCCTCTTTTAGAATGATTTTTCTTTCTTTCTTTTTTTCTGATGACCTCTCCTCATTCCACACCTCAATTATAAAACACATTTTTGAGTGGAAATTGGCACCTAAAGAGGACAAAATCAGTAACATTACTAATATGATGATCTTTTGGAGCTTTAAATGGAAATCTTTACTTCAGAAGCTGACATGGTACATCTATGCAATGAATGGCTAAGACATCTCTTATTCAAACATGTTATCACACAATACATAGTCTTATAATGGTATATCTTTCTACACTCTCGAGTAGTATTTCCCTTTGAAAAGTATTTAGGAATAAGGAGTATTAATTATATTGGCATTATTTTTACTTCTCACACCATTCCTAACTCTTAAAGAGTTAATGAGCCTCCCTTCATGTATAAATAATATACACTATGCTGGCATGCAAATTTTTAAGAGAGAATAGGGGGTCTCATTACAAGCCAGCCTACCATGATCATAAGGCTTTAGCAGGTGACATGCCCACAATGGCCAAAACACTAGGGTAATGACCTTCTCAATTGTTTGAAGGACAGGAGGTCTCATCACGAGCTGGCATGATCTCTTTATTACAATCCTAGTGAATGGCATTGTGAGTATCTAGCTGCCACACCAGCACTATGTTCTCTTCATAAAACAAAATTCCCACTTTTCAAAAATAAGTACTATGTATATATGCAACAAGCCAACCTACCATGATCATAAGGGTTTACCAGGTGATAGCCCACAATGGCCAACACATGAGGGTAATTACCTTCTCAATTGCTTGAAGGATAGGAGGTCTCATCACGAGCTAGTGTGATCACCATGTTATAACTCTAGTGAGTGGCACCTTGACTATTTGGCCACCACACCAGCATGGTAATATCTCCATATAATTGGTAAAATAACTACTTGTACATAAAGGATTCTGGCTCATTCTTCAAGTTAAAACAACAACCCTGTCGAGGATATGAATTCCTGCTAACAGCAGTGTCTCTAATTGTGGTATGAAAGCATGTTTCAATGATATCTGATTACTCTTACATATACCTTATATCCTATTTTCTTCCATTCCCAAGATAAAACCGCTACTCGAATTAGTGATAATACTATGCATAAGTAACTATAAATAAACTATGCTTTCATGTTTGAATTCTGGGATGATGCAACCAATAATTAACTATTAAATTCATGCTTCTGTCACACCATACCATTAAAAAGGGACATCTTATCGTAATAATTGTTGTATTGCTTTCTTCCCTTCTTTGGTCAATTCCTCATGAGATACGCTCATGAAAAATTCCAATTCTGACTTTTACACTGGACACGTTCATAATTGTTACAATCACCTCTCTTTACTTGAGCTCCAAGTCCACTGACACCGCTCTTGCTTACAGAATGTGATTACTCACCCATGACATTTTCCCCCATATGCATTCATGATTGATCAAATCTCTCTTGTGCCTAAGGACATGGACGCCATTATTTCAAGAGAGGGGGTGTAAATATCCATAAATGTTAAGAATTAGAATTCCCTGCACAAATTCCATTGGACATGCCGATAAGACTAAAGAATCATTGCAATTATGATATGACTTTACCTAAATTTATGATATAAGGCTACAATTTCTCTTTCTCTTTCATGCAGTGTTTATCCTAACCAACAGGGCCGAAATAAAACACACATATAAGGAGAAATTATCCCAAGAAAATGCATCACCGATGGGAGGAAACTCTCTTTGGAATGAACCTATGACCTTCTGAATCTGAGGCACAGCTTGCACCATCCTCCAGCAAGTTGGATGGCTGCCATACTTACATAAATTGAAAGGATTTTATATAGATATAGGAATTGAATTCATTCATAACCTTCAGGAGGGACAGACCAAGCTCAGGGGAAGGGTTATACCAATCACAGAAGATATCATTGCTGAGGTCTCAGGAATACCAACGGAGGGAGAAAGATGGACCAAAAAGCACCTTCTCCTACGAGAGGAAATTGCAGCATACTAGGATCCAGAAGAACCACTAGAACGAAAAGGAAAAGGGATTAACCCTAACTCTCTACATTAGTTGTGGCAAGAATTGGTAGCATTCATCCAAAGATTCATCACATGTGATGGATGTCAAGACGTGGTAAAACCTCGTCAACTGAAATTGTTAGATGTTATTAAAAAAAATATTTCAATTAATGTACCTTCTTTCTTAAATTCCATATTACACGACACTAATGTTCGAATTTGAAAGCTAAAAACCCCCAAGCAGTCGTTAGTCACCATGATTTAATCAAGTTAATCATCATGCATGAGTTAGGAAAGCATCAGGCATCCCGAGACAACTTTGTTAACCTGTCATGCAGGCACCTGAGGAAAACCTTGTCGGAACCAAAATTGAGCTCCCTAGAATGAATATACCTAGAGGAATAAGAGGGAAAATGACCCATTCTTCGACCTTAGAATCAAGCAAGCGAAGACGGTCTCAGAGATTGTAATTACAATAAGAAACCTAGAAATTACCGGAAGGAGTAGGGCCATCCCACTCGCCACCTTCAAGCCCTCATAACTTACCCTTACAAGACTATGAGGAAGAGATGGCTCTAGTTCTTGAGAAAAATAGGGCATCTTGAGAAACTATAAGCCCATTGGAGCAAGCTAAAGAGCAAGAGGAACCGTTAAACCAATCTGCTACCACCAACAGCTCTGTCCGCACCAAGATATTGCCCCACAAATATGAATCGCATGCTTTTGGGGCCTTGTCTCCTCTCGATAGTGATGGGGTGGATAGGGAAGAGCAGGTAGAGGAAGGAGCCGAATCTAAAAACTAGTCAGGAGACACCATCCCCTTAGAACAGAATGCAAGCATGGAGACGGTCCCTCTAACTCTTGAAGGGAATAACATTTCACCTAGCTGGGACATTAATGCAGAAGTAAACTCCGGAGTACAGGTATACAATAATATCACTGAAAACATCGAAACATCTGCCACCATTCTTAGAAATGAATTTTTTTCTCCTCCGTCCCCTGCTAAAACCAGGCCAGAAGAGAATTTAGTTAGAAAGAAGTTAAAGAAAATGAGAAGGACCTACAAAAGATTAAGGAAAGTGGTAAAACATTTGAGGAAGTAGTTGAAGGAAGCAAGCAAGGCTCGAAGGCCTAAGAAAGAATTGACCACCACAGAAACCCAAATAGAATTTTTCACCAATTTAATAAACACTTTTGAGGTTGGGATACAGAATGACTTAGAAAACAATGTTGAGATTGAAGTACAAACATACCTAGTGGAAAATACTAAAGCCTCTGTAAATACTAGGTTGGACCTCACAAAAGAAAAGGAAACCTAAACAGAGGAAGTCCCTGCCTACGCTCCTTTGGTAGAAAAGGCTTCCAATCAAAAATGGCATAATGAGTTAATTCGAACACAACATGAGTTAGCACAATGCAAAAAGGAAGTAGTACCCGCACAAGAGTATCAGGAACTACTAAAAAAATTCACAGACCTTTCTGCAAAAGAGGATGAGACATTTGATCAACTTAGAGGAGAGCAGGAAAATGTAAAGAAAGCATAGGACCAAGTGGAACAAGCCAAGAAACAAACCTTTATAGTTTTCTCTCTGTACTCTAATGTGCTAACATGTAGGGCACCAACCACCAACTATGCCCTATTTCTAGTAGAACGTTACTTATTACTGAAGATCAAGGCCATCATGGCAGGGAAGACATCGACTTTTAAAACCATTTAGGAATTTTTCCATTGCTGCAATGATCAAAACGAGCAGGTCTAATACCTTTTCTATGAACTATACATGCACAACTTCTTCCTTGAAGAGGACAGGGACAGTAATCCCAACCCCTTTATAGGAGATGTCCAGTTCTAGGCTTTCCTCTCTTTAGCCAAGAACTAGATTCAGTGGGCTAAAGCCCACAACATTTTCTAGAAGATGGAACATGGCCTAGACATGTGGGTTAGAGGATATAGCCTACTAAGCCCCTGTAGTTTTTCATCCAACAAAAGAATTTCATGCAAATAAAGGGAGAAAGGACTAAACTGGGGCCTATAAATAAAGGCATTATATAGCATGGGAAAGAGTATTTTGAAGACATTCAGGAAGCATCTCTAGCAAAATCCAAACAAAGGTGGATGACCTCCATGAATAATGTGAAAAACGGGGAGCCATTTGGCTCCAAAAACTTCAAAGCAACTACCTCTAGATTCATTTTATATAGCAATCTAGTCTTCAACATGGGCCCTGCATGGATAGGGTACAGGTATAGATGCCCTATCATCTGGTAGCCCCCTGAGGGTTATGATCATGAATACGAACTGCCATAAGGCCACACAAACAGTGCCTTTGCAAAAATTAGACAGAAACATGGTTTCAGAGCATATAAAGAAGAAGTCTCTGCTGCCTATTCTATGACCCAGTTACACATCAATCATTTGTTTGCATGAAGAACTACAAATAGGTAAGCGGGAGAGTACGTTGAGCCTAAAATAAGGTACGTTTTCACCCTAACTTTACCTCCAATTGTTATAAACATTTAGGAACTTTTCGTCATCTTAATAGTAAAGTAAAGGAAGATTAATGAAACATCAGGACAAACAAACTAACGGTAAAAAGAACGTTTAGCAACGGGAATTTGACTAATTGAATATTTATTCACAAGGAAACAAAGCAGCTGAATTGACAACAATCAAAAGATAGTTGATAGACAAAAACTAACAGAATTATAATGACTTCCATAGGCTAGCTGAAGATGGAAAGGCATATCCATGTTCGAAGAACTCAAATGACAGCCATGAGCAGCGGGTTCTCATTTTGAAAATACCATTACCTCTAATTAAAATCACCTTTAAAAAGCTGAAGAAAAACTAAATAGAGAAGGTTGAATAGGGATTTTCCTCTGTAATAGACGTATTATGACATAATTGTCTAGTTGTACTCATGTGTTAACTTTCACTCAATAAAGAATTGTGGTGTTTTGACTAGTCATTCTTTGAATATTCCTTAGCAGTCAACTTCTGATGGTTTGGGCCTAGCCCTGGGAGTTTTAGTGCTAATCTCTATGCTATACGTTTAGGTATAGAATCTATATTTCAGCCATCAAATGAGTTTCATGAATTATGATTTAATTGGTTGAATTACGAACATAGAACACTATAGCTTTCTTTTTCAGTAGAATAATTTAGGGTTCATACTTTCTGGCTTACATTCCATGTTTTCATAGCTATTATATGTTTCCATCATTTCTTATGACTTTTAAATTCATTTCATTAAGCTTTAGCATGACTGCTGTGCAAATCTGTATATAGCTAATAATTGGATCTTTCCATCATTACTGTAAGGCGTCTAGTTTCTAATTTATTTAGAACAATGTAAGCTAATTATTTTACAAAGAGAGTTCCATTTCAAAATCAGATAAGTACTTACTGTTCAATTTATTCAAATTGTTGTTCAATTCGGTAGGATTGTTGTTCAATTCAATAGGATTGTTGTTCAATTCAGTAGGACTGTTGTTCAATTAATCAGTGTGTTGTTCAATCGTAGGTTACTCTTTTCTGCGCTTACTTAGAAAAAATAGTTAATGGAATTTTACAATTCCATTTCCCTTTGAATCGTTTGAACTTTGAGAATTAGATAATCCTCTTCATGATAATATAGAGTATTTGTTCTTGATATCACTTGCATATATTGTGCTCACAATCTTTAAATAAAAAGAAATACCCCGGGTTGACAATTGGATGAGAAGCATCGAGGTTGCCTATAATAGTGACCTTTGTGAACCAATAGTTATGAAGGATTCCAAACTTTTTCCTTTTGTAACTTCCACCTATCCATTTTCTTGCATATGGTATAGGTTGGATATCTATCATTTTATCTTGAATTATTGGATGGTATCCCTAATGTTTTGGGATTAAATTTGGGCTCAATGTTTAGTAATGAACTCATGGTGAATGACAAAGAGAAAAAAAAATATTCGAGAAATTAGCTACTACTCATTCCATAACCTTCAATATGGTTTTAGGTTCAATGTATTCTTTACATATATTCACACTAAGATGTACTCTTTTTGTTTTGATGGAGGAATTATTAGTCAAAAAATTCATGGGACCATTTCTGAAATGGATACATTAACACGTGATGTTGTAGTGGAATTTTATTACATTGTACTAGGTGACCCACTCACAAATAACTGTCACAAATTCAGACATACTTCTTGGAATCCTAGGCCAATATGATCACTTTATTTTCAAGTATTTTTTCAATTAGATTTCCTCCAAAATCATCATCAAAACAATCTTTGAGAATTTCATAGAGGTCATCCTTCCTAACACATTGCTATACAACAAGTCCTAGCCCTATGTGAAACATATGACCTTATATCCATGAGTACATTGCATTTTATGTCACAATATGTTGACCCTTTTTTGTAACAAAATTTGTGGAATATTTTATAAATTTAAATAGTTAGTGATGTATACAAACTACTATATATTAATATATAAGGTAAATAATTTTTTATTTGTACAACTATTTTCCAAAGGAATGACTTCACCCTTTTGATTAAGATTAAAAATGAGGTCAACTAGTATTTTTTTATATCAATTTTTTTGTGAAAACAAAAACCATTGATTCACCAAGCCATTAATAATAGTTTTATTCATAAGATAATAAATAGGAGAATTATTTATACTCATAATTTTACGAAACTGGCTCCAAAAAGAGAAGAAAGAGATATTAACGCCTTATAAATAAGCCACATCGAGGGGGCAACCTCCAATACATTACATGAATGAACAATTCTTGGATGATTCAAATTACAAAATATCCTTTCTATATATAGGAGTCCATGGGGCCACAATGTAATCCTAGATGACCTAACAATAATAATTTAATGGCACAATAATAACAATATGGGGGTTACAAGGGTACAATAATAACAATAAGGGGGTTACATTAACAACAATAAGGGACTATACTAGTAATATATGGACCTAACATGCCCCTCTCCTTAAAAAAAGTGTTGTCCTCAAAGCTTGAGTAGCTCTGGGTGATTCTATATAAAATTCTCATCCTCCCATGTAGAATCTTTAGTGGGTAAGTTCTTCCACTTAATGAGATACTCTGAAATTGATCGATTTCATAGCTGTCAAGTTCTTGTTTTTGTGACTGCTTCAAGTTCCAATATGATTTTTCCTTCCTCATAATGTTCCGGAAATATTGTTTGAGCTAGAATATTTTCACCTATAACCTTGTTTAAGCATGAAACATGGAAAATTGGATGCACTCGTGAAGAAGCAGGAAGCTCCATTTTGTATGCCATAGTACCAATCTTTTGCAACACCTTGAAAGGACCATAGTACTTTGGTGATAATTTATTATCCTTCTTAGCTTGCTTGAGGGGCATTTGTTTGTATGGTTATAGCCATAAAAATACCCATTCTCCTACATCAAAACTTCTCTCGCTGCAATTTTTATTTGCCTGTCGTTTCATTCAATTTTGTGCCTAATTCAGGTTTTCCTTTAAGAGTTGGAGAACTTCTTGTTGATGCTCGATGTGATCTTCCACTTATTGAACCTTAAAATTTTCTCTTAAATATGATGTGATGGATGGTGGATGATATCCATAAAGTGCCATAAATGGGGTTAGTTTTGTTGCAGTATGGAAGGAAGTGTTATACCACCATTCAGCTAGAGGTAAGCACTTGAACCATTGTGTTTGTTTATCAGATACAAAATAAAGAAGATATCCTTCCAAACATTTATTTTCTATCTCAGTTTTACCATCGGATTCAGGATGATAAGATGGGTTATGAGCTAATTGAGTACCCAAACAAGAAAATAACTTCGTCCAAAAATTTCCAGTAAAAATGGGATCTCTGTCGCTCACAATAACCCTTGGGTTTCCATGTAGCTTTTGAATTGTGTCCATAAATGTAGTAGCAATTGTACTTTCCTTAAATGAATGAGATAATGCACAAAAGTGTGCATACATTGTAAGTCTATCAACTACCACCATGATGACACTCTTTCCCTCAGACTTAGGTAAACCTATGATAAAATCCATTAAAATATCCTCCCAACATTGACTTGGAATGGATAAAGGTTGTAGAAGACCCGGGGTCTTAATTGTCTCAACTTTATTCTGCTAGCAAACCAAACATTCTACCACAAACTTTTGAATATTAGATTTACCGCCATCCCAAAGAAATTTTTTCTTCACCCTGTGGTAATTTTTTAAAAATCTTGAGTGTCCTCCTAAAGGAGAAGTGTGAAATTCCAAAAGAATCTTTTGTTTTAGTTGGGAATTCTTACAAATATATAAGCGATCTTTGTACCATAAGAAATCATTTTTACAACTAAATGTATCAGATGTACTAGGATCTTGCTGCAACTTTCGAATGAGTGTCCACACTTCTTCGTCCTTTTTCCATTCATCTCTTGCTTCAGTTATCCAATCTGGTTGGATAATAGAAATGGAACAAAGCAATTCTTCCAGCTCTTCATTCTTTCTTGAGAATGCATCGGCAACAACATTTATCTTCCCCTTTTTGTATATTATTTCAAAGTCATAACCCAACATCTTTGTGACCCATTTTTGCTGCTCTTTTAAAGATAGTCTTTGTTCCAAAAAGTGTTTGATACTATCATGATCGGTGCTTACCTTGAAGTGTCTTCCCATTAGGTAAGTTCTCCATTTCTTTAGTGCATGCAGTATTTCTAACATTTCCTTCTCATAAATAGGTTTATGTAAATACTTTCCTTTGATTGGACGACTTTCAAAAGAAATGGGTCTTCCTTTTTGCATTAAAACAACACCAATTCCATTTCCTAAGGCATCACATTCCACAATAAAGGTTTTTGTGAAGTTTGGCGAAGCTAAGACTAGTGATAGGCACATTGCCTCTTTAAAATGTTTAAAGGCCTTAGTTGTTTCAGGAGTCTATGAAAATGCATCTTTCTTCAGTAATGTTATTAGAGGTGCTCCTATTCTACCATAATTCTTAAAAAACTTCGATAATACCCTATTAACCTCAGAAATCCTTGCAACTGCTTTATAGTTGTGGCGACTTTCCATTCCTTAATGGCTTTAATTTTGTTAGGGTCTACCTTAACACCCTTGTGAGATACAATATGGCCCATATATTCCACCTCTTGTACTCCAAAGAAACATTTGGATGTTTTTGCATATAATTGTTTCTCCTGCAACAGTTTTAGCACCATGTCAACATGTTGAACATGGTCCTTCCAAGACCTATTGTAGATTAGTATATCATCAAAAAATACTAGCACATATTTTCTAAGGAAGGGTTTGAAAATAGAATTCATCAGCCCTTGAAATGTAGAAGGTGCATTGGTAATGCCAAAAGGCATGACCAAAAATTCATAATGACCCTCATGAGTTTGAAATTTGTTTTTCAGAATATCTTTAGTCTTCATTCTAATTTGATGATACCCTGAACGAAGATCCAATTTGGTAAAATAAATTTCTCCATGTAATTCATCCAATAATTCATCAATTACAGGAATGGGAAATTTATCTTTAATGGTGAGCTTATTGAGCGCCCTGTTATCCAGACACATGCGCCATCATCCATCCTTCCTATGTACCAATACTACAAGAGTAGAGAAAGAACTTTGACTAGGTTGAATTATACCCACCTCTAACATTTCTGCAATCATACGTTCAATTTTTCTCTTTTGGAAATAAGGATATCTATAAGGCTTGATGTTTGGAGGAACATTTCCTGGAATCAAATGAATAGCATGATCGTGATCACGAATAGGTGGGAGTCCTTTTGGAGTTTCTGAAACCTTGGAATGATTGTCCAAGACTTTTTGGAGTTTTGTAGAAATAGATGATTTTGATGTTGGAACTTTTAGTGAGCATAATTGTGCAATTATGCCTTGTTGTTCTTTCTTTAGAAAATTTTTCATGACATTAGAGCTTATTATATTTCATGGCTTCCCTGCAAGACCCCGTAATTCGACTTCCTTTCCTTTTGAAAAAAAAATTCAAGGAAAGTTCTTGAAAATTAAAAGCTATCATCCCCAAAGATTGTAACCATTGTACTCCTAGTACAATATCAGCACCTCCCATAGGAATGGAAAGAATTGTACTATTCAATACATATTCCCCCATGGTTAGCTTAATATTATGGCATTTTCTAGAGCAATTTATAGTTCCTCCATTTGCAACCATCACTTGACATTCTGGTGCTGGGTATAGGAAACAATTCAATTCCTTGGCTACCTTACAATGAATAAAATTATGGGTACTACCTGAATCAATCAACACTATTACCTTTTTCTTCTTGATATGTCCTTCTATATTGAGATTTTGAGGATTGGTAATTCCTGCCAATGCATTACATGATATGGTTGGAGTCATTTCTTCCTCTTCTTGGGTTGGTTCCTAGTGTATATCCTCTTCTTGTTCATTTTCTTCTTCCTCTTCACAATCTATGTAAAATAATTTCTTCTTAGCACACTTATGACCTTTAATGTATTTTCTATCACAAGTGTAGCAAAGCCCTTTTGCTCTTTTTTCTTCTAATTGTTGTGGTGTCAACATTGTAGGTTGTGGAAATCTAGGAGTAGAAACACTTCCCTCTTTATATAAGTGAGTGGTAGGCTTCCTTGTCGCCATAATTTTACATTTAGTTTTTCTTGCCAACCTGAATGCCTTCTCCAATGAATTAGGTTCCAAAACGTGAACTTCATGTTGGATGTTATCCTTTAAAGTACTTATGAAGAGATCAATCTTGTGTTCCTCTGGAACATCAGTTACCCTTATATTAAATTTTTGTAATTCCTCAATGTGCTCCCCCATTAAACCCTTTTGTTTGAGATTTATCAATTGTATAAAGAAGGTGTTGCTCTTTGTATCCTCATAATTTGCTATCATTTCCTCCGTAAAAATTGACCAAGTGACAAGTTTTTTACGGGAGCAAAGCCATCGATACGATACAAATGTATTTTGTTCTAAATGTGAAGTTGCAATGTGTACCTTTTGTGTTTTTTGCACATTATGGAGATCAAAATATTTCTCCATCTATAGTATCCATGTTACAGGATCTTTTCCATCAATGGAATATGGTGGTTCTTCCTGCCAGCATTAGATTTTATGAAATCACGATCAACATTTATTTTTTTCTCATCATGAGTTTCCTCTGCTATCTTTTAACCACTAGGAAACATTTCTTGTATCTAATTTTTCAAACCTTCCATGTCTACTCTTAGATCATTCTTCATGTTTTCCATTTTCTCATCGATCTTAGCTTCCATTTCATCCATCTTAGATTTCATGCCAGCTTCCATGCCATCTATCTGAGATTCCATGCCATTCTTCAAACCATCCATCTTAGATTCCATGCCTTTCTTAAAACCATCTATCTTAGTTTCCACGTCTTTCTTCAAAACTTCCATGTCATTTTTTGTTTCTCTTTGTGAGAGTGAAATTTGTTGCACTTTCTCTTGTAATTTTGATATGTCATGTTGCCATTCTTCATCTTCATGAGTCATAGTAGAGCTTTATAAAGGCTTAATGGGTGTTGAATTATTTTTAGGGGCCATTTTAGAATCCAATACTGATATCTTTTCTACAATATGCCCTTGGAATCAATTCAACTTGATTCTTCAAATAAGACTTATGTAATTCGGAAAAAAAATATACACACCTTTTACTTTCTTTTGAGGAGCTCGGTATTGAAATTGAATTATCTCTATAATTGTGAATCCTCAATATCTAAAATTCAGCCCTGTAGTATCCCTCAGAAGCTTCTTTCAAATTCCATAGGTTTGATCTGATTTGGATTCTTCAAGGCAAAGTTATGTCCAATCTCCCACAATGACCCAATTTTTGACTGGTTTAGTAGAGCGAACTTGTACGACTTGCCACATGTCATTGTTTCCTCATTTGGCTCTGAAATTGATAGACCAAAAACTAAATTCCATGTACTTGTAGCCACTTTTTACATCATTCCAATCTGATGCTCAGAGAGAGAGAGCTATGAAGATTTTCCCACGATCACCTCTTTGAGATGAAATTCAGAAGCCTAAAAAATCCCTAACTTCCACAGATCATATCTCCGAAAATATTTCGAACCAATATTTTAAATTTTTTGACGATGTTCCTCGGGACTACGGCTTCGCACTCTAAAAATTTCAGCTTCTGAAACTTTGTAGAAAAAAATTTATTACGCAAATACCACGATGACCTATTTAGGTTAAATTCAGGAGCCTGCAAAATGACCTAACTTGCACAGATCATATCTCCAAAAATATTGCGAACCAAGATATGAAATTTTGCGACGATGTTCCTCATTATTTTGGCTTCGCACTCTGAAAATTTCAGATTTTGAACCTTTGTAGAAAAAATGTTATAGCAAAAATTCCACGATGACCTGTTTGGAGCAACGAAAACCTAGAATCTCAAAGCTCTGATCCCAAATGTTGTGAAACCAGCTCCAAAAAGAGAAGAAAAGAAATATCAACGCCTTAGAAATAAGCCACTTAGAGGGGGAAACCTTCAATACATTACATGAATGAACAATCCTTGGATGATTCAAATTACAAAACCTCCTTTCTATATATAGGAGTCCATGGGGCCACAATGTAATCCTAGCCAACCTAACAATAATAATTTAAGGGCACAATAATAACAATATGTGGGTTACAAGGGTACAATAATAACAATAAGGGGATTAAACTAACAACAATAAGGGACTATACTAGTAATATAGGGACCTAACACATAATCATAGGATAACTAGTAATATAATGACAAAAAGAAAAGGTTAACCAAAGGAACATAAATTCTTTGTCAATTACCACATAGTTAGTTAGGTTTAGATTCTTAATAATGTAATAAATTGATTCTGTTTCTTGTATCCTACTATAGATCCAATAACATTGTCTACAACATCGCTAGAAATATGAAAGGGAAGAGACGTGCTTGGGACTGGTATCATTGGTGCAATCTAAATATTCTCCTACAAATATTTAAAATGCATTTGTATTTAAGTATTTCATAAAAACTCCATGATATTTTAAAATAGACTGTAGTTGGAACAATGGAGATTCTACATAAATGTATTTTTCAATTAATATGTGGTAAGAACCTATATGCCCTAGAAAACTATGTATTTATTTTTGTGTTACGAACTTGGAAGCTTTAAGGTTACTTCAATATTTATTGGGTTTACTTTGATTCCTGTGTGTTATATGTGATGTCATAGAACAATCTCTTCTAGAAGAATCATTTAACCATGTGTATTTGTTTATTCCAAATGAGTATACATCATCTAATATACTATATATCATAGATGGAAGACAAATAAATACACGGATTGTATTACATCCCTATTGAAGGATGTCAATTATAAGGTTGAAGCACTTATATAATGAATTATATACACAATTTATTTACACACACACACACACACACACAGAACATTTTGAAATGTTAATTGTAGATAAAAACAAAATATGCTTAATATTTTTTGTATTATTTAGGAATTTCACTAACATGGATGTATCTTTCAAAAAAAATAAAGTAGTACTCCTATAGAAATTAAATTCTCATATATAGTTATACAAAATTTCAAAAAATTAATTATATATTTTATAAGTTAATTCAATTGCAAAAAAATCATGAAATGAATATGTTCTGAGTTTGAAAGTAGCGAAATTGAAATTTATTTTTTAAGGATATAGGAAATTTGAGCTTTTGTATAGCAAGATAGGGTAGAAAATTATGACATTTAAATTTTAATTTTTGTGAGATTTAGTCTTAGTTATATCGCAAGTGAAATATCACATGGAATGATTGAGGGCCTAGGCTAATATTGAGGAATAAAATCTATCCCAAGGGGCATAAATATGAATGTATAAAATTCCATTTATGATGAATGAATGGTCTTTTGTTAACTTCTAGGATTGTTCAAATATTATAGGAAGAAAAGAGTAGGAGTATATATATATATATAGAGAGAGAGAGGACTCTCTCTCTCTCTCTCTCTCTCTCTCTATATATATATATATATATATATCTATATATATATATATATATATATATATATATAATCCAATTTTAAGGTCACAACCAATACCAAATTTGTGTATGAGATCCCCTTGATTGTGGGATAAGGGACCTTCAAGCAACGATTTGACTGCTAAGTCTACAAAGGCATACATACTCTACCCCCCGCTGGTTTTGAACCTATGACCTCTTACGAGGAAACACGTGTTCTTAACCATTAGGCCCACAATTTGCTTCACTTAGGGCCATTGTGTCAATATTTAATAAGAAAATAATTATATTCATAAGCTAAATTAATTTGGTAAAAAATAAATACACAAAATTAAACTAAATTAAGAAAAACTTTATAACTATGGATCTTTAGATTTTTTTGAATTTGAGATTACTTAATGAATGAATATTCATTATGTGAATATCATATAAATACATATATCTATATACATGTATTAGGATCATTTATACAAAATTCAACACCATGAAACATGATAGCACTAGAATACCTAATCAAAATTTATATACAATCAACTAGTAAACAAACAAGCACTACCCATCAGATATAAGGTATATAGCAATGGCTTGAAATCATCACAAGCAAGGCACACCAAATAGACTTGGATTTAAAGAGCTTATAAAAGTACTTCATTACAATGCATTCAAAACAAAACAAGGATATAAACTTGAAACACTTATCATCTACAATTGTGACACCCTAGGAAGTGTTCTTTGTAGGAATTTATTTTCCTCTCAAACATTATATGAAGGAACTATGAACATGCTATATTATAGAATTTTTATACTTGCATTAGGAGAATCCATACAAAAAAGAATATAACATACTATAATAGCAAATAATACATGTCTAAAGAGGCCTAACCCCAAGGCTGTCAAGGATATTTGATCATGTGACCTCCCAACTAGCAAATTACTTAGCAACAAGGACTTGACTAGTTGAGCTAAGTCTTGGGGCTATGATTCTAGACAACTATTTTATCATACTCTCATTCAAATTAAATCTGGTCCTAAAAGTACTTGCTTTTAAAATTCACAAAGCATGGTTATAACTATTTTTGAAATTAAAAGACATGGTTAAAGCTGGTACATCAAGGGAAATAATTCCAATTTTCTTTGTACAAATTTATTTTCCACTAATCTTATTAAATTCCATAGAAATAATGTGAACAATATGCAAAATAAAAAGAAAGCGAGAATAGTTTGCTTCAAAATTTTTAAAATAGCCAAACATTTTACTTACACATGTCTAATCACCTCCTTTTCCAAGGATTGACTAGTTCTTCACACTTCAACACTCGAGCTGGCCATATATTCTTTTGGAAAAATTCATGCAACAATTTGTGTGGATCTCCTTGAACCTTTTGAGAGAGTATTAAACAACATTGAAAAAAAACATAAGTATCTAATTTAAATTCAGTCTCTTCTTCTTCTTTTTTATTCTGATGTAAATGTTATTACCATAAATCCCATCTATATAATAATATTATAAATTTGAAATATTAATATGAATATTATTATAATATTTATTTTTGAATTATATTTATATTATTTGTATTTTTCTAAATATCTAAATTATTATAACAAAATGGTTAATGTATATTACTAATTTAACTTAAAATTAAAATCTATAAAACTTTGTTTAATATATAATTAATTGCCTGAAAATGTATACATTGCAGTATTTTCAATTCTTCAACTTAAGTTGGTAATGCATCCTATGTTCAAATGCATTTGAAGTTGTGATGAATTAGTGTTTTTCCACCATATTAAATTTATTTAGATTTTCAATTTATTGTGTTTATAAATATTATAGATATTTCAAATTTGACTGTTTTGGTAATATATATATATATATATATATTAAAAAATTTTAGAATAATTATAACTGTTTTTATATTTGTTAATTTTTTATTAATAATATATATATAATATAAATTAAAGTTATTATTAAAAATAAGTTGGCTAGTAGTATTGAAAATACCTATTCAATATTTTTCAATGGTTTTCATTAATTTATCAATCCAACTTGTTTTGCACTTTCAACCTTGAGTAGCTACATTGAAAATATTTATTTAATAAATAAAAATTTAATGTATGTGGTAGTGGCATATATATATATATATATATATATATATATATATATATAATAATAATAATGTATAAATTCTCTTTATTTTAAATATTATAGTTTTATAGTTTTCTGTCTTTATTTTTTTGAATTATATTTTTATTTTCAACCATGATGAGAATTGTATATTCAATTTTATTTGTAATTGTAAATTTAACAATGATAATCCAGAGGTTCTCCTTAAGTCGATTTGAAATCTTGGTATTCATCTTAAGTTGTTTGAAATCTTGGTATTCATCTTAAGTTGTCAAAAAACCATTATGTTTTCTTCAAAATCTTTATTTCATGGATCAATAGCTCGGTGTGAAATTTCAAATATATTTCAAAACAGATTAGATGCGTCAGGCTTCCAGAAAGAATCATAGTGCATTTTAATACGATTAACCCTTTTTACTCTATAATCCTCAAAGCTTGGTCAAAATGTTGTACTCAACTTTGTCAAAATATTCCGTTTTTATGTAATAATAATAATATTTGTAACTATAGTCGTGCAAGACATTACCTGTAGAAATGCCTGATTGACCACACGGTATACTGTTTTTCTCCTCTCCGTGACAAGTGATAATGTTGCTTTCCAATCCATCTGAATTGGTCAACAATGAATAGATAAAGAGCCTGCAATTACTGGAATAAATTAGGTATGCCAACACCAAATTACATAAACAAAAGAGGTTAATAAAAATTGCAATAATAAAAAAATTTATATCGTACGTTCAACAAATATTATTCCTGGACTCTATCTTTAATCATCGTGGTAACTACTGAATTTCCATATAATGTCTAGGAAAACTGATAGTATAATCATTATTTATATACAATTTAGTTGATATTTTTTTATTGCACTCTTCAATGTTTATGGAATTCATTCTTAATAACCATTGTGAAGGACATTTGGTGGAGTGTTTCTTTATATTTTTAATTTATTTTAAATTTAAAATAGATACTTCATCAAATAATTAAATAATAGGAAATATAATGAGAACATAATGGAAATAAAAAGTCTAGAAAACAATTAATAATAAAATGAAATAACAAATAACTATCTAATAAAGAAAAACTACACCACAGTGAAACCTCATAGTATAAAAGTTTGTTATAAACCATGAAAAGCAATATCGTGCTTTATAATCAACCAAGTACTATTTAGAAAATTACATCCAAAAGAAATCTAAAGTGTTAAACAACATATAGTTAGGATACCAATTCTGATTGACATGATCAATTTTCTCAACAATATCATGCTGAGGTGTTCTCGAAATCAATGAAGTCTCCAAAAACTTTCTAGGTGCCATCACATTGGAACCAATGGCCTCTTCCAAAGTAAACTCTCTAGTTGTTGACCCTCCTCCAAAGAAATCATCATGTTATCAAAAAATAGATTGGGACAAATGTCCTTTTCCAAGGTAAACTCTTTAGTTGTGGACTCTAGGGGCCTAGCTGAATATGCAACACCCTCCTCCACAGAAGTCATTATGCTATCAAAAACTGCATTGGGATCAACAGCATCCTTCATGGTAAACTCTCTGGTTGTGGACTCTAAGTGCCTAGCTGAATATACAACACTAGGCTCCTCCACAGAAGTCATGATGCTATCATAAACTACATTGGGATCAATAGCCTCCTCCAAGGTAAACTCTCTAGTTGTGGACTTTGGGTGCGTAGTTGAATATGCAACACCATCCACCACATAGATCATTTTTCTATCACAAACTAGATAGTCTTGTATCTCTTTCTCATGAGAGGCTCATGTTCTGAATCAACCATGTCACATTCATCCATTTGTACACATGCACTATCTTGATATCTCTTTCTTTTGAGAGTCTGATGTTCTGAAACATCCCTCTCATATTTTTCCACTTGTACACATGCAATACCTGCAATCACCTATTTTTCTTTTAAATTGATCCCTCCATTGACTGTAGCTTGCACTTCCTCCATGGGTTGAGCTTTACCTTCATTAGTATCAAAAGTTACTTTATCCATATCATTGTGGTGGCTATGATGTAAACCTCTTTCATGTGGTACAAAAACAAGTGTATTAATTTCAGAAAGAATAACACAAATAAATTAATTGGTGGGAAGGTCCTCTTTTAACATTGGGCTAAAATAATAAAATTAATGCAATTTATCAAATAGTTTAGTAGGTCTGATCGTTTTTTTTTTTTCATTCAACAGTAAGGCTAAACTCGACTTATTCTCAGTGTAGATACAAAATAAATAAGTAAATGCTCTTCCTAAACTAGTAAATCATATTTCCTCCATTTGTAATGAAATTTGTTGGGCAACAGCTATCGTTGCAGCTCATTTGCTTTCATTCATCCCTGTTCCAACTATTTCTGATTCTTCTAAATTAACTACTCTGGTGGCCACAAATATTCCTTCCTCCGAAATCCCATTCAACTTTACAGTGACGTTTAGAGCAGATTTCCTGCAGCTTTGGTAGTGGTTGCAGCTACAGAGTGTCGGGTGTAGCAATAGGAGACAAAATACCCTCCATTATCCACCATACACATTCAAAATTGAATTTGGTATCCACGAATATAGCCCCTGCAATGCTTTCTATTATATTGCCTATTGGAATTTTTGAATATTCCAAACACACAGAGGAAGCAAAGTTCTTCAACTAAACACAAAGATTTTATATGTAAAATGTGGACAGAGATGGAATAAAAATTTATATTTCATTAAACTTCTAAACTGTTACAAATTATAACTTTCTTTAGAACTGATGTTTGCTATGGATTTAAAATGAAAATTCACTTGGTTGCTACAACAACACAACGCTTCTACTTTTTCTTCTCTCTCTGTCTTTTTCTTTAACACAATCATTGCATTTTTTTCGGGCATACACTTCATAACATAACTACATTTCATATTGTTGTTATATATATATATTATAAACATATATATATATATATATATATATATATATATATATATATATATATATATATATATATATATATATATATATATATATATATATATATATATATATATATACGTGACCCTAAGTTTGAAACTAAAACTGTCGCGGCATTTTGATATAAAAAATAAAAAATAAAACATTAAACCTAAGGTCTAAAACCTTATTACATGTTATTCCGCAGACTTCAAGTGGAATGCAAAAACCCTTTTGATAAACTTATTGCATGCATTCAAGGGATGGCCGATTGTGCATCGTATTTGCATGATATCGCTCTCATTGGTCAAGGCTTGACACACTGGTAGGCTTCAAATGCAATTCAAAAACTTTTAAAAGGTTTATTGCATCCATTTTGAGGCCTCTAGGCACAAAACTGTGTGATACGCCTCCCATTTGTTGACGCAGTTGTGACTTGGCATATGGTGGGGACCACTTATCGCGTGGTTGTGGAGATGGTGACAAGGCTTTGGAGCAGCACGCTGTGAATGTGATTGGTTGCCGAGGTGTGACGTGGAGTCATGGGCTCCATACGGAAGTTGACGTTGGCGATTCAAATTTAAATGAATTCGTGGTGAATGAAGTGGTTGGTGGTTTGGGTTATGGTGGTAGGTGTGTGGGTTAATATGGAAGGATGGCATGGGTTAAACCACGGTTCTCATTGTAGACATAGCCTATGACCTTTAACAAATAAAATGGACTTTCAGGGTTTAAACACAGGGTTTTAATGCACGGTGGCGTGCCAAAAAAAACTTAAAAAATTGATGTTGCCTCCTGTCCTTTGAATTCCCATTAGAATTTATCTTTCATCCTCCTCCTGGTTCTGCTGCAGTTGGAATTAATTTCCAACACTCCGCCTTAATTACAACTGTTGTTATCTTGCATACCTAGACATTTTTTTAGGTAATTAAAATGTTTATGCCCCAATGGTTTTGTTAGTATATCAGCAAATTTCTCTTCTATTCTACAATGTTGCAAAAAAATTTCTCCATTTCTCACTAACTCTTTGATGTAGTGATACCTGGCATCAATGTGTTTCGTCCTTTTTTGAAATACTGAATTCTTTGATAATGCTATTGTTGAGCTATTATCAAAATAAATTGTTGTGCCTTTTACCTGTTCATGGCACAAATCCCTTAGCATTCTTTTCATCCATATTATCTGAATGCTGTTGCTACAGCTGCCACATACTTTGCCTCTCCTATTGATAAAGTCACAATTGACTATTTCCTAGAAGCCAATAAAATGGCTCCTAATCCCATATGAAAAAAATATCCAGAAGTGTTTTTCCTATCATTTATACTTGCATCCCAATCACTGTCAGTATATCCAATAAGTTCAAACAATCTGAAGTGGTGCATAAAATACCATACGTCTTTGTTCCTTTCACATACCTCAAAATTATTTTTGTTGCTTGCCAATGTGCCTCCTTTGGCCTTTCCATAAATCTAGATATTAAACTTACAACATGCATAATAATAGGCCTAGTTGCAGTCAAATACATAAGGTTGCCAACTATGCTCTTGTACAAACTTGGATCAAAATCGTTGTTGATGTCTTGTTTTCTTAATTTCAATCCTATTACTGTAGGAGTAATTGTTGTTTTGCAATCCTGCATGAATTCTTTCCAAAACTTCATTTACATATTTAGCTTGAGGGATAAAAATATTATTTTCATTTTTTTCTACTTCTACTCCTGAGAAGTATCTCAGCAATCCCATATCAGTCATCTCAAATTCTTCCTTCATGACTGTTTTAAAATTCTCAATGAGGTAAGAATCATTACCTGTGAATATCACATCATCAACATATAAAACAACAATGAGCATCTTATCATATTTTTCCTCGATGTATAATGTGGGTTCTCCGTCACATTTCTCAAACCCATTTTCCAATAGATTGGCATCTATCCTACTGTACCATGCTCTTGGTGCTTGTTTTAGCCCATACAAAGCTTCTTCAATATACATACCTTGTGCTCTTGGCCTTCTTTCTCACAGCCCAGAGGTTGTTCAGCATAAACCTCTTCCATTAATACTTCATTCAGGAATGCTGATTTCACATCCATTTGGTAAACTTTCCACTTGTGTTGTGCTCTTATGGACATCATTACTCTGAATGTTTCCATTCTTGCAACTGGAGCAAAATTTTCCTCATAGTCTCTTCCTTGTTGATGCTTGTAACCTTGACAACAAGTCTGGCCTTGTGCCTTTCAATCTTACCTTCAGCATAGATTTTGGTCTTATAAACACATTTCACTCCAATCACTTCTTTGCCATTTCGGAAATCAACTAATTCCCATGTCTTATTCTTCTCTATTGCATTTATTTCTTCATCCATAGCATCTATCTATTTCTTTTCTTTTATTGCTTCTTCAAAATGAATACGATATTCTACATGAAAATATAATGAAAATAACGAGTTCATACCTTCTTCTTGCTCATAAATTTCATTCAAAATTCTGAATCTGGTTCCTCTTTCACTTGTTGAACTTGTTCTTGTAGAAGCACTCAAATCTGCTCCTTGTGATGTGCTTGGAGAAGCATTTTCATCACTTCTCAAGGGTGTTCTCATACCTGCTTGTGGTGTCCCTTCTATCCTTGTGTTGGTGGAGGTGGTGCTTCTAATGAGGTATTTCTTTTAGCCATTTCTTCGTCATCTTCATCATGAGACAAACATATTTTTTACATTCACTGTTTTCTCAATGCTTCCATCTCAAGCTTCTTCTTCAATAAACTGCACATATTTTCTTATCATAAACTTCTTTGTGGATGGGTTATACAATCAGTATGCCTTAGATTCTTCATTGCAACCAACAAATATGCACTTCTCCCCCTTACTATCCAACTTCTTTCTTAGCTGATCTAGAATGTGTGCATAACCCACACAACCAAATACTCTCATGTGGGTGACAAATTGTTTTATGACACTCCATGATTCTTCTAGAACTTTGTTCATAACACTATTTTTTAGGCATCTATTCGAAACATATGTTGCGCAATGTACAGCTTCAACCCAATATTTATTTTGAAAATGTTTTGCTTTCAACATACTTTTTACCATGTCCATCATTGTTCTAATTTTCCTTTGAGAAACTCCATTTTGTTGTGGTGTATATCTTGCTGTAAATTGTTTATGAATTCTATTTTCTTTGCAAAAATGCAGAAAATAGTTGGAGATATATTCTCCTCCTCTATATATCTTAAGTAATTTAATATGTTGCCCACTTTGATTCTCAACAAGAGCCTTAAAGTGGTAGAACTTCTCAAACACTTCACTCGTTAACTTCAAGAAATAAACCCATGTTTTTCTTGTGTAATCATTAATAAAGGTTAGCATATAGTGGTTGCCTACTAATGATGGTTTTTGCATTGGTCCACACAAATCAGAATGGAATATTTCTAAGGGTGCTTTAGCCCTTATGCTATTTCATGATGGAAATCTTTCTCTATGTTGTTTTCCCAAGGTGCAGCCTTCACATAGACTGTATGGCTTTCCAATCAATGGTAATCCCTTTACCATTCCTTTTCTGTGGAAAAAATTCAGACCTCCAAAGGTTGGATGTCCAAATCTCAAATGCCATAACCAGTTTTCATCTTTTGCTTCTCTTTGGAATGTCTCTTGTGTCACTGTTTCAACTATAGCTCCTTTGTTCAAATCTGCTCTCATCTTGAGAGGAAACATTATGTTTCTTGTCATCTTCACTTTTGCAATGCATTGCTTTCTTGGTGGTTAATCCATGATATTACATATATCATTTTCAAATAATACATTGTAGCCTTTCTAAATGAGTTGTCCAATGCTCAAAAGGTTACACTTCATACCAGCCACATAGTATACATCTGATATGGATTTCCTTTCTCCTTTACTTGTTAAAACACTTACTCTATCTTTTCCTATGATAAAGGCTTTACTGTCTATCCCTAATGTTACTTGAGACTTTACATTTTCATCTAACATGGAAAAAATAGAAATTTTTCCAGTCATATGGTTGTTACATCCTAAATCTAGGAACCATAAATCTTCATTTTTCTCTTGAGCCATATTACATACTAAAAAAAATTTCTCTTGATGGAGAGTTTCTTTAGTAAACTTAACACTAGGTCTAATACCTATGTCACTTTGTTTCTTCCTAAATTCATTGGCATAATTCCCATACTTTTTATAGTAATGACATTGGACTTGGGATTTATCATACCTTTGTCCCTGTGTTTGATTTTTTCCACCTGGTTGGTTGTTGCCTTAGCTTTGATTCTGAATTTGATTGTTTCCCCTTCCACTTGTGCTTGTAGGGCTGTTTCTTCCTCTGTTTTGGCTTCTACCTCTTCATTTTCCTTCTTATTTTGTTCTGCCTTGACCTCTTCCTCTTCCAAAGGAAATTTGGGTCTTGAAGGCATCATCCAAAGATGATTTTGTTTTTTTTCTCAATCTTTGTTCATGTTTCATCAATGGTGCAAGAAGCTCGTCAACAATAAACATTGAGAGATCCTTTGTCTCTTCAAGGGTTGTTACTATCACATCAAACCTTGAGGGTAAGATCCTGAATACTTTCTCCATTGTTCTTCTTTCTTCTATTGTCTCTCCATGAGATCTCATTTGGGTAACCAACCCAATCAATAATGTGAACAATGAATCTATTATATCAGACCGTTTCATTAAAATGACTTCAAAATCTCTTCTCATTAATTTAAGCTTTTTTTTCTTTACTTTCTCCATTCCTTGGTAGGTTTTCTAGAGGGTATCCCATGCATCCTTGGACTTATTTGCTGCTACAATTCTTGGAAATATACTTTCATGCACTGCCTGATAGAGATAGAAGAGGGCTTTTGAGTCCTTCTTCCTATTACTCTTCAAAATATATTTCTCTGCCTATGTTAAGCCACTAAATGATTTTTCATCTACTGGTTATTCTAAACCATATTCAGCTAGCTCCCATAAATCTTGAAAGGCAAACATGGCTCTCATTGTGATTGCCCAACAGTGATATTTCTTCCCATTCAACTACGGGACTTGAGTATTTCCCATATTCATGCTTGTGTTGGCTCCTTCCATTGCTAGCCTTACTGAACTATGCTTAAAAATTGACTATGTTTCTTAACCAAACTTTTTCATTGCTGGAGAGATAAACTTTGCCTCTAAAAACTCTTGATACTTCTCCTTTTAGAGCTCTCTGGACTGTATTAAAAAAAAAACACAGAACTCTGTTTTGGTAAATACATGGCTTGATAAACCTTAACTTTGTTGGTCAAAAGCTTCAACAACTCTTTCCTTCAGTTTCTTCAGCATGTTCTGAGAGCGTGGACTAGCTCTGATACCATGTTGGAATTTCTGGTTATTCCTAACAACAGAAAGGAAACAAAATTCCTCTTCTAACACAGAGATAGAAATAAAAACAATGTGCACATATAGAGATGAAATAAAACTCTATTTCATTAAAAATTGGGTTGTTACAAAATTTGACTCAGAACTGTTGTTCTAGCTTACAATGCAAAATATGCTCATGGCTACTACACACACACAACACTCTTTTTCTCTCTCTCTCCTCGCACTTTGTTTCAACACACAGTCACATGCCCTGTCTCATTGTCTTTTGTTACATTAAAATGCTAATATATATATTATAAACATTCATGTTTACAATATATATATCATATAACATATAACCTAAGTTTTAAATAAAATGAAACTTGTCGCGGCGAATAAACGAAAACATTTAAAACCTTATGACAAAATTACATCGCGACATTTAATAAAACCAAAAAACATTAAACCCAAGGTTTTAAAACCTCAATGAAACATTTCACAAACTATATCAAATGTCATATGATGGGTTATCGCAAGAATTAACCCGCCGACTAACTATACACCGTAGTTGTGCAAAAGAGCATTATTGGTCAAAGGCTTGGTGACTTGGCGATGGTGGGTCATCCTTTATCATACGGATATGAGAATGAGGCGAAATCAGCACCAAACCATGCAATATGGTTCTTATTGGTCAACCATGGATGTGAAGGTGGGCCAACAGTTATCGTGCGGGTTCACGGTGTGGTGACGAGGCTTCAAAAATTTGGGATGAGTGTTAATTGGTTACAGGGTAGTCTACGTAGAATGGTGGGGACTAAAAGAAATGACATGGGCGTGTTCAAACTTAAAACAAAGTGCGGAAAATTAAATGGTTGGTGTATGGATTTTATGGAGGGTAGGTGTAGGAGTTAGAAGCACAGGGTTGTATGGTTTAATCCACGGATTTTATTGCAAAACAGGGCTACAACCATATAAAAAAAAATCAGATTTGTAGGTATTTAAATAGGGTTTCAATGCAGAGTTGAGTGCCAAACTAAACTGGGAATTTCGCTGCTCCTACTGTCCTCTGGCATCAAATAAAAAATTAAATTTTTGTCCTTGTTGTGTTTAGTTTGCAGTTGGAATTATTTTCCAACACAATTAATTTATTTTTGTTATTATTTCTAAAAGTAATATATTTGTTTGTATCACAGGAATTACGTTTACATTATAGCTACCACAATGATATTCATAAAGTAACTTTTGATACTAATGGAGTTGAAGATGAGCCCAGGGAGGAAGTGTGACCTACAGTCAATGCAGAGATCAATTTTAAAGAAGAATAGGTAACTACTAGCAGTGCATGTATACAAATGGAAGAAACTGAGAGGGGTGTTTCAGAACATGAGCCTCTCAAGAGAAAGAGATATCAAGATGGTGCATGTGTACAAATGGAAGTCTCTAAGATGGTTTTTCTAGAACATCAGCCTCTCAAGAGAAAGAGATATCAAGACAATGCATGTGTACAAATGGATGAATCTGACATGGTTGATTCAAAACATGAGCCTCTCATGAGAAAGAGATATCAAGACTATCCAGTTTGTGATAGAAAAATGACTTATGTGGAGGAGGGTGTTGCATATTCAGCTAGGCACCCACAGTCCACAACTAGAGAGTTTACCTTGGAGGAGGCTGTTGATCCCAATGCAGTTTTTGATAGCATAATGACTTATGTGGAGGGGCGTGGTGTTGCATATTCAACAAGGCACCTAGAGTCCACAACTAGAGAGTTTACCTTGGAGGAGGCTATTGATCCCAGTTTAGTTTTTTTATAGCACCATGACTTGTGTGGAGGAAGGTGTTGCATATTCAGCTAGGCCCCTAGAGTCCACAACTAGACAGATTACCTTGGAAAAAGCCATTTGTCTCAATCCAGTTAGTGATAACATAATGACTTTTGTGGAGGAGGGTGAATATGTTCCATATTCAGCTAGGCACTTAGAGTCAACAACTAGAGAGTTTACTTTGGAAGAGTCCATTGGTTCCAAATCCATGGCACCTAGAAGGTTTTTGGAGATTTCAGTGATTTCAAGAACACCTCAGCATGATATTGTTGAGAAATTTAATCATGTCAATTAGAATTGGTATCCTAAAAGTATGTTGTTTAACACTTTAAATTTCTTTTGGATCTAATTGTCTGAATTGTACTCGGTTGATTATAAAGCACCATATTTCTTTTCATGGTTAATAACAACTTTTATAGTGTGATGTTTCACTATAGTTTATGATTTTCTTTATTAGAGAGTTATTTGTTATTTTTTTTATTATTGATTGAGTTTTGAAACTTCTTATTATATTTTTTATTGTGTGATGATAGATAAAGTGTCTATTTTAAATTTAGAATAAATTAAAAATATAGAAAAACAGTCCACAAAATTTCCTTCACAATAGTATTAAGAATGAATTCCCTAAGAGTGCAATAAAAAATATCAACTAAATTGTATATAAATAATGATTATACTATCAGTTTTCGTAGACATTATCTGGAAAATCCGTTGTAAGCACGATGGTTAGACATAGAGTCAAGGAATGATATTTGTTGAACGTACGATGTAAATTCTTTTATTATTGCAAATTTTATTAACATTTTTTGTTTATGTAATTTGGTGTTCGCATACCTATTTTATTCCAGTAATTGCAGACTCATTATCTGTTGTTTGTTGACCAACTCAAATGGATTGGAAAGAAACATTATCACTTGTCACGGAGAAGAGAAAAACAGTATACCGTGTGGTCAATCAGGCATTTCTACCGGTAATATCTTGCACGACTATAGTTACAAATATTATTATTATTACATAAAAACGGAATATTATGACAAAGTTGAGTATAACATTTTGACCAAGCTTTGAGGATTATAGAGTGCAAACGGGTTATGATTCTTTCGGAAGCCTGACACATCTAATCTGTTTTAAAATATATTTGAAATTTCATACCCACCTATTGATTCATGAAATAAAGAGTTTGAAGAAAACGTAATGGTGAATACCAAGATTTCAAATTGGTTTAAGAAGAACCTCTCGATTATCACTGTTAAATTTACAGTTACAAGTAAAATTGAATATGCAATTCTCATCATGGTTGGAAATAAAAATATAATTCAAAAAATGAAGACAGAAAACTATAAAACCATAATATTTAAAATAAAGAGAATATATATATATATATATATATATATTTATTTTTGCCAGTAGCATTTGCATTAAATTTTTATTTATTAAATAAATATTTTGAAAATAGCTATCTAAACTTGAAAGTGAAAAATAAGTTGGATTGATAAATTAATGAAAATTATTAAGCAAGTGTTGAATAAGTGTTTTCAATACTCCTAGCCAACTTATTTTCAATAATAACTTTAATTTATACTATATTTATATTATTAATAAAAAAAAAATTGACAAATATAAAAACAATTACAACTATTTTAAGAATTTGGAATATATATATATATATATATATATATATATATATATATATTGAAATATCTATAATTTATATAAAAAAACTACAAATACAGTAAATTGAAAATCTAAGTAAATTTAATATGGTGAAAAAAAACTAATTTATCACAACTTTAAATGATGCATTGCTAATTTAAGTTGAAGAATTGAAAATACTGCAATGCACAATTAATTATATATTAAACAAAGTTTTATAGATATTAACTTTAAGTAAATTAGTAATATACATTAACCATTTTCTTATAATAAGTTAAATATTTAGAAAAGTATAAAAAAATATAAATATAATTTCAAAATTAATATTATAATAATATAAATATTTATATTTTAAGTTTATAATATTATTATATAGATGGGATTTATAGTGATAAAATTTACCTCAGAATAAAAAAAATGATTGAATTTAAGTTCAATACCCTCTCAAAAGGTTTAAGGAGGTCCACCCAAATTGTTGTATGAAATTTGCCAAAAGAAGAGATGGCCAACTCCCGTGTTTAAGTGTGAAGAATTAGGCAATCCTGGTAAAAAAATGTGACTAGACATGTCTAAGTAAAATGTTTGGTTCATTTAAAATTTTGGTATTCTCACTTTCTTTCTATTTTGCAGTTATGTTTTTATTGTTCACATTCCTTCCATGGAATTTCATAAACTTAGTGGAAAAGAAATGGGTACAAAGAAGATTTTCGAGGATCCAACAACTTTTAGGACTTGATTCTTATCAAGGGTAGTAAGATTTAATTTAAATGAAATGAGAATATGATAAAATATTTGTCTAGAATCACAAGCAGATGATAAGTGCTAGAATCATAATGGGAAACTATAAGTGTTTCAATTTTATATTTTCATATTTTTTATGTATTGAGGTGTAATAAATTATCTTTATTTTATATGCATTGAGGTGTAATAAATTATCTTTATAAGCTAGTTAAATCCAACTGTATAGGTTATGCTTTATGTGTGATGATTTATAATCATTGGTATATGTTTTCATGCAATTATTAATTTCTTTATTTTTGTTTCCTATTTATAGCTTAGCACATAATTATTGTTTGATTTATGTACATTTTGATTGATTATTCTAATGCTATTATACTTTGTCATATTGATTTTTTGTATGGATGCCCCTAATGTAGGTATATAGCTATATATGCTTATATGATATTCACTAAGTAATTATAAAGTAAAAAAATATACAATTCTCTAGTTATAAGTTTTTTGTTTCTTGAATTTAGATATATATACTATTGGCTCGTACTCTTTTCTTCCTATAATATTTGAAAAATCATAAAATTTAACAAAAAGTCATTGTTTCATTATAGATGAATTTTTTGTAAGTATCAATTCAAACTTATGCCATTTTAGTCATAAATGAAACTTTATATAACTATATATTCATATTTATGCCTCTTCGGGATATCTTGGATGAGCTGTGGAAGCAGAAAAAGGTGTCTTTGTAACTCCTAATTACCTTCACATTAATTATCAACCCAGGGACGACTTTTTATCTCAAGAGTGTACTCAGTCTCAGGCGGCTATTTACTCAAGAGTAATGTTTTGCAGTATAGTGCTTAAAATCCAAAAGTAAATGAAAGCTGGAAATAAAATCTACTTACAGCAAAGCACTTTAAGACTTAAATCATGCATTCGGAGAAATAAGCAATGTATCAGTCAAGGGTTTGACAACAATAGCCCATCCCTTTGGAAACTGATGGAAGGGAAATTAGAGCATAGACCACGGGTCTGGGAGCTAGACAGTGAATGCCGAAGCTCACTACAGCCTTAGATCGTCTCTCACACCAAAACAACAAATGCGAGTAAATGGAATGGCAGATAGCAAAATAGAACAACAAAGTAAATGGGCGACAAGCTGTGATTAAGATCAGACATAGAAACTCAGTAATGAAAATCAATAAGCAAGCCAAATGTTACAATCTTTACTCACAAGAATAAATCGAGCAGCACAAGGAAATATAGCAGCCAGTTGTGGTAAGATATAAAACAACATTTGGAAATTCAAATACAAATGCATAATAACTTAACACACGGCACACCTCAATAGCAATCTGATCTTGGTAATCCACTTGTTAGTCTTAGTTATAAATAATACGATTGTCTTTTAGAATGGAGCAGCAACGTTTATAAATTCAACAATCTCAAGGAAATATAGTTTCTAAGATGAATTCAATAATACCAATGGTCAAATGTTACAACACAGAAATTCCATAATTGAATAGCAACGGTATCCTGTAAAAACCATTTATATCAGCACTTAAAGAAACAGCAATGCGTTGCAAAATCGATATGATATTTCTGTCTCAGAAAATGAGATTACGTGACAGAGCTGTGATGTAAAATAATATACCAGATTACCAGATAAGCAAACCACGCATAAAACAAAAGAATATAATATACAGCAGCAGCACAATCCACCAGAGGCTGGGCCCTTGGCCGCCAGCGGACGCTGCTGGGTTACTTCAGATGAACAGAATGAACAGCAACCAGATTTATATTAAAACATCGAAGCAGAGTTATAGCTGATTACAACAAGAAATATTTCAATCTCTTAGCCATTATACATTCTCCCTGCCATCCTCAATTCTAATTCTCTAATTCATCCTCTCAATCCTTCATTCGAATCCATCCCTGAAGTCCTCCTCTCTCTGATCTTTGTTTTCATTTAAATAGAGAAAGATCAGAGAGCAGTTACAACATAGATAATTACAACATGATTTCTTTTACAAAATTGGATTGATTCTAACCAATTGATCAACAAGAGAATATATTTACATCCATCTTTCAACAACAGCAATTCGAATTTGGCTTTTTAGCTGAGATTTGGAGGACGGCCGCAACAACAGAACTGAGAAAATCGTGCTTAAAGAACTCTGCGAATCTCTCAACACAGGCCGAATTTGGGCAAACCGTTCTTTGTTAAAGTTAATTGGGTCCGTTCTGGACAAAACCCATGTTCCGGATTTTCCAGATTCGTCTTCATTTGCTCAGAATCTCAACCGCAAAACTGTCACTCCTTATTCTAGCGCATTTCTGAGTTGGCACTTTTAATGATCAAATCTTCAATCTGGAAATTATCTTGGAGGCTAAAAATGGTGAATAATGTTATAACCAACTTATTAAAACTATCATTGATAAAACAATTCATAATCATCAATTTATTAGAAATAAAGGAAGATAAATAATATTCATCCATAAGAGCATAAATCATTTATAAAATGGATTTAAATGATAAATTATAACAAATGATATAATAGAGAAGAGTAAAAATGGATGAAATAAGTGTTACAAAGTGGTTGTATTCACGGCCCAACACACCCCCACACTCAATATGTTGCATGTTCTCATGCAACGAAAACCTGAATATATTGCATGTCTTCATGCAACCCCAAGACAAAACCCATGTGTTAACCAAGCAATAAAAATTTGAGAACAAATGAATGCTTCCTTAATTAATGAATATTCAATTTTAGCAATCTTAATGAAGGCATAACAATTTTTACATTGACATTCAACTATATGTATGAAGTTGCAGCAAAATATGATATAGATAACAACAAACTTCATTAACCATTTTTTCAAAACTACAAACCAGATTTTGTTGAAATGTTGCAAGTAAGTTTATAATATATGAAATGTCTCCATGATCCAAAAATCAGATCATTTTGATGCACGGATCATGAGATATAAACAAAATGGCTGTAGGTGAGAGTGCATGATTTCCGAAATTTTATGAACCAATTTGAAATTATCTGGGTTCGTATTAATGATACGTCTGTGTTTTCCAGAAATCACAAGAATTGAGTTCATAGTTAAAAATATTATGGAAATCAATTTCTGCATTGTGTAAAAATGAAATTGTATGCCTTAAATGAGAAAGAAGATTGAAAACATCCATCATGCGTAGCAATTCCTCCCCCGCTCTGAAAAATTAGCATGCCCTCATGCGATGCTAGAAAAAATTGAGGTGGTTGCTACCAGCTGTTGAATTCTATGCTTGGTGTAAAACAACATGGAATAATGGAGGTGTTGAGAATGAATAAGAATAACAATGGATGATAAAGAATATGAATGGCATGGTCATAGGAAAGAAATGAATGAAAGGAACACTCCCCCATACTCGAAAATGATATGCTGCTGAAAAAGGGAAAGTGGTAAAGATGTGGAATGAAGGATGATAAATAATGCTCAAAATGGATTTTCATGAAATTCTCCTAAATTCGTAATAAATAAGAAAATTATGCTATTTTACCTCAAGTTTTACCTCCAAAAATGTGGAATGACATATATGGACTGGCAGTTGTTGAAGCTGATGTAGGCAGAGTTGGTGCTGAAAGTGATGCAAAAGGTGGAATCCAGGTAAGCACATCATGTCTGAAGAATTGTTCACGTATGCGAGTTGCTCGAGCCTCTTCTGTTTGTTGCAATACTGTAGTCATGCTGTGAATAGAATTCTGCCCATACTTGTTGTTTTCTTGCAAACAAATCACTATTTGGCATACAATGTTCTTGAATCCATAGTGTTAGGTTTGAATAGCAACAGATAAGATGCATGCAAAACTTTCAATCAGAAAAACTTTTGTCAAATCAACAAGTTATGGCAGAGTGCAGTAATCATATCGCATGCAATCCCATAATGTATACATTCCCCCCTCCAATTGGAAAAGGAATTCCATGACCATAAAGTATATGAGAGGTGTTGTGCTGATGGCAAGGCAAGGGAATGAACAATATAGCAGTGAATGAAGCAAAGTACAGATATCAATGATAGGATAGCGAGAGTTATGGTTATAATGAGCAGAGTGTGTAAAGATAGTTATGAATAAAAGATAGGACGCTTTGGATTGATGATAAGTTATGAAAAAGAGAAAAAGAACAACAATGTGCCAAAAAGATGCTTTACTGATAGTATGCTAGCTGAAAATGATGTGATTGATCATAAAACAATTTCTCATGCATAAAGGTTCAAAACAGGGAAAAAGTTAAGGAAATAACTTCTCTGATAAAAAGAAAAAATAAGAAAATGGTATTATAATAATAATTGACGATAAGATATAACTTCAATACCATAAACAGAGCCGCTGCTGCCAGCAGGCGTCCATAGCCTCGGCAAGGTTGCTTTTTAACCCATATGAGCCAGGATCCTCAATTTATAAATGGAGAGTTACAGTGCTGTTCTACAGAAGAGATCAGTGTGCTGGCGTGGTAACCAGATAACCACACTGCCATTCACTGGGATGTAGCAAAAGTGATCAGGCCGTCTCCTGATGAGACCTCCTGTTCCAAGGATAATTTGACTATCCAATGGATCATAACCCTGGTGTGGTGGCCATAATGGGAATGTCACTTTCTTACAACCTTATGAACATGGTAGGCTGGCTCGTAATGAGACCCCCTATCCTCCATCTGTGAACAAAATTTTGTTATTATTACACAATTTTATGATAAAAAGAGGGAGGCTCAGTACTCCTTAAGAGCAGGGATGGTGGAAGAAGTTGAACATGTCAATAGAAAAATATACCCATAATCTCATTTATTACAGACAGAGAAGATTATAATCCAGAAGGGTGGAACCAGCATGGTATTAAGATGATCAATTAACATCATGTTCAATAGAAAACAATGCAGTAAAGTCACATTTTTCTACATTTTCGGATCTATGAGACGACCTACGAAAAGGGACTGTTGGAGTTTTCTTTTTTGCCTTCTTTCAAACTCTCTAAACATGAAAAGATGTCTAGTTCTCCCTTTGTCAGACTCGTTAAACCCTGATGACATCGGACTTCATCACCATGACGTTATTTCGAGTTCATCCTTCCTAGGGCTCGTAAAATGTACTAGGATGGATTTTCCCGAAGGGAAAACTTACAGTACAAGCATATGTTATCCCCTTCAAGCTTGTTTTAAAGAATAATTGGGGTACTCACCAGAAATGGTGGGGGGAAATGGAACCAAGTTTTAGTTATGTTGGCAGTATGTCACTCTTGAACATGGCACTTGTCTACATTTATGTCGGGTTGGGGACATCTCATTTCGTCATTTTTTGCCTCCATGGGTTTGGGTAATCTCTTTTGACCTCTCATCTGCTCTTTACCATGTCATCATGACCTCAGATTCTTTGATGTCAAATACAGTCAAATCCAATGTCGTGCTAGTGATATGTTCAAGAAAATTTTACCTTCACAGTTGTCAACATTCCTCTAATCTCCTGTTGGTCCTCAGAGCGATAAAAAGGTGTCTTTGTAACTCCTAATTACCTCACATTAATTGTCAACCCAGGGACGACTTTCTGTTTCAAGAGTGTACTCAGTCTGAGGCGGCTATTTACTCAAGAGTAATGTTTTGCAGTATAGTGCTCAAAATCCAAAAGTAAATGAAAGCTGGAAATAAAATCTACTTACAACAAAGCACTTTAAGACTTAAATCATGCATTCGGAAAAATAAGCAATGTATCAGTCAAGGGTTTGACAACAATAGCCCATCCCTTTGGAAACTAATGTAACCAAAAGTAATCAAGGAACAGATCATCAATCTGGGGACTAGACAGCAAATGCCAATGCCCACTACAGTTTCAGATCGTTCTGCACACCAAAGCAAAGATAATGCGAATAACAGGAAATAAAGAATTGAGCAACAAATCTGGAATGGAGCAGCAAACGAAATAACTAAGTCCCGCGGGTTATAACCAAACTTAATCTATTAACTCAAATGCACTCTTTGCAATCAAATAATCATTCTTCCACTCTAAAGGCAATTCACACAAATCACACTAATGGAACAACGTTAAGTATTAATGAATTATAGAACATTACTGATAAATCAGAAACGCACGCAACACATTGGAATAATAATCTGATCCACCTGAACCAACAGGAATACAACTGTGCTTCTAACAGAACACTATTATTTATAAATCCAATGATTATGAAGAACACTACCTCAAACGAATATATGAAACAAATGTTAATATAACAGCTCTGTAATAGAACAGTAAGAGTATTTAATTAAGGCTGATAACATGTAATGAACTCTGAACGAATCAATAACATAATGCAGAGTCAATCCACGATTCCACCTGTAACAACTTCAATTATTCAATATTAACAGAGCATGTAATATTAATTCATGAAACATATCAAATTACCAAATAACAATAATAAACAAACCACGCAGAAATCAAAGAGATAATATACAGCGGCAGCACAATCCACCAGAGGCTGGGCCCTTGGCCGCCAGCGGACGCTGCTGGGCTACTTCAGATGAAAAGAATGAATGGCAACCAGATTTATATTAAAACATCGAAGCAGAGTTATAGCTGATTACAACAAGAAATCTTTCGATCTCTTAGCCATTATACATTCTCTCTTCCATCCTCAATTCTGATTCTCTAATTCATCCTTAATTCCATCATTCGAATCCATCCCTGAAGTCCCCCTCTCTCTGATCTTTGTTTTCATTTAAATAGAGAAAGATCAGAGAGCAGTTACAACATAGATAATTACAACATGATTTCTTTTACAAAATTGGATTGATTCTAACCAATTGATCAACAAGAGAATATATTTACATCCATCTTTCAACAACAGCAAGTCGAATTTGGCTTTTTAGCTGAGATTTGGAGGACGGCCGCAACAACAGAACTGAGAAAATCGTGCTTAAAGATCTCTGCGAATCTCTCAACACAAGCCGAATTTGGGCAAACCGTTCTTTGTTAAAGTTAATTGGGTCCGTTCTGGACAAAACCCATATTCCGGATTTTCCAGATTCGTCCTCATTTGCTCAGAATCTCAACCGCAAAACTGTCACTCCTTATTCTAGCGCGTTTCTGAGATGGCACTTTTAATGATCAAATCTTCAATCTGAAATTACTTTGGAGGCTAAAAATGGTGAATAATGTTATAACCAACTTATTAAAACTATCATTGATAAAATAATTCATAATTATCAATTTATTAGAAATAAAGGAAGATAAATAGTTTTCATCCATAAGAGCATAAATCATTTATAAAATGGATTTAAATGATAAATTATAACAAATGATATAATAGAGAAGAGTAAAAATGGATGAAATAAGTGTTACAAAGTGGTTGTATTCACAGCCCAACACACCCCCACACTCAATATGTTGCATGTCCTCATGCAACGAAAACCTGAATATATTGCATGTCTTCATGCAACCCCAAGACAAAACCCATGTGTTAACCAAGCAATAAAAATTTGAGAACAAATGAATGCTTCCTTAATTAATGAATATTCAATTTTAGCAATCTTAATGAAGGCATAACAATTTTTACATTGACATTCAACTATATGTGTGAAGTTGCAGCAAAATATGATATAGATAACAACAAACTTCATTAACCATTTTCTCAAAAACTACAAACCAGCTTTTGTTGAAATTTGGCAAGTAAATTTATAATATATGAATGCCTTTATGATCCAAAAATCAGACTGTTTTGATGCATGGATCATGAGATATAAAAAAAATGACTGTAGCTGAGAGTGCATGATTTCCGAAATGTTATGAACCAATTTATCTTGAAATTGTCTGGGTTTGTATTAATGATACGTCTGTGTTTTCCAAAAATCACAAGAATTGAGTTCATAGTTTTAAAAATATTATGGAAATCAATTTCTGCACTGTGTAAAAATGAAATTGTATGCCGTAAATGAGAAAGAAAATAGAAAACATCCATCATGCATAGCAATTCCTCCCCCTCTCTGAAGAATTAGCATGTCCTCATGCGATGCTAGAAAACAAATAGAGGAGGTTGCTACCAGCTGTTGAATTCTATGCTTGGTGTAAAACAACATGGAATAAGGGAGGTGTTGAGAGTGAATAAGAATAGCAATGGATGATAAAGAATATAGATGACATGGTCATAAGAAAGAAATGAATGAAAGGAACACTCCCCCATACTCGAAAATGATATGCTGCTGAAAAATAGGGAGTGGTATAGATGTGGACTGAAGGATGATAAATGATGCTCAAAATGGATTTTTATGAAATTCTCCTAAATTCGTAATAAATCAGAAAATTATGCTATTTTACCTCAAGTTTTACCTCCAAAAAATGTGGAATGACAGATATGGACTGGCAGTTGTTGAAGCTGATGTAGGCAGAGTTGGTGCTGAAAGTGATACAAAAGGTGGAATCTAGGTAAGCACATCATGTCTGAAGAATTGTTCACGTGCGCGAGCCTCTTCTGTTAAGTGCAATAGTGTGGTCATGCTATGAATAGAATTCTGCCCATACTTGTTGTTCTCCTGTAAACAAAGCACTATTTTGCATACAATGTTCTTGAATCCATAGTGTTAGTTTTGAATAGAAATAGATTCAGATGCATGCAAAAATTTCAATCAGAAAAACTTATCAAATCAACAAGTTATGACAGAGTGGAGTAATCATATCACATGCAATCCCATAATGCAGACATTCGCCCCTCCAATTGGAAAATGAATTCCATGACCATAAAGCATATGAGAGGTGTTGTGTTGATGGCAAGGCAAGGGAATGAACAATATAGCAGTGAATGAAGCAGAGTACACATATCAATGATAGGACAGCGAGAGTTATGGTTATAATGAGAGCAAAGTGTGTAAAGATAGTTATGAATAAGAGATAGGACGCTTTGGATTGATGATAGTTTATGAAAAAGAGAAAAATAACAACAATATGCCAAAAAGATGCTTTACTGATGGTATTCTAGCTGAAAAATGATGTGATTGATTATAAAACAATTTCTCATGCATAAAGGTTCAAAATAGGGAAAAAAGTAAGGAAATAACTTCTCTGATAAGATAAAAAAAATAAAATAAGAAAAGGGTATTATAATAATAATTGACGATAAGATATAACTTCAATACCATAAGCAGAGCCGCTGCTGCCAGCAGGCGTCCATAGCCTCGGCAGGGTTGCTTTTTAACCCATATGAGCCAGGATCCTCAATTTATAACCAGAGTACGGTCTTTGTTCTACGAGAAAGATCGATTAATGGCAGGCGTGGTAACAGGATAACCCTGCTTTGCCATTCAGCCGGGATTAACAGAGTGATCGAGCCGGCTCGTGATGAGACCTCCCCCATTCCCAGGATAATTTGACTGTCAATGGATCATAACCACAATAGCTATTAGCCATAATAGGAATGTATTTTGTTATGGCCTTATGAACATGGTAGGCTGGCTCGTAATGAGACCCCCTATCCTCCATCTGCGAACAAAATTTTGTTATTATTACACATTTTTATGATAAAAAGAGGGAGGCTCAATACTCCTTAAAAGCAGGGATGGTGGAAGAAGTTGAACATGTCAATAGAAAAATATACCCATAATCTCATTTATTACAGACAGAGAAGATTATAATCCAGAAGGGTGGAACCAGCATGGTATTAAGATGATCAATCAACATCATGTTTAATAGAAAACAATGCAGTAAAGTAGTATATAAATAATTGTGTCTCTTTTGAAAATATTCTATCATCAAGGAGCTGTCCTGTTAAAGATCATAACGTGAATGATATTAACTCGCTTCAATAGAATCCATAATTCTTGTCCTCATAAAAATAGTGTACTTCATGCCATGAAGGGGAATTAGTAAAATATGGTTGAGATGAACTAAAAATAATTCCACAAGAGGAAGAAAGGGTTGCTCTCAAAAATACTCCCAAAGGGTTGCTCTTTTGAAGGAACAGCAAAAACACGCAAAAAAGTGTTGTTCCTTGTAGGGAACAACAAAGGAAATGCACACAAAAAACAAAAATACGCACAAAAAAGTGTGAAAATGCAAATGTCGTTCCTTTGAAGAAAGGAACAGCAAAAACTAAAAGTGCCGTTCCTTTAGAAAAGGAACAGCAAAAACGCAAGTGCCGTTCCTTTAGAAAAGGAACAGCAAAAACGCAAGTGTTGTTCCTTTGGAAAAGGAACAGCAAAAACACACGTGTCGTTCCTTTGAAAAAGGAACAACAAAAATGAAAAGTGCAAAAGTGCTATTCCATTCGGAAAGGAATAACAAATCGTGAAAGTGCAGAAGTGTTGTTCCATTTGGAAAGGAACAACAAAACGTAAAAGTGCAAAAATGGTGTTTCATTCGAAAATGAACAGCAAAAAGTGGAAATGTAGAAGTGCTATGCCATTTGGAAAGGAATAGCAAAACGTGAAAATGTAGAAGTGGTGTTCCATTCGGAAAGGAACAACAAAAAGTGGAAGTGCAGAAGTGCTGTTCCATTCGGAAAGGAACAGCAAAACGTGAAAAAGGAACAGCAAAAAGAGTCATGGAAAAGGAATGACAAAATGACCCGTGACAAAGGAACAACAAAATGAATTGCTGACCAAAAAGGTGTTGTTCCTTTGGAAAAGAAATAATAAAACGAAATTGTTGTCCCTTTGAAAAAGGAACAACAAAAACGACAAAAGTGCACACAAACACTGTCCTTTCAATAAAAGAACAGCAAAAATGCACAAGCATGAAATGCAAGCACGCAAAGAATGAATTAGCTGTTCACTGTATTGATGCTGAGGATGGGTCACAGTTTGAATGAAGCAACACCTGAAACACAAAATATAAGAGAAATTAGAAAAGAAACAACAAAAGACAGTATGTAAATAAATAAATTAGGTTACAACAGCTATGTATTATGTAAAAAAATGATCTATTCGAAAAATGTTTTGGCAGCAAAGATATGACATGAATCTTCAAATGGAAATCAATTCTTCATTTCTGCTATTATGAATCCGTTGGGTAATCAGTTGCATGAAATTCCTTTGTTTCATTTAAAATTTCTTTCAAAATCACTCGTCCATAAATTGACCTTCTTTTTCTCCTAGGACCTGCAAAAAAACGAGTATCTACCTGCAATAAAACATTAACTCATGGAGAAAGAGAGGTGTACGGGCTCCCTTAATCCAAGAATTATGAAAAAAATTAACAAGTAGTTACTCTGTATAACAAATCCACAGAGAAAATAACAAAGTAAAATTTATTTGTCACCTGCGGGAGAGCAGTGGTCGACTATACTAACCAGCAGGGTTTTAAGCACAACTTCTTTGTTTTTGATCGAAATTGAGTGATTCCAAAGCCAAATGAGATCTAATTCAAAGGTTTATCTCCAGTAGGAACAGGTTTTAGAAATTCAATGATATGATATGTCAATTTTAGTTAGAACAACCTGCATTACAGAGTCATTTTCGATTACCCCACTTAGAACAACAGTTAATGTTTTAAGCATAGATTTTTCGTTTGATGTCGGATTCAAATGATTCAAATTGGAAATGAAAGTAGATTTATTTATTTATCTCCAATAGAAACAGGTTTTGAAGAAAAGAAGAATTGATAGGTCAAATACTGTAAGGAACAGCCAGAAAGACATAGTTTTAAGGGTGCTGATTTACGATAGACAGTCAGTATTTTGATCATAAATTCCCCATACGATATCGAAAATGAGTGATTCCAATTGCATTGTAAACTAGATTCATAGGGGAATCTACCATAGAAACAGGTTTTAAAAATTCATTCATTTAGGCCTCCAAAAACTGACTGTCCCAACTCTATTCCTGAGCTGCCCACTAGACATCCGGTCAATGTTTTGGTTCTAACTTTTTTGTTTCAAATCCAAATTGAGTGATTCAAATTGGGTTAGAAAGTAGACATCAAGGGCTACCTAGGGTAGAAACAGGTTTTAAAAATATTCTCTTTTGGTCCCTCAAAACATGACTGTCCCGACTGTTTTTGCAGAAATTCCATCAAGCCCAGAAGCCAAAAAAATATGATATTGAAGCATTTTTTCAAATTGGTGATAAAAGTGAATATGAGTGTTTGTAGAACTATTATTTCCATTATAATTCATCTACAAACACAAATGAATTAAAAAATTATCACCAATGTTGATTTGCATAGCATGTTGCAACAAAAAAACAACTAGTTTTACATAAAAAAAACAAAATGCATTTATTTATTCCCTTAGTTATTTTATTTTATTTTCTCCACTATCCTACTCTTCCTTGAGAATCGAATATGTTTATGTATAAGAGTATTTCCAGTGGAACCATTTTAGAAATAAGGCTTCACATATACACATACCCAAATTTGAAAAATGCATATTAATGAAAATCAGGGTATGAGAAGCCAACTTCCCTTGAAAAGATGGAGTCAAAAATTGTTGAAGTGTGGAGCAATGTTGCGAACAAGTGATGGAGTGAAACCAATCTTCAATATATCCGTCATTTTCTTGATTTCCCATATCCATCATATCATTAAGTTCTTGAGCTGTTAAAATGGTTTGTTGATGCAAACTAGAAGTAAGCTCATTTTCCTCCATAACTTCTACAATTTTTGAATTTAAAACATTCTGAATCTCATTGTAAGTTTTCTCTAATGGCATATGTGAGATAGAATGGGTGGGAAGGGTGGGTAAATTTGGCAGTTCAACACTGTAAGTATGTTGTACTGGTTTATTGCGGTGAGGGTGTGGAATTAGTTGGGCAGGAAATTCAAAAGTAAAAATGTTGGACAGTTTCTTACCATAACAGAAGATGTCCTTCATGTGTTCCTTCAAAGCTCCTTCTTCCAATGTTCCTGTCAATTAGTTAGTGAAATGGGTGGTGCTTACATCACCACTTGAATGAAATCATGTGATTCATTTTTCAAAATTTCTATTTTTTTCCTAGTCATTCACACAAAAATTCAAACATCTATTTCTACTCAACAAAGCAACAACAAATCTGTTAGGAAAGCGGACAGTGGAGCAGGGCTTTTACATGCTCCGCACGTAGGTTCTTACCTTCCGTTTTTAAGATCCAACTCTTCCCTAGTAGGCACTCATCAGATTCACACTACTCTTTAGAAATGGCTACACTCTCCCCGGCAACGGCGCCAAAATGTGGAGCGATAAAAAGGTGTCTTTGTAACTCCTAATTACCTCACATTAATCATTAAACCAGGGGACTACTGCTTAAGAGTGTACCCGCCTCCGAGGCGGTTATCATTTCAAGAGTAATGTTTTAAAATTCATGGAAACTGTAAACGTGTTAAATGAAGTCGGGAATAAATCTATCAGTATTTTACAAAGGCATCAAGACTTAAATCATGCATTCCGAAAAATAACAATGTATCGCCAAGGGTTTGACAACAATAGCCCATCCCTTTGGAAACCGATGTAACCAAAAGTAATCAAGGAACAGATCATCAATCCGGGGGACTAGACAAACAAATGCCAATGCCCACTACAAGCTTCGTATCGTTTCGCACACCAAAGCAAAGATAATGCAAATAACAGAAATGCAGAATCGAGCAACAACTGAATGTATGTTAAACGATATAACTAAGTCCCGCGGGTTGTAACCAAACTTAATCTATTAACTCAAATGTACTCTTTGCAATCAAATAACATTCTTTCACTCTAAAGGCAATTCACACAAATCACGCTAATGGAACAGCAATAACTATTAATGAATTATGGAACAGTACTGATAAATCAGAAACGCGCACAACACACTGGAATAACAATCTGAATCAACAGGAATATAACTGTGCTTCCAAACGGAACACTATCATTTATGAATTCAACGATTAAGAAGAACACTACCTCAAGCGAATGTATGACACGAATGTTTAATATAAAAGCTCTGTAACAGAACAGTAAGAGTATTTAATTAAGGCTGATAACATGTAATGAACTCTGAGCAAATCAATAACATAATGCAGAGTCAATCCACGATTCCACCCCGTAACAACTCATAATTATTCAATATTACCAGAGTATGTAATATTAACTATATGAAATATATCATAAATTACCAAATAACAATAAATAAACAAACCACAGAAATCAGCAGAGATAATATACAATAGGTAAAGACAATCCACCGTAGGCCCTACAAAACTCAAATGTGACGGGCCGCTCGGGGTTACTTCAGATGAAAAGAATGAATGGCAACCAGATTTATATTAAAATATCAAAGCAGAGTTATAATGGATTACAACAAGAAATCTCTCAATCGCTCAGCCATTATCCATTCTCTCTTCCATCCTCAATTCTGATTCTCTAATTCATCCTCAATTCCATCATTCGAATCCATCCCTGAAGTCCTCCCATCTCTGATCTATGTTCTGATTTAAATACAAAGAGGGCAGAGAGTGGTTACAATAGAGATAATTACAACATGACTCTATTACAAAATTATATTGTTTCCAACCAATTGATCAACAAGAAGAAGGCGAATTTGGCTTTGCAGCTGAGATTTGGAGGACGGCCGCAACAACAGAACTAAGAAAATCGTGCTTAAAGAACTCTGCGAATCTCTCAACACAGGCCGAATTTGGGCAAACCGTTCTTTAGTAAAGTTAATTGGGTCCGTTCTGGACAAAACCCATGTTCCGGATTTTCCAGATTCGTCCTCATTTGCTCAGAATCTCAACCGCAAAACTGTCACTCCTTATTCCAGCGCATTTCTGAGTTGGCACTTTTAATGATCAAATCTTCAATCTGGAAATTACCTTGGAGGATAAAAATGGTGAATAATGTTATAACCAACTTATTGAAACTATCATTGATAAAATAATTCATAATCATCAATTTATTAGAAATAAAGGAAGATAAATAATATTCATCCATAAGAGCATAAATCATTTATAAAATGGATTTAAATGATAAATTATAAAAAATGATATAATAGAGAAGAGTAAAAATGGATGAAATAAGTGTTACAAAGTGGTTGTATTCATCACTTTAAGAGTGAAATTTTACCCTCTTTCCAAAGGCCCCCTAGAACATGGGTTCTAAGTCCCAATGCAAGGATGTTTCTATCCCAATCTTGCCTCGGTGCAGAGTCTCCCTCTCTCTCTACTGTGGTGGACTGAACTTGTTGGATGGAAAACAATTGATTCCCCTCTATCTTCAGCTCCGGATCACACACTTCTGGTATTAATTAGGAAATTCTGGCCAACATAACAATGTGTTCACCCATTCTTCATCTCATGGTGGCCTTATATTGGAGAATTGAAATCCTCCTTCCCTCTCTTGTTACAATGTGGATGGTGACCCAAGAGAGGGGTATGATTCCTTTGTGTGCTCCAAATATTCCTTTCTGTGCTCACTTGATGTTTAAGGAGGCTTTGGTGGCTGTCCTTAGGAGGATTCAAGTGAGGAATCATTGTCCTTGAGTATGCTTTGTGTGGTCCTGGAAAGTGACATTTTGCCACTCCCAAGATTACGCGCATTTCGGGTCATAAGGCGTGCAAAGGCACTCTTCACGAAGGATAATGCATGCAAAATCATTTGTGACTTTCTAAAATTTGATTTTTCCTCAGACCTTAGATATTTTTTAAATACCTTCCAGATTCTGTAATGTCTTCCAGTTCTGTAAATCCTTCTGCTTGACATTAAATAATGTCGTCTTCTACTTGTACGATTTTCCAGTGTTAACAGTTGCCCCCTAATGTGTAAGGTCTAGGAAGAAATGTATAGCCAAAATACATTATATTTTCTTTTCTGTATATCATGCATAGAGAGAGAGAGAGAGAGAGAGAGAGAGAGAGAGAGAGACCTACGCGAAGCTTGGAATTGAAAACAACCTACACCGGTTCCAAGAATGACCATGTCCTAAGGGACCCCTATAAGCAAATATAATACAATGCATATACAAATTTTCTACGAGGTGGGCATGTCCCATGCTCATGATAATGTGGCTAGTTAAAATTTTTTTTTGGCAAATATATGTTCTGTCTGTATCACTGATATGGTAGTGATCTGGTGGTTGCTAACGATGACTACTGATGCCCTCTGGGGCATTTTTTTTTTTTAAATAGGTGGAATATGGTACCCATATGCATAAAATTGGTATGGCATATAGCTGCGCATTGTATGCATAGGCGCTAGTTGGGACCTTCCCCTGTAAGCAATGCTGAAAGAGATGCTTATGGAGGCACGGGTCTTTGACGAATTTGATCAAAGTGCAATGGTTGTAAGGTACGATACCACCTTGACATGGAAGCTTTTGCTGTAGTTGAATGTCAGGAGGATTGATGACATCTATGGGCAATGATTTCTCCCATAATTCCACCCGAGGATGCCCCTTTTATGGAGAGGGATAATCCAAGGTACCGCTTCCTTTTCGGAAAATACGTGTCAAAGTCGAAAAAAAGGAAGCCTCAACTGAACGAGGGGTTGCCGACGTGAGGGGTCAAAGTCCTGGATGTGATGGGTTTAACATAGGCATGTTGGCGAGGGGTGACTGAAAATTGATGATGGGGATTCAGTGGCCCGAGGTCTGAGTATACTAAGCAGCTTGGCGGCAGTCATAGTCATTTCTGATAGGGAAATCCCTGGAGTCGGTAGGACTTCCAGGGTGGGTATAAACTGGCTATGAATTTCATGGTGGCTTGTGTGTGGGGGTGTAATACTCCGACCAAGGGTGTTCAGGGACTGCTTCCATGGGAGGAAAGGTGAATGAGAGGGTGGGGGATGTAGTGCACCATTCGCAGTCTTTGTACACTTACCAAAAGAATAAAATAATGGGGTTTGGTTTGTACAAAACACAGAGATGGGTACCCCAGAACATGAAAGTGTTCGCTCACTGATGTTGTGAGGAAGGTGTTTTGTTGCAGGAAGGGGTCCCATTGGTTGGTCTCATGTGTGGGGTTGATGAAGCGGATGAAAAGTATCGCAGATGGGATTATTTTGGTGGAGGTATGGTGGGCCAAATGAGAGGCACGATAATGCGATTTTGATCTGCTTGTACAACCTGATTATCTGGGAAGGGGGTTTTAGCTTGTATGATAAACCTGACCTTATGCATGGTGAATGGATGGGCACGAGGTGCTTCCTGGACTAAAGTGGTAGGGCCATGGCATCACTTTTGTTGTGATATATGGGTGACGAGCGCCATGGAGGGGAGGCTCTATCGACCAATGAGGATGTTTATCACTTGAAGGGTGAGGTGATGATAAACACGGTCATATATGAGGACCCTATGGTTGATTTATGATGGAGAAATGATGTCAGGATATGCAAAGTTTACTGGGACTCTATCATGCTAGGGGTAGAATGATACCTACTCTAGAACTTTCAGTAGATGGAGCTGTGGATGGTTTGCGAGCTTTTCTTGGAAAAAAAACTACCTCAAGTGAAAGCATCTTCTTTATCAAATATTTATTGAAAGTCATGAGCTTTAAAAAATAAGATGGGAGAGGGCATACCTGCCGGCACTAAAAAATTAATTTTTTGGGAGTGTGATTATGTGGCATCACCTCTGTTCAATATGGAGTGTTGATCACGGTGCAGCTTACGATTCGAAGAACGGACCTTTTGATCTCTTGTTATGGTCCTCCCAAGTTTTTGAAAAGGGAGATATATAGGTGAATATGGCCCCAATTTAATTCATTTGTAATTTTTGTGTCTTCGAGAGGTCAGAGGCTTCTGTGTAGCAGTTCTTGCCATTGTAGTCATCCTGAGCACCGAGGATTAGCAAGATCATGCCCAGGTAACCTCCATGACGTCCTACACTTTCATTTTTTCATTTTGATGGTGTCGGGGTCCGTTCAAACTTGGTTTGTACAGATTATGAGTGTTTTTTTCCCTAGCTTTCACAGGTGATCAGGGAAAAGGTGGGCCCTCTGTGCGCATTTTCTAGGGATAAGCGCGCTAAAAGCGCTCTGTTCCCCTTCTTTTGTGCACCTTAAGCATGCCTATGGAAAGTACAGGTGCGCCCTAAGCATTCCTATCTAAGGGACATGCGCACAAAGCCGAGGAATTTTTTTTTGGATTTGGCCTATTTTTATGTTTGCTGATGGGTACCTGTTTTAATGACAGGTTGTGTGGAGGGAGTGGGATTGGCCCAAGATCTGAACTGTGTTGGCTGCTGATGCTAGGGCATGCTGTCAAATGGTGCAATGGGGGCTGCTGAAGTTCGCAGAGAGAGACCTTCTTCGGTCGCGGGACCAGTTGCTATGCTACTTGATTTGACATTGGTGCAGGAGGCGCAACGTGTTCGTGTTGTGTGGGATGAACCCGATCATCTGTCCTGAGATGGATGTGTATTTTGTGACCAAGTTACTCCCTCATGGTGAGGCACTAAGGTGTCCACTCCCTTCCGGGAGAGTGGACTTGGAGAGGTTTCAGAGACGTCACTGTTGTGGGGTGTCTCTGACAGAGGGATGCATCGGCATTGCATCAGTGACAGATTTGGCAAAGAGATGTGCTCTGGCGGTGATTGTGCAACTTGCAGGGTTGTTTGCTCCACATCGGGCATTAGGCCTGCAGGTTGGAGTATTATGTTGGTTGAGGTCCAGGCATTTCTATGATTTTGACAATTTTTGCTATGATGGGATGGTGGCACAACTCAACAAGGTCCATAGTGGTTCGAAGTTGTTTGCATATGCCAGCATTTTATGCAGCATTATGTACGAGAGGGTAGTGCTGCTGAGGCCAGTGGTGGCAGTGCCTCCTGGGGAGCCACAAGAGCCTCGTATGAGGAGGTGGGATATGGTGATTCTGTGAGGCAGTGGTGGCATGGTGGGGCGTTACTGGAATGCCACCACCGAGGCCTGGTTCAAGGTGAGCCCACATATGTTCTCACCATTCCCATATGCGGTGATGGACTTTTGGGGGGATCCAGATATGGGTCTCCCTCCTTGTTATGCTTGGGGACCAACAGGTATGTTTTCTATGTTTTTTGCATTTATTTGAGTATGTATGTGCTTATGTGTTTTGGTATTAACACTGACATATTTTTGGTTACTCTTGCAGATGTTGGCAAGGTGGGTCACCCCGTGGCTTGGTTGGTTGGCCATGATCCTCTACAGTGACCTAGGGGTGGTTAGGGAGGAGATGCTGGTGGAGGGTCTTTTCGTGGTGGTAGCCCTTTGGGAGAGGGTAGCAGCTCGACCACTGTCGAGGCTGCGACCGAGCAGGCTCATGCCGATGTAGCGGTGGCACATGTAGATTCCGCAGAAGCTCGTATCGTGGAACTGACTTCTCGGGTGTTAGTTCTCGAGGATGTCTAGGGTCAAGTGGACCGCTTAACCCAGGAGATGTATACTCGAGGTTTTATGGATGATATCGAGAAGGTCTGGCTAGATACTATGATGCCCTAGGAGAAGGACTATTGGCCTGTTTTACGTCGGGTGGCAGTCTCGGTTGTGACAACAGTTCCAGTGGTGGTACTGGGAGCAGTTGTGGGTCCAGGTGCCCTTCTTAATGGGGAACCCCCCTAAAGTATACTTGTACATGGGGAAATCACCCATTATGAGGATGCTTCCCCTATTTTTGATGACTTTTTGTATCTTTGGGCTGGTCGTTGGGTCAGCGACACTATTTTTGTACTGAGACATATACATTGTGATATATATATATATATATATATATATATATATATATATATATATATATATGTGTGAGAGATATTTTTTGTGGCTCTATATGTTGTGTCACCTGTTTCATTTTATGGATGATGTTATGCTGATGGATATCTATATTTTGGGTTTTTATGTATGTTGTTTTATTCGAGATGAATTCTAGTTTAGGATATTGTTGACTATACAATCAGCTATTTGGTTTTGACTCCTTGGTACATGTGTGAATTTAATATAGTCAAATTTTCTGCTTAATCATTTTGCACACAAATACTTTCTAAATAGATGTGTATCTCTTGTCTCAAATGTTTGGTTTAACTGCGACACTACTAACTGGGAGTCAAAGTAGACATGCATATGGTGTATGCCCCGATGGAGGGTGTCGCACATAACTCTAATTATGGCGTCATTTTCTGCCTGATTGTTTGTCGCTGAACCGATGCACACATCGTTTGAGAAGAGTGGTGATCGGTCAGGGTGGTAGATGACACAAGCAGCTGCGGCTAAACTTTGAGACCATCTTGATGCTCCATCAGTGAATCTGAAATAAGGTTCAGGTTGGTGATCCATGACGGCACTTTGAGCGTGTTTAATAAGTATTTTGGTCAAAAAATTTCAATGTGTACGTTCACTCTAGGGAAAGGGACATATTGGCCATTATGGGTAAAATTTCTTAAGGTAAAGGACGTTGATGGGGTTGCTGAGGCACGTCTCGTCTGATTCTGTCAAGATGTATGTCCCCCGTCAGAGGCAATGTTTGATGACGTAGGGTCCTTTCCACAATGTTTCGAACTTTCCTGGCCCTAGGGCTTCTTTTGTGACATCATAGCGGAGGACTAAATCTCCCTCGGTGAATGAGTGAGGTTTGATGTGGCAGTCGAATGATGCTTTTAACCTTTTCTTGTGGGGCTCGTTGTGTTGCAGTGACTGTCATCGGCTTTCATCGATGCGCTCTAGTTGTACTAGGCATTGTTCTAGAGGCTAGGTATAATAAAGGAGTTCGATGGTGGTGTGCAAATTTGGGATCTCGTGTTCTATGGGAATCACTACCTCAACCTCGTATACCAAGTGGAAGGGAGTGAAACCAGTGGATGTCTTTACAATCATGAGGTATGCCCACAGGGCGGAAAAGAGCATATGGTGCCAGTTGGTTTTATGATTATTCACCATGCATTGTAACATAGTTTTGAGTACTTTGTTTATAGATTCTACATGTCTGTTGGATTGGGGGTAGTATGGTGAAGCGAATTCATGGGTGAATCTGAGGTGGTAAGATAGATCCTCGAAAATTTCATTCTTGAAGTGTTTCCCATGGTCGGAGACTACCTCTTTAGGGACGTCGTACTGGGCGATCATGTGGTTAAATAAAAATCGAGCTCCAATTTCTGTTGTGTTTTCGTATGTAGGCATGGCCTCAGCCCACTTGGTGAAATAATTGACAACCACTATAATGTATTTATTGTTTCCTAATGAGGCAGGGTTGCAAGTCATGAATTCAATCCCCCATTTACAAATGGGACCTATGACAATGACAGGATGCAGAGGAGTGGGAGGTGCTCTTTCTTTTTGGGTGAAGCGTTGGCATCGTTCGCATCTTTTAACTCCCATGATGCAGTCGCAAAATAGGGAGAGCCAAAAATATCCTGCCTGCAGGAATTTTTTGGCGGTGGCCATTCCAGATAGGTGGTCGTCGCAAGCGTTGCCATGGCAGTAATTAAGGGCTTGTTCCACTTGGTCGTGGGTGAGGTATTGCTGTAAAATGGTGTCGATGCCTCATCGATATAAGACATTTCCCATCAGGAGATATAAGGGGGCCTGCTATCATATGCGCCGACAGTCATCTCAAGTGAGATGAGATCTGAACTTTTGGGTTTGCAAGAACAGGAGAATGTCTCCATACCAAGGGTCGTCGGTTGCTACAAAGAAGAGATGTTCATCTGGTAGAAAATCGCTTACTGGTGATCCCTTGGTATCTCCTAGGAGGTCCGTAATGAAATCTGCTAAGGTAGGCGCCTTTTTTCTTTTAAGGGAGTGAAACTCTAAGTCGTATTCATGGAGAATGACTATCCAGTGGGCGTACTTATGGCTCATTAGGAAGCACGTGAGCAGGGATTTAATGGGATTAATATCTGCAATGATTGTAGTGGTTCTTAAGATGACTTAGTGACGAAGTTTTTGGATTGCATAAATTAATGCTAGTGCAATATTTTCTTCAGGCTCATATCTTAATGCTGGGACCGATAAGGTTTTTTTGACGTAGTAGATTACATGCCCCTTCCCATCTGCGCCTTCCTACATCAAAAATATGGCTAACGTGGACTCAGAAGCTGATAGATACAGGATATAATCTTTTTCATAGTCTGGGGGACTGATGAGGGGCGCTGAAGATAAAGTTTATTTCAACGCATCGAATGCTTGTTGGGCGTAATCGTCCCATTTAAATGGGATTTCCTGGTGGAGTAGGCGCAGGAACCCTTGAGCGCAGGTGGCATAATCTGGGACATAACGTCTCAGAAAAATGGCCTTCCTCTGCAGGCTTTGAAGTTGCCTAAGGGTTCGAGGTTGTGGTACCTATTTGATGGCTTGGACCTTGAGGGGGTCCACACAAATGCCTTGCTAGGACACGATAAAACCTAAGAGTATTCCTACGCTGACGCAAAAGACACACTTGAGGGGGTTCAAGCATAGGTTGTATTGACGACATTATTGGAATACCAATCGCAGATCCTTGAGATGGTCTGAGCGCTTCTTGGAGCGGATGGTCAAGTCATCCAAGTAGGTGAGGATAAGGTGTGCCAAGTCATGAAATGTATAGTTCATGGCCCTTTGGAAGGTGGCTCTAGCGTTTTTTAGTCCAAATGGCATTACCTTGTATGCGAATGTGCACTAGAGGGTGGTGAACATGATTTTTTACCGATCTATATGGCAGATCTAGATTTGATTATACCTGGATAACCCATCCATGAAGGATGAGCCTCATGTCCTGTGCAAGCATCGATGACTTGGTCGATGAATGGGTTGGGATAATTTTCTTTAGGATACGCTTTGTTCAAATCCTGAAAATTGGTGCAAACGCATATAGTGCCCTATTTTTTCATGACGGGAACAGGGTTGGAAACCCAACATGTATAGGCGATGGGGTAGATAAACCCAGCTTTTTGAAGCTTGTTGATTTCTCTCTTTATTTCTTCTGCCTTAGATGGGTGCAGTTAATGTTGTTTATGGCGCAATAGAGGTACGTCAGGTCAAGTGTCAATATTGTGATGATAGTAGGACTAAACCCAAGCATTTCTGAGTAGTCCCATGCAAAGATATCTCGATACTCTTGTAGCAATTGGGTATAAGAGGTTATTTCTTCTGGAGAGCATGCTACCCCCAGTGAGATTTCTTTGACCTTTGCAGGATTTTGAGATATGTTCACATTGATGGTAGGTGAGATGCTTGACATATTTCCTTCCTCGAATGCATCAGGCGCTGGGACGGGGTTTTTGAACCAATCGAATTTCCCTGATGGAAGGAAATATTTTTATTTGATCACGTATATCTCTTATTCTTTTTTCTTGTAAGGAATAAACATGTGCTTGGGGAGAAAAATCGAACGGTGATGCATTTCATCCCATGGATAATCTAGCTCCATCATAGCCTCTAGGATATCTTCATCTGAATGAAACAAGGACCCAAACGGGGATTGTTCCTATGTAAGGTTATGCTGAATGGGGTTAATTCGCACGGAGCTAGTTGAGAGACACGAGAAGGATCCCATCGTGGATGTGGTGGAACCAGACGTAGTCGACAAAATGCAGATAGATTGGGTATGTACTGTCATAGGTACAACTACTCTCGCAGTTGCAGCTGACTCGACACCTATGGTAGATAAGCAGACAGCTCAAGTCGTGGTTTCGATACACAATGATATTAATTGTATATGGTGTGTCGTGCAATCGTCATTTGGTGGGGGGGAAATCTCCCTGATTGGTCACCTTTCGGTTGACAAGAATAGGATGGATTTGTCTGTCACATCCTCTTGGTTTGTTGAACTATTCATGGATTCAGAGTCCATGCCATCTTATCGGGAGAGGCGTACTATGGCTGATCACATACAAGTTAGTGCCATGTGGAATCTCGGTATGTAGTGACAATGACGTACTGGGTGGTTTTCACTGCATATCTGACATGAATATGGGACGTCCATATTAGCGCGGTGTACTATATGGACTGGATACCATCATTGGAACATTTCCAAAGCTAGGCAGTCAATGATGAAATGATAAAGTTCATCGCAAAGTACTCACCTTTCGATTGGGGGAGGGGGTCTGACGGGGAGCCTTTCAGGTGATCGTCGTTCTTCTTGTAGATACGAGATTATACAAGGTTCATCCTCGACAGATTGGGTGGGGGGATCCTCTTGGTAGGATCGCTCAATTGCATGTAAGGCGTCCCTATATTGCGGGATCTCTGGGTAAAAATAGGTATAGTGCCTATAGTTGTTGTAGAGAGCGCATTCATGATTGGTATAGTGCCACCGGTTTTGCAATGGAAATTTCCTTTGCAGGGGTGGTTTCGACTATTTCTTGGATGGGTGGGGCCTCCTCAGGACTGAGGGGCTTCAATCCTGTGGTAGTGACGTGGGTGGCTCCTATTCCTGTAAGGGGAATGAGGTACCAAATTGGTAGTGCTAATGAAATTTTTGGTAATACCAGTGTTGCCAAAACCTGCTGGGAGACGAAACTAGCTGGGGGGTAGAGGAAAGGGCTTTGGGAGGCGGCGTAGGCTAGAGAGGCTGTCGTGGCCGATGACTCGGTGCCATTAATACTTATTTTCATGTCCTAACTAGCTTCGGTGCTTGATGTGGACATCATGCACACCGGAGCACCTGTGACATCGAGTGATGACTCAGGGGTTATGGGTGGATCTCCTAGGAATGACCCTAGAATGGACGACAATTTGAATTGGCTGGGGCCATATTCTTGGTACCATGAGAGAGCATATGAGGATGTATCTATATAGGGTAGAATTACATCAATGTTTGTTAGGGGTCGCTTCTCGCTATGTGTCAATTCGTCTACAATAATGATGCGGTCCTCGTGGGGGAACATTATGATGCGAAAGACAAAGGAGGCTATGGCAGACATGGCATACATATAACTCTACCCAAGGAGTATATTGTAGTCCAAGTGAGTGTCCAAGACTTCAATGTCTATGTGGACTATCTTTTTTTCTAAGCAAACCGGGAGGTTTTTGTAGAGGCTGACGGGGGTTGATGGACAACCGTTGTACGCTCTAAGCGTAATGATTGAGGGTTTTAGTTCGGGAGACCCTAACTTTTGCCAAATTTTTTTGGACATGATGCACGTGGATGCACCCTCGTCTATGACACATCGGTGAATTTTGATATTTTGGACATGATGCACGTGGATGTAAGTAATTCCATTCTGGAATCATGGTGAATGGGTAACTAAAAATATGTTAGGAACACAGTGGTGAGGGTGCCAAAGGTTCCATGTGAAGTTGAGGGTTTCTCCACATACCACTTCGTGGCTACTCCTGTCACAGTGTGTTGAATAGTCTCAATCAAGCAGATTCAACAAAGCTAAGAAAGGTGACTGGGAGGTTGACGCCATTTCCGTGTGAGAAAACAAAAAAAATTTGGTTAGGAAGAGGGTTGGTCTGCGATGTACCCTACTGTGTATTCGGCTGGCTTCCTGAATGGGATGCACTCCCCTACCCCCTAGGGGTCGTGGGTGGAGTGGTGTGTAGTGTGGTGTTTGGATACCGACTAGGGTTCCTAACTACGGATGCCTCAATAAAGGACAAACCAATAATGGTGGCAGCATTCCGTCTTTGATGCCTAAACGACAAAAGACTTGAAACCCCTCCTGGTAATGGGGGGAGGTCCAAAAGATGCCTATATCGATGAGGTCCCCTTGGGTCTGTTCTAGTGTCAACTAGGTTTGGTTTTGGAAAAATTTGAGAGGATATAGTCTATGATCAAAGAAAAATTTTGGTCACATACATAAAACAAAGAAAAAATTAAATAAATTTTCCCTTTAAATTAATTCTATGTGATCAAGAAATCAAAAAATTGGTTTTTGTCTATTTGCGTATGATACTCAAAATCCTAGAAGACCTATTCGTCCTCACACACTCAAATGTAATTGGACCTTGATAATATATCTTGCGAGTGCTGCCACAATGTCACGTAAGAGCTAGCGACGCCCCCAGTCAGCCGAAGAAAATCCACCAAGGTAAGGGTAGAGGGTCTGGCGCTTTCCTACACCGTCACCTATAGGGAAAGGATGCCCTAGTTTTGGTCACTTAGTACCACCGTCCCACGTGAGCATTCAAGTCATGGGCTTCTTGGTAAGTCAGCTAACAGTACCGAGTATCAGCCAAGTTAGGTAGCCTTGACTGATACCTGCCCGCACTGCGCCTAAGAATAACCACCTCTGAAACGGGTCTCTGCCGCACTCAGGTTTTCTTTTCTGTGGGCTGATAGGTGAATATGAAGCTCCCTAAATAGTCAACTTCTATGTTACAAGATGAATAATGAGCAAGGTGACTTATTGGATGCCTACCCCCTTGATCCTAACTTAAGCTATAAATTATTTTGTGGCCCCTATGGGGAGAATTTAGTGAGTTTGGTTAAGTTAGTTTTAGGTGTCTTTGCTTCTCTTAGTGAGTGAATGGTGAGCACAAAGTGGACAAGAACATAGTTTGAATGTGTGGATATTCGATGATCATTTTCAAAATCCCCTATTTAAACTATGTTGTATTGTTCCTTGCTCAACAGAAAAACATGTGCGGATATGGGCTGTTTTCTATTTTTCCTACTTAATCTATGTGATCAACTATAGGGAGATGGCAAGTTGTGAATAGGGAGCATTCACATTCTTACCTACGATCACCGGAGGGTGCAAAGGTAGAAAATATTACTTTCTCTTCTATCAACAATTCAATCCTAGTCTCGAAAAGCCTGTGCAAAAATTGAACTAAACCGATAACTTTTACATTGGAAAAAATAAACTAGCTACACATGCGTGGTCTTGAGCCACTTAATTTGGCTAGTTATCTAGGTGTGTTAGTACCAAAATTTGCAAAACATACCTTTTTTTTGAAATGCAATTTATTTTTCTCCCCTACTTAAACTATGTGTAAACTTTGAAAAAATAAACTTGAAATAAAACTTACAATAAGCCTACAAAAAGTAGCTAAGAGTGAGCTTTAGAAATATGCGAGGTACCACAACTAGTGCTGGCAGGTGTATTAGGGGCTACCAAGAACTTTACAAGCATGAAAATATAGAAATAATGGACAATTTTTTCTTTCTGTCTTTTGCGCGCAAAAGGATGAAACAGGAGCGATGTCTGCACGCGGGTCAGCTCTGAATGTGCACCTTGGGCACATCTATGGGAAGGAAAAGCGTGCAAATTCCTACAAAAATAATTTTTTGGAGCTGTTCTGCTTAAGTCTGTCACTTGGGATGAACTAGGGACTGCAAGAGACATCAAGGGAAATTCAGCTCCACTGCACAGCACAAACAAAGGTCTCCACAAAAAAGGCACAACCACATAAACTTGGTAATAAATGTTAGTGGAGTCGCCAATCCTATTGGAGTGTGTTTGGTGCACGTATGTATGAAATCACACCAACTTAAGGGGTGTGGTCTACCCACTTAAGTTATTGGTAACAGGCAGAAAAAGAAGTGGAGTAAAGAAATTTAGTGGAACAAGCTAGAATAATAAGCATGCTAGATAGAGAAATAGCATGCATATATAAACTAAAACTAAACTAAAACTAAAACAAATAAACACGAGCTCTGAAAAGAGTCAAAGGGAAACAATAATACGAAAGTGACATTTCACCACTCCCAGGATTGCGTGCATTTCGGGTCATAAGGCACAAAAAGGCACTCTTCACAAAGGATAATGCACGCAAAAGCATTTGTAACTTTCTAAAATTTGATTTTTCCTCAGACCTTAGAGATTTTTTAAATACTTTCCAGATTTTGTAATGTGTTCCAGTTTTGTAAATCCTTCTTCTTGACATTAAATAATGTCGTCTTCTACTTGTACGATTTTCCAGTGTTAACAATAAGAGTTGTGTAGTTTCATTGAGGAAGCAAACATAGTTGACATTTAAACCACTAATGTATGTTTCACCTAGAACGATAAAATAGGTGAATGATCACATATATCCTCTTAGTTGGACCACTTACCGATATCAAACCATCTTCTCACTTGCAGTAATGAGTTATTTGCAGATATTCTTCCCTCTACGGACTGAAATCATTGACCTATCTGCCTATCATGGAAAACTCTTGGAAAACCCCTCAAATTCCAATTAAAATTTGAGAAATATTGGCTCACATATCAAAATATCATCAGTAAAATTATGGAGTTTTAGCAATGAATGGACCACATAAAGGGATAAAAAATGTACATCTTCCAGCAAAATCTCAAACAAATCAAAATTTGCCTCAAACAATGGAATAAGGAGGAATTTGGAAACATGTTCCAAGAAAAATAGCTTTGGAAAATGAAATGACCTCCCTCGAATAGGAAATCATCCTTAATGGTCGACCCGAGGAGATCAGTGACAGATAAGTGGTGCTCATAAATAACTTGGAGGATCATTACAAGCAAGAGGATATCTATTTGAAAAAAATCCAAGATTGGTTGGCTCAAGGATGGGGAGCACAACACATCCTTCTTCCACTATTCAACCATTGAACACTGCTCCAATAATCATATCACACCTTTGTGCACTCAGAATGGGAAAATACTAGACAAACATGAGGACTTGGAAGAAACCCTGGTAGACTACTATTCATACCTACTATTAAATCCTCAGTCGCACTGCAAATAATCCAGCAACAATATCGTAAATAACATACTCAAGATGAACACTAAAAGCCACAACACATCTTTTCTCTGACCTATCAGTGCCACTGTGGTCAATGAAGAAATACAACAAATGGTTGAGATAAAATCACCTGGACTAGGTGTCTTCACGGTCTCCTTCTATAAACGTTACTAGAATTTTCTTCATGCAAATATACTTAAAATTGTAGAATACTCGAGGGAAAACATCAACATTCTACTAGTCTTCAATTCCACATTTCTTGCTCTCATGCCAAAGCAATAAAACATGGCATCCCCTGGTAAGTTACGACCCATTTCCCTTTTCAATGTTATTTAAAAATGTATTACCAAAGTGATTTCAAACTAATGAAAAATGATCCTCCCTATCCTCATATCCTCTGAGTAATCATGATATGCAAAGGGTAGACAGATCCTTAACAGAATCATCCTTGCCCACGAAGCCATCCACTCCTTCAAAACCTTAAAGCAACCAAACATTCTCATATAGTTGCATCTATCCATAGAATTCAACAAACTCAACTTGGATTATATGGAAAGTGTTCTCCTAGATTTTTGTTTCAATCCCCATTGGACCAAATGGGTCATGTATCTAGTATCTACTACCTTTCTCTCCATTTTTTTCAATGTATCCCCCTTGGACACTTTCATACCCACCTATGGAATTAGACAAGGGGATCCCCTTTATCCCTTCCCCTTGATACTTATGGTGGAAGGACTTGAAAGATCCATCAAGTAAACTCTTAGGCAAGGTACTCTGCAAGACCTTGCACTCCACAATGACATCACACTCTCACACCAAGATTTTTTTTTATTATATCCTCCTCCTGCATCACCCATATATCAAAGAAACCAAAAAAGTCAAATTAATCCTAACCCTCCTCTGGAAGCATCAAAAAATTCCATCAATCTTGAAAAATATCAGATGTTATTATTTAACACACCTTATCACTCAAATAAATATATTCATAATCCTCGGTTTCTCCCTAGTACCCCACCCATTCAAATACATGGGTGCCCTCTTCACTAATTTTACCATCAAGCATTCATCATGGATATAACTACTAGAAAAAATCCAAAATAAACTGGAAAAATTGACCTTGTACTCACTGAACATAGCCAGTTGCCTCATTCTCCTTAAGTTTGTCCTTCAATCAATGCCTAACCTTCTCTTCTTTTTTCTAGCTTTCCCAAACTAGGTTCTAAAAAATATGAGAAATTTCCAAATAAATTTCCTATGGGGGGGATGATACCTTAAGAAAAAATGGCCTCTTGTCAAATGGTGTTATGCAGGAAAATCCTTTCTACGGAAAAAGATGATCCCTCTAGCCCTAGAGTGGGTCTAGTAACAACAGGGAACAATTAGAAACCTACTTTCCTATATTTTAAAGGCATGAAGATTGTGAATAGGTCACCTACCTCAATCTGATGCTAATTCTCGTTCGAATCCTTTGGTCCTTCGTGTTCCGTGGTCATATCTTCACCACTATTGACACTTGGTTACTTGCACAAAGGATAAAAATGACAACAAACATGAAATCATAACATATATAATGCATATACAACCTACTTAGTTGATCAAGGAAAACTAAGAATCCAATCACACATTAATACAAGAATGGAAAGCACAAACCAATCGTATTATTTTAAAATAAAGAGGGGGAGTTACAACCTGTGCCTTGATGTCGCAGCTTTCCTTTGATGGGTCCTGATTCAGGCACGTCTCCAAAGCGCTCTTTCAACTTGATGTGAGGGAAAAAGGTCTCAACTCTCGCTCAGTGTCTATAGAAACAAAAAGTCTCTCTGGTGTTCTTATATCTCTCCTCTAACTAACAGAGCTATGGGATATTTCCCATTATATAGCAAAGGAGGAGGGAGCATGGATCCACTTTAGGTGAGGAAATGGGTTATCCCTTTGGGTGGTTCTAGTTTTGTAGGAGAAAAGAGGCCAAATGGAGTTGAAGCTTAGCTCTATCTTCGGGAACAAACAACCAAGTCTCCGCCATGAAGCTTCTAGATCTTGAAGCTTCACTTTCATTTTTAAAAAACTTCCTAGAAGGGGATCATCACAAGTATGAGATTCATTCTAGTTCCAATCAGCGTAACCCTAGACCAAAAAGATGCCATCGGCATGAGCAAGACACAAAGAAGGCGTGCCACTCCAGATAACTAGGTTTACAAAGAGCTACTTCAGGAATGGCCAACAAAGATTTTATTCATTATGATGAAGAGGACATGAAGGCATACTTTCATGATGGAAAATAGGCACAGGGGTCACTGTTAAGGGTCTCCAGGATCAGGAATGGGGAGTACAGGCACAATGAAAAATTTATGTGTAATAGATGCCCCCTAAAGCATGAAGGTTGAACGAGAGTGAGGGGTGAAATTATTATGAATAAGTGCCAGGACCAAGACATCATCTTTGGAAAACCTACGCAAACTAGCACACATATACATAAACTGATATCTCTGAAACAATCACGTGGCATAAGGTATGGATGTAGACATCCATAGAAGTAACATGAAAGAGGATATGAGGTATGGTCGCAGCCATCCAAATTGTTAGTGTCCTATGATTTGTTAGATTGTTGAGATCAAATGCACAGGGTAACATTAGACCAGTCTTTGGAGTCCTAGGACCTAGCCTTCCTGGACTCAGAGAGTGCTCTCTCTATTTGTGCAAAGGATGTGAACTTGTTTGCTTTTAGGGCTTTGATTTTAGGCTAGTTGTTAAGTGTAGGGTTTGTTTGTTTGTTTTGGTTGGATAAGATGATCAAGTAGAATAGATAGAGTGAGGAAATATTCAAGTCATAAGGCTATGGAGTCAATAAAAGTCAAGAAAGTTTCAATAGAAAATCAGGGTGGATCACAAGGCAAATCTAGCATTGGTTAGATGGATTCTCAAGGTTTTTGTGAAATGAAGTGAACATCAAGTTTGTGAACAAAGTAGGACAAAGGGAAATTAAGAATCCTTTATCATGTACTTAAAAACAAGGAAAGACCTCAACACTATTTAGCATGAAGAAGAAATCAATAGACAGGGCACACCAATAACTCTTTGATTCAACTTAAGCAAATAAGCATTTCAAACATACAATCCAATGAAATATAGAAGGCGAGAAACTCATTTAACTTATATTGATTTCACCTTAAAGGTTATAAAACATTCAAGATACACATATAAATTTAATCAAAGAAGATGGACTGCCTAAACATCATTGATCATAGCTATGAAGATCTCCAAAACAATTATTCAAGCATGGACAAAGGGTATGATCAAAACATAGCCTCTTTGGCAGACCTAATCAATGGTACTTTGGAGAGATACCACAAGAACAGTGTTTACAGACATCAAACAAGAAGGTCTAACCATAAATAATATTTGATACCTACTGCATTAAACCATTCATTAAATAAACAAGCTTGGGGGGTCTAGAGAGCAATTAAGAATTCTCTAAAAAGGCCCAGTAGAGGAAAACATAGTGGCAGTGAAGAGAAAACAAAGCTAAGGTGCTTTTGAAAACATTTCTTAGTCTAAAACCTTTGTCCTACTACAATTTAGAAGGATGAAACACAATGATACATGAGAAAAAAATAACTGAAAAGAAGAAAACCACCATTAACCAAGCTCAGGGATCCTGCAAGCAGCCTTCTTCATCATCAATCAAGACAAGCCATTCAGAAACTCCACATCACCAATTTCTTCTCCAATCTAAAAAAAAAACTATGTATTGCTCCAAAGAGTCATCAAATGCTAACATTTACAATGAAGCCCTCATGCTCTATTTATCTAGCAAAGGATGGAAAAAACCCTAGATAGGGTTGGAAAATGTCAAAATCACTCATAAATGTCATAAATTCCCAAGAGACCATGTAAGGCCCAAGGCACAAAATATCCCATGAAATAAATGGAAAAATAACTTCTAGCACCTAATTATAGAGTGATTTTCCTCAAAAAAAAATTAAAATATTATTTTACAATAAATGAGTGTGTTTTGTTGACTTTTGGCCAAAAACACATAGTGCAGTCTATAAGCACAGCTCCTTGACAGGCAGAAAATGGGTCCACGTGCAGCCAAGTTATGGTGAACTTCCCGATGTCAGAGTTTGCTCCGTGATGGCCCGTTGGAAAGCCTACTGATTCAAATTTCCAAATATACCTTTTATTTTCTTATTGAGCCGCTGTAACGTGTCCAAAAATTCAAATTCCCCAAACTTCTCTAAGCGTAGCACCAAGATAGGCAGAAAATGGGTCCACTTGCAACCAAGTTTTGGTGACCTTCCCGATGTCTGATTTTGCTCTGTGATGGCCCGTTAGAAAGCCTGTTGAGTCTACCTTATAAATGTATCTTTTTTTTTCTGATTGATCTCCTGAAACCTGTCTAAAAATCTAAATTCCCCAAACTTCTCGGAGCACAGTGCCAACACAAGCAGAAAATGGGTCCACTTGCAGCCAAGTTTTGGTCACCTTCCTGATGTTGGAATTTTCTCCGTGATGGCACGTTGGAAAGATTTCGGAGTGAAATTTCCAATTTTACCTTTTATCTGATTTAGCTCCTATAACTAGTTGAAAAATCCAAATTCCCCAAACTGCTCTGAGCGCAGCGCCAAGCCTGAAAATGAGGCAGAAAGGTGAAAATGAGGTTTTTTTGGCCTTTTGAGGGGTCAAAAATACTCCAAATGCTCTGAATTTTGGTGAGCATACTGTAATAGGAATTAGGATTCCAAAAATACAAATTTCTCCCTCTGAGGATGTCTGAGGAAAAAGCGTAGTGCCAAGGGTGTTGTGCTTATAGGCCTCAAAATTTGCAAAAAAAATAAAAATCTTGGTATTTTTCCTCTTTGAGTGCTTGGATTTTGGTTTGGGCCTTTTTGAGTTTTAGCCCTTGCAACTTGGTCTCTCAGGCTTGCTCTTTGATCTTTTGTTTGCCTTTATCTAGCTTCTTGGTAGAAAAGGAAGGCACAGTCCCTTGCCTTTTAGAGGAAGCAAACACAAGCCTTTTTCCTCTTTGATATGTCAATGGAAGAGGTTTAATTGTGATCATTTGGATGTCTTCATCATGGCTGCCATCATTTGTCTCTATGTCTTCCTCTTCATTACCTTGACTGTTGCCTCCTTCCTCATTTATCTCATCTTGATTTGCATCCACCTCCATGTCTTGAACTTCATTTCTGACCTCTTCACTGATTTATGCACCTTCACTTTGTTCCTCATTATAACTACTTGTTTCATCACTGTTGTAACCTTCATTTTGGCTGCCAGTCTCTTGATTTTCTTTATTGTCATCATCTTCCCCTGTTTCCATGTTGCCTGCTTCTTGTTGGCTCAATTCATCATCACCCTCATCTTCATTTTGGTTTGATCCATTGTTACTCTCATTTTCATTGTCACTTGCTTGTTCACTGCCACTTCCTTCTTCATCTGATATCATGACTAGGGCTTCCCTTAGACGACCCTAGGCCTTCTTATAAAACTTGGTAGGAGGAGTGAAATGAAATGATTGTGAGGGTGGCTCTTGCAAATGAGTGGGATGGAGGTGGGTTTATGACTGGTTTTCTTTGGGCTTGGAGGAGGGCTTAACTTGAACTGATTTGTAATTACCCTAACTCATACTCTCCTTGACTGATAATTTCTTTTTTGGAAATCAAAACAGAGGGTTGTTTTCCATGAAGACCTAGGGTTTGATCACTTTCCCTTAATCATTAAATCACAAAAATCACTTGGAAGATAAGGAAACATGCACCTACCAATGCTAACTTTTTTTCAGGTCCTTAGATGTAGCTTAAAGGTTTCCCCTTGTTTTTTTGGAAATTTTTTGTAGGTAGGAGAGGCTTTCTGCTCTAGGCGCAATGCTCTGCACGAGCTGTCAGGTGTCAGGTCCTCTTAAGTGCAACGTCGGGCGTTCTGGGCCATTTTGGCTCTCTAAGCGTAGCATCGGGAATTTTGGGCTATTCAGGCTCTTTGATCATAGCCCTAGGAAGGTTATGGGCCATTCAGGCTCTCTAAGCACAGCGTCGGGCAAGTTCTGGGCCAGTCGGGCCTCTCTCTGTCATAAGCGTTGTGCCTAAACTCCCTACGCGTAGCGCCTTTTGCAAAGAAAATTTGGACGCCTTCCCGATGTCCAAATTGGGCCCATGATAGCTCATTTGAAATATTATCCTATTTAATTTCCAAATATACCTTTTTTTATCTTATTGGAGTTCATTTGACGTGTCAAAATTTTATTCTCCCAAGACTGGTCAAAAAGTGCTTAATGATGGTGCAGAAATGCAGAGTGCTGGTGCAGACAAATTTGGGATGCCTTCCTCAACTCAAAATTGATCTCATGATAGCTCATTAGAAAGCTATTCAAGTCTAGTTGTCATTTGACTTATTAATAAATTCATTTGGACACTATAGCTATGAGAAAACCTTATTTTTCCAAGGTCACTCCAGAAGTGCAACAATTCTCCCGTGACACCTGTATTTTTAACATTGCTCCCAAACCATGATACCTGTGTAAAAGCTGAAGGAGGTTTCTCTTCTTGGACCTATGATGGAAAAAAATCTCTATCACTTTTTTCAAATTCGTCTCGTTTTTTTTCAGAAACATAGCTTGAAGAAAAACTGGCCCCAGGTGTGGCAAATGATTTGTCCTTTGGAAAGAATTCTTGGAAAATAATGGAGGCATAATGTTTAGGAGTTGGTATGGATTTATGCTTGCTGATATGACCTTTTAAAATTTTGGAAAAAGTGTCAAGCTTTTCCATTACCTCATATGCAGACTCTGAAACTGAATGATAGTCTTCTTTGGAAATGATGACCTTGGAACACATGAAACCCTAATTGACCTAGTGGGGGGTTCTTTGACCTCTCTTTGACTGAAAATTGGCTTGGAATATTTAAGTGAAAAACAGAGTCTTGAAAAAGTGGTGTAATGAAGATTCAAAATCCAATGTACTTGATTTATCTAAAGATCCTACAGAGATAGTTTTGAGACCATCAATGCTTGAGGAGTTTTAGGGAATCATGGGAAAGAGTTAGGCTTATAGGAAAACCCTAGATGGACAATGGAGTCATAGGCAAGGGACAAGCAGAGTAATGAGATTATGGGTATGAAAAAGGATGGAAATGAGAGGCAAAAGCCATTTGGAGTTTGTAGGAGTTACAAGGTGATCATGAAATGGAAAAAGGGTAGGATAGTGAAAAAATTTCTCTAAGGATAATGAACGTAGTGAGATTTCTTAAACTCACAATATTCATGAATTTTGTTTTTAGAAATCTAGGATAAGTATTTAGTCATCTACAAAATAGAAAAAAATTACTGATGACTAGCAGTGGCTCCACTTGGGGAGGGAAAATCCTTTTTAAGAGGTGTCCAAAACTTCAGATATCTGGGTTTATGAAGACCAGTGCCTCATCCATTGGCAGATTTTTCTTCTTTCAGTTGCTCATGTTTCTTTTGAATTTATGATCTCAAGAATCTGAAAAACATGATTACTTCAACTTCATCTCTACCTACCCATCCTACTTTCCTAACATTTTTTCCTCCTTGGGTGCACTTGAACTAGAAAACCCTTGACATTCTTTTATTTTGAAAGCAAAAATAAACTATCTACTTCTACCTTTATCACTTCCAAGGGTTCAAATTATGCTATTGAACTCTTTTTATTCTCTACCTAGACTAACTGACTGTCAAGATTAAGTTGTATGATAGACTTCATTCTCTAAGCTTTTGACATGAAATTGAAAACATGGTTTGAACCAAGGTTAAGCAATCTGATTCACCATGGGTTGTGGCATTGGAACAAGTTGCACACAAGCATTATTTTTCTACAAATAAAACTTAGAAATCATGAGGGTTGTGATTGATCATTTGTTAAGCTTCCTCATCTTTCTCTTTGGCTCAGATTTGAGCATGGAGAACCAGTATCTTCTCTTCCTAATCTATTCCTACTGAAAATTCAAGTTTAGATGTTTTGAAAAGTTCTCTTTCACTATCCTATTAGCAATAAATTGAAAACATGTTCAACCATGATTAGGCTAGATGACTGAACAATACTTCTTTTGAACAAGTAGTGCCATTTAGGCTTGCACACTTTTAGCAGTACTCTTTTTTGGGTATGGGGTTGTACTTCTTTTTCAAATCTTCCCTCTTTTTCATCTTTCCTCTGTTTTTGTTTTTTCATTTTGGATCAGCATTCTAAGACTAAAAATTAGAAATATGCTCATAGTGCTAAGATTATTTTCTTGCCTATCTATCCTAATCTAACTTATTCATGGTATACATTCAGCCAGTGAAATTTATTTTCCTATACAGCCAATCAAATGGATGATTCCATGAGGGATCTTGATTTAGCTCTTTGAGTGTTTTGAAAAAATTAAAAGGCCACTCCAACCTCAATTGCATTTGAACAGTAGTGCCTAAAATGTTCTTGAAATTCTGCATCAAACTGCTCTTGACATGTTTTACTACCTCTTCAAATGTCTCTAACAATCATTAAAGAGATATTTAAATAATACATGAATGTGAATATTTGGAAAATAATCTTGATACATGACTGCTTCTTCTTCCATTTGGCTAAGCTTGAGATTATTTTGGAAAATAAACTCCACCTCTTCCTCATGATCATCAGAACTAGCAGCCTCATCATACATTGCAATGTTGTCTTCCAATAAACTTGATATGCTATGATTTAGTGGGCTAAATACAGTGTGAAAGCCACCGTGTTGATGAATAGGAGGACTCCTTGGCAATAAATCTTCTTGAGAAAGAAGTGCAACAACTCTCTTGTGATCATCAATTTCCAAGCCTTCATTTGATTCCCAATTTTCTAAAATTTCCTCATCACTATCATAGCTGCTATGCATTGGCTGACTAATTTTCTCAAGCTGATGAAATTGAACTTCCTCCCACAAACCAACTGTTGATTTGTCTACAAAATTAGCTTCTATTTGGATATCATAATCATCAACATATTGATCAAACCTTGGAGAATCATCAATATAAGTAATGTCACCAACCATACATATTGGACTATTAGATTGTTTTTCTTCGAATTGATCTACAAATCCATTTTCTGCTCTATGGTAGCTAGGATTAGGAGGAAAATAAATAGAAATTTTATGTTCATATTAAGGTTTAGAGGCTGACTACATGTTTATAAGCTGATTTATTTCCTCTTCAGTTAAAAAATGAGGCATTTTTCTCTTTCTTTGGAAATAACTACAATAGTTCTCTTTCTTTTGTGAAAGTTGATTGAGAGGTTGGATGTCTTCTTGAGCCTCATCTAGAAGAGATGATGAATCATCACTTGGGCCTTTAGAGAGATCCCATGGGTTATTTTTCATTCCCTGATTGATTTCATCTCCAACCAACTCTTCTTGATTTTCATGATAGTTAACCTGAGCATGACATTCATGGATTGCCTCTGATAGTTTCTTAGGGTGCCAATTTCTTTTGATAATCTGAAATGAATTAAAGCATAATGGTAGAGACTCTAAATGTGTTTACTCCTTCTTTATTTCAGATTCTGTAATCCCAACAGCTACACCAAGATGTCTTAAAGGAAGAATTTCTGAATTTGAAAAAGGGTTTGCATTATCCATTTCTTTCCTTACAGATTATTTATAGCAGTCCACCTTGTTACCATTCTCAACTTTCTTGTAATTCTCTCTTATTATTGAAGCACAAGATATAGGAAGGTATCTAGTACTTTAAAACTTTCAGCATCTTCTTCTTTGTAATCTTGCTCAACATGCATATTTTGATTGTTATTCTTGCCCTGTAATGACTGAGTTTTTTCTTCCCAAGGAAAAGGTATAGGTTGTTTTGAATAATTAGCACCAACCTCAACCTTGTACTCTTCCTCTTTCCTGCCAGGTATATGCATCATTTTTCTGATTATGTATGTCAAAATCTCTAGCTTTACCTCTGAAGATATTAGTTTCTCTTGATCTGCTTTGTCTTTCTCTATTACTCTTAGCTTTCCCTCCCTGTTTAGTATGTTGGCTTCCACATCAACTTCTATACTTTTCTTTTCCTCCAGGGTCAAAGGATCTCTTTCTCTTATCTAGAAAGCCATCGCTGCGTCAAAAGCATTTGGGTAGTGCAAGAGAGCCCACCCTAGGGGTGGATTTATCTTAGTAGGTATTGCATGGTATAATTTATTAAACATGGCTGAAAAGTGTTGTATTGTCTCCCCTGGATGTCTTTTCAAATGGTTGTATTCCTTTATGATCATAAGAACATTTCGCATGATTTCCCACCTATCTAAGAAAAATTGAGTGGATAGATGAAAATTGCTAATGCTTGTAGCTGGAAGGTCCTTAAACCAACTCTTAATTTTCCCTTGTAATGATAAGGAAAACATTATAATACGCACATCATCTTCTCCTACTTCAAATAGGTCAAATAGATTCTCAATATTTTTAATGTGTTCTTCAGCCATGACTTTTGAGTTTTCTCCATCAAATCTGGGTAGTTTATTTACAAGATTTTCTAGGAGGGCCTGGAGGATATGAGGAAAAATCAAAGGCTTGTATCTTTCTAGGACCTTTGTGGGTATAGGTAGTGCAAAAAGAAATTTATGATTGTTTGAGGTGTCAGAAAGAGCAAGAAAAGTAGCATGAGGCTCATGTTTCACTAGGTCTTCTGCAGGTGTATATGGGGTAGACACATGTGTATAAGTTTGCTCATGGTCTGCAATTTGAGGCTTAGCTTCTTAAGGCTTGAGTTCTTTCCAATGATCAATGTAGATATCATCAGTTTATTCTTGATCAGGCTTGAATTAGGATAGAACATAGTTATAGATCAAAGCAATAATTTTTTGAATCCCATCTAGGCCTGAGTGCTCTTTCTTTTTAGGATGACAGGTCATGTTTAGGTTCTTCCTCCAATGGAATCTTTAGGTCTATGGAGAGTTTTGGAGTCACCAGGTGGATGGTGTTTAATATTTTTAAGGATGTACTCATTGTCCACCATAAAAAAATTGAGGGATAATCTAAGGATGTCTGTGGGTTTTTTTGAGGTCCTAAGGTATACTTAGATTGTCACTAACTCAGAAGGTCCCACGGTGATCACCATTATGTTAGGTTCCTGTGATTTGTTAGATTGGCGAGATCAAATGCAGAGGGTAACATCAAACCAGTCTTTGGAGTCCTAGAACCTAGCCTTCCTGGACTCATATAGGTCTCTCTCTATTTATGCAAAGGATGTGAACTTGTTTTCTTCTAGGGTTTTGATTTTATTCTAGTTGTTAAGTGTAGGGTTTGTTTGTTGGTTTTGGCTGGGTAAAATGATCAAGTAGAATAGATGGAATGAGGAAATATTCAAGTCATTGGGATATGGAGTCTATAAAAAGTCATGGAAAGTTCAACAATGGATTGGGGAGCATCATAGGGAAAATCTAGCATTGGTCAATGGATTTTCAAGGTTTATGGGAAATGAGGTGAACATTAAGTTTGTGAAAATTAGGACAAAGGGAAACTAAAAATCCTTTATCATGTACTAAAAAACAAGAATGGAATTAAATACATAATCATGAAGAAGCAATCAATAGACATGGAAAACCAGTAACTCATTGATTCAACTTAATAAAATAAACATTCAAGGAAAACATTCCAATGAAATATAGAAGGCGAGAAACTCATTTAACTTCTAGTGATTTCACCTTTCAGGTTAGAAAACATTCAAGATACACATATAACTTTAATAAAAGAAGAGGGAATTACTAAACATCATTGATCATTGCTATGAAGAGCTCCAAAATAATTATTCAAGCATGGACAAAGGGTATGGATCAAAACATAGCCTCTTTGGCAGACCTAATTAATGGTACTTTGGAGAGAGACCTCAAGAACAGTGTTTAGAGACAACAAACAAGCAAGGCTAACCATAAATCATCTTTGAATACCTACTATATTAAAACATTCATGAAATAAACAAGATTGTGGGATCTAGAGAGCAGTTAAGAATTCTCTAGAAGGACCCAGCAGAGGAAAACATAGAGACAGTGAAGAAAAAACAGAGCTAAGGTGCCTTTGAGAACATTTCTTAGTCTAAATCCTTTGTTCTACTGCAACATAGAAATATTGAAACATAATGAAACATGAGAAAACAATAACTGAATAGAAGCACTTCACGATTGACCAAGCTCAGGGATCCTGCAAGCAAGCCTCCTCCATCAACAAGCCATTCACAAGCTCCACAACTCCAATTTCTCTTCAACCTCCAAAAGACTATGTATTGCTCCAAAGAGTCATCAAATGCCAATGTTTTTACAATGAAGCCCTCATGTTCTATTTATTTATAAAAGAAGGGAAAAAACCGTAGATAGGGTTGGAAAATGTCAAAATCACTCATAAATGTCATTAATGCCCAAGAGACCATGCAAGGCCCAAGGCATAAAATATCCCATGAAATAAATGCTAAATAACTCCTAGCACCTATTTTTAGAGTGATTTTCCTCAAAAAACATTAAAATATCATTTTGCAATAAATGAGTGTGTTTTGTTGAATTTTGGCCAAAAACACACAGTGAAGTCTATAAGCATAGCGCCTTCATAGGTAGAAAATGGGTCCACTTGCAGCCAAGTTTTGGTGACCTTCTCATTGTCGGATTTTGCTCCGTGATGGCCCGTTGGAAATACTGCTGAGTCTACACTCCAAATCTACCATTTTTTTTCTGATTCAGCCCCTGTAACCTGTCCCAAAAGCCAAATTCCCCAGAATGCTCTAAGCGTAATGCCAACACACGCAGAAAATGGGTCCACTTCCAGCCAATTTTGGGTGACCTTACCGATGTCTTATTTTGCTCCATGATAGCCTGTTGGAAAGCTTGCTGAGTCTAATTTTCAAAAAAACCTTTGGTTTTCTGATTGAGATCCTATCACCTATCCAAAAATCAAAATTCCCCAAACTGCTTTGAGAACAATGCCAACACAGGCAGAAAATGGGTCCATTTGCAGCCAAGTTTTGGGGACCTTCTCGATGTCAGATTTCGTTCCGTGATGGCCTGTTGGAAATCCTTTTGAGTCTAATTTAAAAATATACATTTGGTTTTTTAGTGAGCTCCTGTAACCTGTCCAAATATCCAAATTCCCAAAACTGCCATAAGCGCAGCGCCAAGCCTGAAAATGAGGCAGAAAGGTGAAAAATGAGGTGTTTTTTGGCCTTTTGAGGGGTCAAAAATGCTCCAAATGCTCTGAAATTTGGTGAGCATATTGTAATAGACATGAGGATTCCAAAAATTCAAAGTTCTCCCTTTGAGGATGTTTGAGGAAAAATCATAGTGCTAGGGGTGTTGCGCTTATGGACCTCAAAATTTGCAAAAAGCCAAAAACTTTCAAAATTCTCCCAAAATTGGTGGACACCTTCCTCATGGGGTTTGAGAAGCCTGTAGAAAATATTGAGGAAAGATTCCAAGGTTTACTTGGTCTTTTGCCTCTTTGAGTGCTTGGATTTTGGTTTAGGCTTTTCTGATTTTTAGCCCTTGCAACTTGTAGCCCTTGCAACTTGGTCTCTCGGGCTTGCTCTTTGATCTTTTGTTTGCCTTTATCTAGCTTCTTAGTAGAAAATGAAGGCATGGTCCCTTGTCTTTTAGAGGCAGAAAACACAAGCCTTTGTCCTCTTTGATATGTCAACGAAAGAGGTTTAATTGTGATCATTTGGGTGTCTTCATCATGGCTGCCATCATTTTTCTCTATGTCTTCCTCTTCATTACCTTCACTGATGCCTCCTTCCTCATTTATCTCATCTTGATTTGCATCCACCTCCATGTCTTGAACTTCATTTCTGACCTCTTCACTGATTTCTGCACCTTCATTTTTTTCCTCATTATAGCTATTTGTTTCATCACTGTTGTGACCTTCATTTTGGCTGTCAGCCTCTTGATTTTCTTTACTGTCATCATCCTACCTTGTTTCCATGTTGCCTGCTTCTTGTTGGCTCAACTCATCATCACCGTCATCTTCACTTTGTTTTGATTCATTGTTACTCTCACCTTCATTGTCACTTGCTTGTTTGATGCCATTTTCTTCTTCATCTGATATGGTGACTAGTGTTTCCCTTAGACAACCCTAGGCCTACTTATAAAATTTGGTAGGAGGAGTGAAATGAAATTATGATGAGGGTAGCTCTTGCAAATGAGTGGGATGGAGGTGGGTTTATTACTTGTTTTCTTTGGGCTTGGAAGAGGGCTTAACTTGAACTGATTTTTAATTACCCTAAATCATGCTCTCCTTGACTAATAATTTCTTGTTTGGAAGTCAAAATAGAGGGGTTTTTGCCATGAAGACGTAGGGTTTGTAGGCACTAGGGTTTGATCACTTTCCCTTAATCATTAAATCACAAAAAGCACTTGGAAGATGAGGAAACATGCACCTACCAATGTTAACTTGTTTTCAGGTCCTCAAATGTATCTTTAAGGTGTCCCCTTGTGTTTTTGGCATTTTTTTCACGTGGGAGAGGCTTTCTACTCTAGGCGCAGTGCTCTTCACGAGCTATCGGGTGTCGCGTCCTCTTAAGCGCAGCGTCGGGTGTTCTGGGCTAGTCGGGCTCTCTAACCGCAACGCTGGGCATTTTGGGCTAGTCAGGCTCTCTAAGCATAGCATCGGGCAGGTTATGGGCTAGTCAGGCTCTCTAAGCATAGCGCCATGTAAATTATGGGCCAGTCAGGCCTCTCTCTTCCATAAGCGCAGCACCCAAACTCCCTACGCGTAGCGCCTTTTACAAAGGGAATTTGGAGGCCTTCCTGATGTCCAAATTGGGCCTGTGATATCTCGTTGGAAATATTATCCTGTCTACTTTCCCAATATACCTTTTTTTCTCTTATTAGAGTTGATTTGACCTGTCAAAATTTGATTCTCCCAAGATAGGTCAAAAAGTTCTTAATGATGGTGCAGAAATGCAGAGTGTTGGTGCAGACAACTTTTGGATGCCTTCCTCAACTCCAAATTGAGCTCATTATAGCTCATTGGAAATATCTTCAAGTATAGTTTTCATTTGACTTATTAAGCAAGTCATTTGGACACTGCAGCTATGAGAAAACCATATTTTCCCGAGGTCACTCCAGAAGTACAGCAATTCTCCCGTGACACCTGTATTTTTGACATTGCTCCCAAACCATGATACCTATGTAAAATATGAAGGAGGTTTTTCTTCTTGGACCTATGATGGAAAAAAAAATCTCTCACTTTTGTCAAATTCATCACTGTTTAGTAAGAAACACAACTTGAAGAAAAACTGGCTCCAAGTGTGGCAAATGATTTGTCCTTTGGAAAGAATTCTTGGAAAATGATGAAGGCATAATGTTTATGAGTTGGTATGACCTTATGCTTGCTTATATGACCTTTTAAAACTTCTGCAAAAGTGTCAAGGTTGTCCATTACCTCATATGCAGACTCTGAAACTGAATGATAGTCTTCTTTGGAAATGATGACCTTGGAACACATGAAACCCTAATTGACCTAGTGGGGGGTTCTTTGACCTCTCTTTGACTGAAAATTGGCTTGGAATATTTAAATGAAAAATATAGTATTGATCAAGTGGTGTAATGAAGATTCAAAATCCAATGTACTTGATTTATCGAAAGAGTCTACAGAGATAGTTTTGAGACCATCAACGCTCGAGGAATTTTGGGGAATCATGGGAATTAGCCAGGCTTATAGGAAAACCATAGATAGACAATGGAGTCATAGGCAAGGGAAAAGTAGAGTAATGAGATTATGGGTATGAAAAAGGATGGAAACGAGAGGCACAAGCCATTTTGAGTTTGTAGGAGTTACAAGGTGATCATGAAATGGCAAAAGGGTAGGATAGTGAAAAATTTTCTCTAAGGACAATGAAGGCAGTGATATTTCTAAAACTCACAATATTCATGAATTTTGTTTTTAGAAATCTAGGATAAGTATTTAGTCATCTAAAAAATAGAAAAAAATTACTGATGACTAACATTATATTTCCATGCTTTTCTACGATACCCCGTAATTCAACTTCCTTTCCAAAAAAAAAAAATTAAGAAATGTTCTTGAAAATTAAAAGCTACCATCCCCAAATATTGTAACCATTATACTCCTAGTATAACATCAGCACATCCCATTGAAATGGAAGCATTGGACTATTCAATACATATTCCCCCGTGTTTAGCTTGATATTATGGCACTTTCTGGGGAAATTTATAGTTCCTCCATTTGCAACCATCACTTGACACTTTGGTGCTAGGCATAGGAAGCAATCCAATTTTTTGGCTACCTTCCAATGAATAAAATTATGGGTACCACTTGAATCAATCAACACTATTACATTTTTCTTCTTGATATGTCCTTCTATCATGAGAGTTTGAGGAGTGGTAATTCCTACCAATGCATTACAGTATATGGTCGGACTCATTTCTTCTTTCTCTAGGGTTGGTTCCTGGTGTATATCCTCTTCTTTTGAAGTTTCTTGTTCATTTTCTTCCTCCTCTTCACAATCTATGTAAAATAATTTCTTCTCAGCACACTTATGACCTTTAGTGTATTTTCTATCACAATTGTAGCAAATCCCTTTTGCTCTTTTCTCTTCCAATTGTTGTGGTGTCAACCTTGTAGGTTGTCGAAGTCTAGGAGTAGCAACACTTCCATCTTTATAAATGTGAGTGGTATGCTTCCTTGTCGCCATAATTTTACTTTCAATTTTTCTTTTCAACCTGAATGCCTTCTCCAATTAATTAGGTTCCCAAATGTGAACCTCATGTTGGATGTTATCCTTTAAAATCCCTATGAAGACATCAATCCTGTGTTCCTCTGGAATATCAGTTACCCTTTTATTCAATTTTTGGAAGTCCTCAATGTGCTCCACCATTGAACCCTTTTGTTTTAGATTTATAAATTGGCTAAAGAAGGTGTTGCTCTATGTATCATCATAATGTGTTATCAATTCCTCCGTAAAAATTGACCAAGTGACAATTTTTTTACGAGAGCAAAGCCATCGATACCATACAAATATTTTTTCCTAAATATAAAGTTGCAATGCGTACCTTTTGTGTGTTTTGCACATTATGTAGATCAAAATATTTCTCCATCTGTAGTATCCATCTTACAGGATCCTTACCATCAAACTTCCTCATATCAATCTTTAGAATATGGTGGGTCTTCAATCCAAGATTAGATTTTGTGAAATCACGATTAACATTTATTTTGTTCTCATTGTGAGTTTCCTTTACTATCTTGTCGCCATTAGGAATCATTTCTTGTATCAACTTTCTCAAACCTTCCTTCAAAACTTCAATGTCTTATTTTAGATCATCCTTCATGTCTTCCATGTTGCCTTTCATTTTTTCATCAATGTCATCCATCTTAGCTTCTATTCCATCCATCGTAGCTTACATGACCTTCTTAAAACCATCCATCTTAGCTTCCATGCCTTTCTTCAGACCATCCATCTTAGCTTCCATTTCATTTTTTGTTGCTCTTTTCGAGAGAAAAATTTGTTGCACTTGGTCTTGTAATTTTGATATATCATGTTTCACTTCTTCCTCTTCATGAGTCATAGTAGATCCTTCTAAGGGCTTAATAGGTGTTAAATTATTTTTAGGGGCCATTTTACAACCCAATACTAATATCTATGCTTCAAATTGATTTTTTAAACAAGACTTATGCAATTTTTTAAAATAATACACACCTTTTTCTTGCCTTTGAGGAGCTCCATATTGAAACTGATGTATCTCTGTAATTTCGGATCCCCAAGATTTTATCTTCGATCCTTTAATAGCACTCTGAATCTTCTTTTCAGTGCCACAGGTTTGACCTGATTTGGATTCTTCAAGACAAATTTATGCCAAATCTCTCACAATGACCTAATTATGGACTGGTTTAGTAGAGCGAAGAAAATACAGTATGTGTAATTTTAGAAAAATCTTACAGAATTCTAATCTGATGCTCAAAGAGGGAGTTTTGATGATTTTCCCAAGGTCACCTCTTTGAGATGAAATTCGGGAGCCTCCAAAAACCCTAACATCCACAGATCATATCTTCGACAATATTTCAAAACAAGATCTAAAATTTTTACACGATGTTCCTTAGGATTTCTTCGCAAATGGGTTTTTTTTTAGCTTATGAACCGTGTAGAAAAAAAATTATAGCATAAATTCCACGATGACCTGTTTGAAGCAGCAAAACCATAGAATCCAAAGCTCTGATACCAAATGTTGTGAAACTATCTCATAAAATAGAAGAAAAGAGAGATCAACAACTTGGAAATCAGCCTCTTCGAGGGGGGAACCTCCTTGAAATTACATAAATGAACAATTTTTTGATGATTCAAATGACAAAACCTCCTTTCTATATATAGGAGTCCATGGGGTCATAATATAATCCTATCCGACCTAAAAATAATAATGTAAGGGCACAAAAATAACAATAGTGGGATTTTATGGGGCACAATAATAACAATATGGGGACTACAGGGGTACAAACATAACAATAAGGGTGTTACACTAACAATAATAAGGGACTACACTAGTAATATAGGGACCTAAAAATCCCACTCCCATTTGCTTCGCTCTACTATGGAACAAGATACTAGTATAAAGTGGAGCCCCTACTCCTCCTAATTGCCCAATTTTAAAATGTAATATTCCCAATTAGCTATTACTAGTTGGAATATTATTATTGCTCCATTTTTGTAGTTAGAAGAATAAAAGGGCAATAAAACAATCCCAATGTGAAAGGGGGTCAGATTAGGAGGAAAAATAAAGCCACCTTGGTGTGAAAGGGGGCAATGCAGGTGAACTAGATCCAGTTGACCAAGTCAACAGCACTGCTACAAAAGGAGGGAAACTAGTAAGGATAGTGCAGTTTTGAAGGAGGAACCTTTTCTAGGAAGTCACCTCATTAATGAGTGGGGTTAGGGGTGAGGAGGATCACCAAGGATAAGAAGAAGGGGATAGCAGCAAGGAAGGCATTCAGTATTCATCTATGTTTGGTATTTTGACTACTTGTATGCTTTAGTTGTTTTGCTGTGGTTGCAGCACTGTTTAGTGCAAGGGATTCTCATGCGGGAATTCCATCCTCTTCTTTGGATCAGCTTGTTTAAGGGATCTAAAGGGAAGGTTCTGAGTTATTATTTCATCATCTAACTTAGGTTCAATTAGCCATCAACATCTACAGTGCAGTCTCTTTCAGAAACAGTGTATTTTATGCAGGTGCAGCAGTAGCATTGTTGAATCCCTTGATTTTGTGCTAGTGTTTGACGAGGAGGTGTCTATTTCGCTCCGAAAATTCTAATAAGGAGGGCCCTTGGCCATTTTATGTATTTATCAGCTATTTCATGTTATATTCAGTCATATCAAATACAGAGTTCCAGTAGACTGCGTTATTTTCTGCAATACTGCCTTTTATACTTGTGTAATTCCGGAAACCCTTGTCAGGTTGCCTTATTTCTTGTATAAAAGAGGTTAAACCTCCATTTCTTGGCTTTAAGATTAATATAATATCTAGATCAGTATTGATTCATCATTTTCTATAGAAACCCTCATGTGAATTATGCTATTGCAATCTTCAAAAATTCTGTTGTTGAAAGTCATGGGATTGGGGTGTTTTTAAGCTATATTAAGCTAGGGAGATCTGTTTAATGTAGCTAGGATGATTTGTTTCTGATTCCATTTGGTATGCAAGGTAAATACAGAATATATAAGAGGATCCAAGTCATTTTTCATGTCTTTATAGCGTAATTTTTTGAATACAGAGTTTTCACTGTCCAGAGTGCAACATTTCCTAAAAAGGAATATTTCAGTGGTATCGGAGCTCTGCTTTTGGCTCAGCTTCTAGGGATAATTTATCTACAGTATGGAGGAGGAAGGCATCTCGAAACTCCTACTTCAGACCATGCAGAACATTGCAAGAGACCTCAAGGAGATGAGGCATAAAGGGGATTCTATAGGGTTTTGCCATGAGGCAAGCACCAGCACTTCATATGGCATGGAGAATTCAACTGCACCACAACGCTATACCATGCCCTCATTCCTATCTAGAGAGGATAAGGAGTAAACCCTTGGAAATTATTTTGAGGAATATGAATCCCAATCTCAAAGGGTCAAAGAACACTTGAGCTTTCAGGAGTTTTGCCAGATCAAGGATGGGAGGAGAGTTAATCCTCATCAAAAGAAGGGAAGTTTTATGCAGGGATCAGACCTACAATGTAGTATGGGGAGGTTATTCTTGCCTACATATGATGGAACACCTAAGTCTACATCCAAGGCTTGGGTGGAGAAGTTGGACACTTACTTTCAACTCAACAAGGTTTCTGAAATAGAAGCCATCAAGATAGTTGTGTTGCACTTAGAAGGAAAGGCTCATTAATGGTGGTTCCATGATTTAACCACATTTGGGCATAATCACATCACTTCATACTCATTATTTACCAAAATACTAGTAGAAATATTTGATCCAAGAGATCTGGAAGCCCATTTTGTCAAGTTAACCAAGCTCAAACAGGAGGGAGATCTTGAAGACTATATTGCTGAATATTTGCAGCTTTCAGTGATGGTATCCAACCTCACGATGAGCAGGAAAGTATGCATGTTTTTTGATGGGGTGGATGAACCATTGCAGGGGTTGATCAAATCCACTAAACCAACCACTCTCCTTGAAGCCATGGAGAAAGCTAGAGACTTACAACACACCTTTCCCAGGGCAAGAACATTACTGCAGCAAGAGACTTCTTCAGGGCCAAAGCAGACAATCCTTGTTCATGATTTGAAGGAAGAATGTGTTGCAGGGGAGGCAAATTATGTGAAGACCTTCTCCAAAGAGGGGGAGGAGGCCAGCGTTGTACCATCCATAGAAGACTTTTCTCCAAGAGGGGGAGCTATTGCAGCGTTAAGAGGGGTCCCAAAATATCTACCTTGAGGGTAAGAGGTACTATTATGGGGTAAAGAGTGTCTGTACTAGTAGATAGTGGAGCAACTCATAATTTTATTGATGCATAGCTAGTACAGATGAGAGGGATCCACATGAGGAGTTTTAGGGATTCTCAGTCTTGGTTCCAGGAGCTAGGACCCTGCAGTGTGCCAAGTATGTTCCAACACTATCCATTACCATGGGGACCTACACATTGACAGACCATTGCTTTGTGGTAGATATTCCATACACCAATATCATATTGGGAGTCCAGTGGTTGATCACTCTCGGGAGAGTTACCACTGATTGGAAAACTTTGGAGATGGAATGAACAGAAGGGAAGAGTGGTTAGCATCAGAAGTTCAAAGGCATAAACACATACCCCCCTCAGATTGTTTCAGCACATAGAATGGAAGTAGATCTATGCAGAGGAGATATAGAATGGGCAGTGGAGCTACATCTATCAGAAGTAGGGGGCAAGGATTACCAGTGCATCCAGATGTATAGCCTCTTTTGGATCGATATTCTACAGTATTTGGAGTTATTCCACCAGGGAGGCCTCCTAATCAAGGGTTTGAACACACTATTGAGTTCGAGCAAGGGATCCAAGCAGTAATCACCACTCTTTATAGGCACCCAAATGCTTATAGGGATGAGATTGAGAGGGCCATCCAAGAGCTGCTAGCTCTAGGACACATCAGACCTATTACTAGTCCTTTTGCTTCTTCAGTGGTCTTGGTAAAAAAGAAGGATGGCACATTGAGGATGTGCATTGATTATAGAGCCTTGAACAAGAAGACCCTGAAGAACAGGTACCCCATACCCAGGATCGATGAAATAATGGGTGAGTTGAGGGGATCTAAATACTTCTCCAATATTGATTTGAGATCCGGGTATCATCAAATCAAGGTGAGGGATTAGGATATCCTCAAGACAGCGTTCAAATGTCACTACGGGCATTTTGAGTTTTTGGTGATGCCCTTTGGGTTGACCAATGCCCCAGCAACTTTCCAATATTGCATGACCCACATCTTTCGTGGTCATTTGAGAAAGTTTGTATTGGTCTTCTTTGATGATATTCTTATCTACAGCCGCACTCGAGAAGAGCATCTGCAGCATATTGAGATTGTTTTACATATTCTCAAGGAGCAGCAATTCTATGCCAAGCTCTCCAAATGTGAATTTGGCCTCACAGATATGTTGTATTTGGGACACATCATAGGAGTGGATGGATTAAGGGTGCATGAGGAGAAGATCTGGGCTATCAGAGATTGGCCTGAGCCCAGGAATGTCACAGAACTCCGAGGGTTTATTGGCATATGCACTTATTATCGGAAGTTTGTGAAAGGGTTCTAACAACTAGCAGCACCACTCACAGACTTGACCAAGAAGGGAGCTTTCCATTTGACACCTACAGCGCAGAGGGCTTTTGATAAGCTCAAAGAGGTAATGAGTAGTTCTCTTGTATTGGTCTTGCCTAATTTTTCTCAACCTTTTGTTCTAGAATGTGATGCATCAAGTGAAGGAATTGGAGCAGTCTTGATGCAAGGAGGGCATCCTATAGCCTTTGAAAGAAGGAAGCCGCTTCCTCATGAAAATTTATACCCCATCTATGATAAATAAATGTTGGCTATCATGCATGCATTAGCCAAGTTCCGACAGTATTTGGTGGGGAATAAGTTCAAGGTGAAGACTGATCATAACAGTCTTAGATTCTTCCTTGAACAGAAGAAACTCCAAGAGAGACAACAGAAGTGGGTGAGCAAAGTACAAGCATATGACTTGATATACAATATGTCAAGGGGAAGAGAAATGTGGTAGCTGATGCTCTATCCAGGAGGCCTACAACGTTGTCCTTAAGGGGCATGGATGTAGATTGGAAAGCTCAAATTTTAGTTGAGTATTCCAAAGATGACTTTGCATGTGAGATACTTGATGGAGTGGTATCGGATGAGAGGTATAGAGTGATGGATGAGATCATCTATTACTGGGACAGGATCTTCTTGGCCAAGAATTCCAAGCTCAAGGATAAGATCTTACTAGCATCACATGATTCCCCACTTTCAGGGCATCAAGGCTTCACAAAGACTTATTGGGCCATAAGAGAGAGATTCTCATGGAAGGGTCTCAAAGAGGATGTGCTCCAACATGTCAAGGAGTGCACAATTTTTTGGCAAAACAAGGGAGAGCACAGCCACCCTGTTGGGTTATTGCAACCACTACCTTTTCCGGATGGGAAGTGGGAAAGCATCTCTATGGACTTCATCACCGGCCTACCGACAGTACAGGGTAAGGATTGTATCTTTGTAGTTGTTGATATACTAACAAAGTACTGTTATTTCTTTGCCATTTCTACACATTATACTGCTTCACAGGTGGCTAAGATTTTCTTCAGAGATGTATTTAGACTCCATGGCCTCCCAAGGACCATAGTGAGTGATCGGGACAGCCGCTTCATGGGTGGCTTTTGGCAAGAACTTTTTCGGTTAGTGGGGACTGAGTTGAAACCAAGCACTAGCTATCACCCACAAACCGATGGGCAGACCGAGATAGTGAACAAGTGGCTAGAAGGCTACTTGAGAAACTATGTTGCAGGGCAGGAGAGTGTTTGGTTGCGTTGACTCCACTTGGGGGAGTATTGTTACAACACTATTCACCATACGTCTATTGGTATGACTCCATTCAAGGCCTTATATGGGTATGATGCACTCTCATTTTTTGATGTTATGTTTGGGGCAAGTAAGACTCCAAGAGAAAAGGAATGGATTCAGGAGAATCAGGACATACTTAGAGCCCTCAAAGACAACATTGCTACTGCCCAAAAGTAGCAGAAAATATATGCAGACCGTGGTCAAGTAGAGAGACAGTTTGAGGTGGGAGAGCTAGTCTATCCACGTCTTTAGCCTTATAGACAGTCCACACTCAAGGAGAAGGGAGCTGAGAAGTTCAAACCACATTTCTATCAGCCAAACAAGGTGATCAATTGTGTCGGTAAGGTAGCATATGAGCTGCAGCTTCCTAAGGGGAGAAAGATCCACAATATTTTCCACGTGTCTTTCTTCAAGAAGGCCATTGGGAGGAATGTAGTTGCCAACATGGACCTTCCCCCTATAGATGATGAGGGCCACCTAATTTTGCAACCAGAAGCAATCTTAGACACAAGGGAGAGGCAGCTAAGAAGCAGAGTTATCAAGGAATATCCAATTCGATGGAAGAATCTACTAGATGATGATGCCACTTGGGAGGGAGAGAAGATATTATAGCATCCTTCTTTGTTGTTGCTTGAGGACAAGAAACTTTTGAGTGGGGAGGACTGTAATATTCCCAATTAGCTATTGCTAGTTGGAATATTATAATTACTCCATTTTTGCAGTTAGAAGAATAAGAGGGCAATAAAACAATGCCAATGTGAAAGGGGATCAGATTAGGAGGACAAATAAAGCCACCTTCGTGTGAAAGGGGGTAATGCAGGTGAACTAGATCGAGTTGACCAAGGCAACAGTGCTGCTACAAGAGGAGGGAAACCAGTAAGGACAACACAGTTTTGAAGGAGGAATATTTTCTAGGAGGTCACCTCATTAATGAGTGGGGTCAGGGGTGAGGAGGCTCACCAAGGATAAGAATAAGGGGATAGCAGCAAGGAAGGCATTCAGTATTCATCTATGTTTTGTCTTTTGACTACTTGCATGCTTTAGCTGTTTAGCTGTAGTTGCAGCACTGTTTAGTGCAAGGGATCCTCATGCGAGAATTCCACCCTCCTCTTTGGATCGGCTTGTTTAAGGGATCTAAAGGGAAGGTTCTGAGCTATTATTTCATCATCTGAATTAGGGTCAACTAGCCATCAACATCTACAGTGCAGTCTCTTTTAGAAACTGCGTCTTTTATGCAGGTGCAGCAGTAGCAGGGTTGAATCCCTTGATTTTGTGCTAGTGTTTGAGGAGGAGGTGTCTATTTCTCTCCGGAAAGTCTAATAAGGAGGGCCCTATTGGGGTTCCTATGTTTTGGCCAGATTGATAAAACCAAAAGATAATACAACATCAAACCGCTTTGGGATTCAAGGATCTAGCCCTCCTGAATCCAGAGAGGGATCTCTCTATGAATGAGTTTAAAGATGTGATCTTTAAAGCTTGAAATGTGATATTAGGCTAGTTATGAAGAGCATGGGTTTTTTTTGTTTGTTTTTGGTTGGGAAAATACATGATGAAGGTGAAGGCATTTCAAAAATAAAAGGGTGAAGATGTATGCAAGTGAAGGAATGATTCGACTGACAGAAAAGGCAAAGACAGTTTTAACCCATTGGGCTATGGAGACATAGGAGGATTTTAATTAGACAGCAAAGTTCAAGAAGGATCCATGGGGCAAGTCACTTATGTCAAAGGATCTCTTAAGTTGATTTTATGGAATGTAACAGATAGGAAAGGGAGAATAAAACAAAAATGAAGAACAGTGAACAGCCTAAGATCAAGTAAGTGCTTTCAAACTATCTTGCTTCGGCATGTACTTAGAGAAACAAAACTTAAAAGTATTCTGAGATCAGGTAAGTGCTTTTAAACTAGCCTGCATTGAAGTACTTTCAGTTAGAAAACATTTTAAGAACAGTTGGAATAGCTTAAGATCAGGTGAGTTCTTCGAAACCAACCTTCTTTCAGCATATTCTAAAGGAAAACATGGATAATAATCACAAAGAGCAATCTAGATCAGGCAAGTGCTTTGAAACCAACCTGCTTTGATATACTCTTCAAAGAGAACTTTGAAATGAAGAAAACATAGAAATAAAGCTTTCAGTAAGAGTAGGGTACTGTTGAGAGTAAATCCTAGTTCTATGTTTGCTGCTCTTTATCAGAGAAAGTGGACAGAGTGAAAGCATTAAAGAAAATAACAATTGACAGTGAGGAACACATCACCATTGACATAAATCAGGATCCCATAAATCAACAGCTTGTATTTGATGTTCAAACCAGTTACAATCAGCAAGCCCGGTGGGTCTCTACAAATTCAAACTTCTCATATCATCTTATGTATCTTCAAGTTGCACACAGGGCATCAGTAGCTTCATAAAACTATTACATGCAATTAGATGTCTAGAGACCAACATTTGCTCATCTTCTATAGAAGTATTTATAGAAGAATGGGGAGGTGGGATCTGATAAAAGATCTTCGGGGTCAATTAATACAGACTAGTGACTCCTCAGCCTTTGAGGGGTTCGATGAAGAAAATTATAGATGTTCATCTATATTAATTGATTTACACTTAATATTAAGCTCGGTGGGAGCTTTTGTTGTCTTTTGAGGCTCCATGTCATGTTGAAGTAACTCTGTTTCTGCTCTTCAAGGCCTAATGATCGAAAAGATTTGTTTCTGGGCTGTTCTTAATCTTTAAAAATAGTTTTGCTGACAATTAGAGATAAGATATTTGATTTGTATTAAGTGTTCAGCTGTCTTCAGGTAGACACCTCTAGTTCGGGTAATGACTAGGCCTTCTTTGATTTCTATGATGCTGCAGGTGCCTTTAGGAGATGGAGAGGGTTCGATTGGCCTCTGCTTCAGGGGGTGTAGGCTTTCTCAGATCGACAGATGTCTTCGTCTCTTCCTAAAACACCTTTAATTTACTTGAGAACCGTGTTTTAATTGGGGATTAGGCTTTTGATAAACCATCTTAGACGTAATCCCCAAAGATCTATCTTCAATCTTTTGTTCTAGTATGTTTCCTTTCTTCGACACTGATACTCTTTAATTTGTGCCTGATTCACTTTGTTTGTTGGTGTTTAGGGCTGTGCAGGGGTGATATGGCATCAATGCCTCATGAAACACCGATGAAACGTGGAGTTTAAACCCTGCGAATGATTCTATTTGATGAATCGAAGGCAGGAGAATCGTCACCCTCAGCCTTCGAAATTTCTTTAGCATGGCAGAAAAATCATTTAAACCCTGCAAAATACGAACAACATTATAAATTCCTGCATATATAGGTTTAATTCTTTGGAATGACATGTGGGGAGAGCGTGGTTGTTGGATGGCATCATCCAACGGTCAAGATTGATCAGAAGAATTCAAAGGGAAGGCGGAAGAAGAAATTAAATCAGAGCCATCGATCAAGCAGAGATCGATGGTCAGGAGTGGAGGTGAATAAATAACATGAAGGGGTCACATTATTCAGAAAAATAAAATAGAAAGTGGAGAAAAAGGTTTAAAACCTTTGTTTCGGTGAAAAATGGTTGAAAAATGAGTAGGGAGCTCAGGACGAACGTGGGCCGTCGAATGAGATCGGCCCACGTGATCAACGGTGGAGATCGGGTATCACAAAACCTTAGAAACATGCCCCAAACTTCGAAACCTTTAATAAAACCTTGCTAAATAAAGTTCCCGGGTCCGCAATGGGTGACTGTGCGAGGAACCCACGGAGATCAGCTCCAATTAGAATCTGTTGCGTGGAGGCTGATGTGGCGTTGGGGACCACCGGCACTTGCGGGACCGTTGACTGTCACTGTGGACGAGGGAACCGGGGCGATCGAGCGTGGGCCGTCGATCTGCAGATCAGATCAATGACGAAGATTCTTTGAGTACTGCACCGTACCTTTGCTTATAGCACGGGCTTCTTCAGAGTGCGATCACCGTCCGATGAGCGGCCTCAGATTGGACGGTGCACGCCAATATCGTGCCATGCCGATGTCCGACCTTTAACGCCAGGGAAAATGGTATTGCCATACCGCCCAAGGCCACGTGTCGGCCGGCGGGGTTGATGGCGGCCGATCAGAAAAAACCACTTCCCTCTCAAAAGCGGTGAGATGAATCCCACCCGGTTTTCTTTTCATATAACGACAAAAATAATTAAAGGCCCAAAAATTTAAATATACACAAAGGTTTGTGTCGGGAGGGTTTTATATTCGTGATTTGGCTTGGCGCCCGACTGCAGGGCCTTGGTTTATATGGAAAGCGATATGACCAGGAGACATAATACACAGGGCTAATCGGCATCAGAGCTTTTAATCTAGAAAAATATTTGTGTGCTCGGTTCTCTGTGACGCGATAAGCGCTCAAATGGCTTAGCGCCTAGTTCCAGCACCAAGACGTATGTAGTGAAAATGGTTAAGGACTTAGCCCAAGGGGGCTTAAACCAAAATATGTGTTTTTTATGTATTTTTCAATGTTTTTCAACGGTTGTGAGGGTTTCAGTAAGGCAAAGAAGGAGTCTTAAACCTTATCAAAGGGGATTTCAATGGAAGGAAAAAGGGAAAACATGAAAAATGAGGGATTTTATGGGAAATGGAAGGAGTAAAAATGAGGTTAGTTTCTGAGTGGAGGAAGGGGAGACAAGGGGATTTTGCAGCAGTTCTTTCTCATGAAATCAGCAGAATTTCTGAGCTCTGAAGGGAAACATCAGTGAAGATTTTTAGACAAAGGCATGAAGTCTGCAAGAGGCTTCAAGAGATAACATTTTGGTAATAAAAATTGTTTCTTGAAGGCTCCAAAAAATGTTTTGGCCACCTTTGATAGAACAAATTTATAGGTGGCCAACAGGCCCTTGGCCATTTTATGTATTGATTAGCTATTTCATGTTATATTCATTCATATCAAATACACAGTTGTATTTAACTGCGTTATTTTCTGCAGTATTTCCTTTTATACTTGTGTAATGCTGGAAACCCTTGCCGGGTTGTCTTATTTCTTGTATAAAAGAGGTTAAACCTCCATTTCTTGGCTTTATGATTAATATAATATCCAGATTAGTATTGATTCATCATTTTCTGTAGAAACCCTCATGTGAATTACGCTATTGCAATCTTCAAAAATTCTTTTGTTGAGAGTCATGGGATTGGGGTGTTTTTAAGCTATATTGAGCTGGGGAGATCTGTTTAATGTAGCTAGGATGATTTTTTTCTGATGCCATTTGGTATGCAAGGTACATACAGCATATATAAGAGGATCCAAGTCCTTTTTCATGTCTTTATAGCGTAATTTTCTGAATACAACATTTTCACTATCCAGAGTGCAGCAATTCCTAAAAAGGAATATTACATAAAATAGCATGATAACTAACTAAGGGTTAGGTTTAACTTCTTCAAATCCCAAATAGAGTTACAAATTTGATCATTATAGAGTCATCTTCATATTCCATGGTGGCTATCCCTTTTTTCATGAGTAACGGGGTTGAACCATGGTGGTCAAACTAGAAAGTCAACTTTCGAGAGGCACAATTTTTTTATACAAAATATGATTGAATTTTTTCTTTCACTGTTATTGGGCCTTACAATAAAAGAGAAATTTTTACCCGTAAATTTTTCGTTTGATCCCTCAAAATAGCCCTAGAGGGTTTCACATCCCTAATTCTCCAAACAGGGACTTCTCAATAAAAATGACCCTACAAGTTGATTCCTCCAATTTTTTCACTTTGAAAGAATTGAGATATATAAATAATATAATTATCCAATTTGAATCAGGTATTGGGTATGCTATGATATGGTATCAAGGTTTTTTATTACGACAAGGATGTATGGGGCAAAGACCAGCATGTATACGAAGAAATCACAGTTTGTTTGACAAGTGCTTAACAAAATTTCTCCATGACAATAATGGAGGAAATTGATCACAGTTATGAATGGAATGAAATTACATACATAATTATAGCCAAAACGTAGAGATACAATGAAACTTGACTTCTATTAATAAATGGAAAATGTTGAAATTATATACACGCAGAATGCAAACAAAGTAGCTTGAACGGAGGTAGATTATCTTTAGAAGATATGTGATGGATACATGCATTCGCAAACTATGTTGCAATGGGTCTCGAAGGTATTTTTATCATAAATAAGAAATGGGAAACCGTAAACATCCAAAAACCTAACCCTAAGAGATGAAGCATCAAAGGATTTTGAGCCCCGATGGGGTAAGTTGGAACTTCAACTTCTCGGGGTCATAATTTTTGCATATGATCTTTGCTTGGCATGCACAATAGCTAATTGGAAAATTCTATCCAAAAAGTACATTTTTTTATTACCGACAATATTCTATAACTATTTTTGGCTTGTTTTTCCAAAAAACATATTTTAGGGCCTCAAAATGGCTTCAAAAGTTCAGGACCTAAAAATTGTATAGAATTTTTCCAAAATAGAAATTGTATTGGTGAATCAATGGAATAGGTGGGTGGCCACCAATATCCACCTAAATCAGTACTACCCACTTAGGAATAAATGGTCTCCATTTTGTTTTGTTCCTCAATTATATGGAGAAATGTATGTTGAACTTAGCCCCTGGTGAGTCACTTGCCTTAGTGCAGAAGCTAGCCTACTTTGAAAACCTCATATTGTTGGACCCTTTACTGGTGAGCGCTCTTAAATTGTGTCCAAGTTATGATTAAATTTGGCATGTTCAATGCAATCTGGGCTGAGTTCTATCAACTTCATTTTCTTTGTTATTTTTTATGTGTCCAACAATGGTGGATAGTATGGTCGAAGGTGATCCACATTGAACATTGGGTGCAGGCCAAGGAATTGTGGGATACTTAGCTCAAAATCATTATCACCCACAACCTTGGTGATGGTGTAAGGTCCTTAGAACAGTTGCAAAATATTTTTATGGGACCTTGCAAGGTGTTCTTTTTGCAAATGCAACCAAACCTTGTCTCCCACTTTAAAATTGTGTGGAACTTGTTGTTGTTCATGAAACTATGTGTACTTTGTATTGTATTTTTGCAAGATATCATGGACATGTTGGAAGATGTGATAAATTAGTTTAATAAAATTTTTAGTTTTTTCAACTTCATATTGAACATGTGAAAATTATGCATGTATAGTTGCAAGGGGTATTGCAACATCAATGGGACACAATGGTTGAAATCCCAAGCCCACCTAAAAGAGGTTATGGCCAATTGAGCTATGAACAACTTTTTCATAGTTGTGTTGAACATAGGGGAGACTATCATCCCATGTTTGTGGATGCTTAGAGTTGTACATGCGCAAAATGTGCACAATCATCCCATGTTTGTGTATGCTTAGAGTTGTACATGCACAAAATGTGCACAATCATCCTATTGACAACCTTTGTCTGGTCATCAATCTGGGGGTGGAAGGTTGTTGATTTGCTGAGCTTGGTGCCCAACTATGACTAGAGGATCAACCAGAATATGCTTAGGAACCTACTATCCAAATATGATAAAATGGTCTATGGGATCTCAAAATTTACCCACACTCATTTGAAGAATAGCTTGGCAGTAGCTTATTTTATGATACTCTTTTTGCAGGTAGCCGGAATGGCCATCTTAGAAAATCTATCAATGACCACAAACACAAAATCATTACCATGCTTCGTAGAAATAAGGCTAGAAATATAGAAATAAGAGTAGGTATAGGGGTGTTAGGCCTTCCTTCTTAAAGGTTGGTTTGGAAATGGTGCAGGAAGTGCAGGACCTAATATACTTTCCAACATCTTGTCAAAAGTTCGGCCAATAAAAATACTTTTGCAATATTTCCATTGTCTTCTCCACACCAAAGTTCCCTACTACTCAACTCTAACGTGCCTCTCAGATCATCTTGGCACACTTTATTGAAGGAACACAAAGTTTTCCCAAGTAGCACCATAGTCCATTATGGAGGTGGAAGTCTGGGACTTGTTTTCCCTCTATCAACATCTATTGTGTGGTAGAAAATTCCAAGTCACTATTGTATAGTTGTGGTCATCGAGAGGTCTCGTTCCCACAAGAGTTGAGAATTGTAGTTAGTGCCACAATCAACCAGTTAGTGCGACTATTGGGGATTGATTGAGGCAGTCTACGACATGATTGGTGTTACCCTTCTTATATTTGGTGTTCAAAAGGAACTGTTGTAGGTACATGGACCATTTTTAATGGTGATCATTATGTAAGTTCCCTTGTGTTTTTATAAATTGAAGATGCATGTGATTCATGTGGATTATCATCTCCTTCCCCATAATATATTTTTTCCATTGTCGAAAAGCCTGCATGATGGAATACATCTCCTTATCATAAGTGGTGTATCTCGGAACAATATCATAGAATCTTTAACTGTGATAGGCCATCAGATGTCCTTGTTGAATGACGACTACACCAATATAATAGTCAGAGCTATATGTATAAATCTCAAATGTTTTTGGTTGGTTTGGCAGGTTGATGACTGGTGCATAGCAAAGGCAGTGTTTCAGTTCATCAAATTCCTTTTGTTGTGACTCAAACCAAAAATACTTTGATTTTTCTCCGCCCTTGGTCACTTGACTTAAGAGGTAAGTGATATAATAGAACACCAACATGAATCTTCGGTAGAAGTTAGCAAGGCCTAAAAACGTGTGAATATTTTTTAGATTCATCAGGTTTGACCAACCCAAATGACTTGAATCTTGGCTAGATCCACATGCACACCTTGCACATAAATAATGTAACCTGAGACCTTGTCCATGTCAATGGAGCATTTTTCCAAGTTAGCACATAGCTTTTGTTTCAACGGCATGAAATACTTGTTAAATATGTTGCAAGTGTTCTACCCAACTGTTGATGGAGATGCAGATATCATCCAGATATACAATCACAAGAGAATTGGTGAAAGGTTGCAAAATATCATCCATCTTCCTCATGAAATTCGTTATGGAATTCGCCAATCCAAAAGGCATGACCAACCATTCAAAGAGACCTTCCTTAGACTTGAAAGCAGTCTTCCACACATCAGTTGGTTCTCTTGGGACTTATGTTGAAGTTTTCAACAAGAAACAGTGAAATTGGCATCCGGGAAAAACAAGAACCGCCTACAGTAAGTGTGGGACCAGGAGGTCCAAGCAACACCTACACTGGTGTGGGCTAAATTTGGTGCATGTCTATTTTAGTTATCTCTTAATTAAGATGGACAATAAAATGTAATCTAATCTCAAAATAACTTGTAATAGTTAATTGAGTGTGATAAACTAAGTTAGCTCATGAATTTCGAGTTGAAGGTAGTTGGTGAGGAATGCAAAGTAAATCTAATTGTAACAGAGTTCGAAGTGCATTGGTGCATTAGTAGCAGAATCAGTTGGATTGATGTAGTCAGATGTCAAGAGGACAAAAATTAGAGTGACTAGTGTTGAATACTAGAGCACAGATAACAGTTGACAACAATGTAGAGTGCATGGATGCAGATGTCAATAGCGCAGAGAATCCAGTAGAAATGTGCAGTAGCTAGCAGCAGTCAGAAGACTCTAATGACATATGCATTCTACTGATAGATTTGTTTGGAGGCCATTCAATTTCAGAAGTGTTTCATGCAAAGGTTTCATGTATGAGAAACACTAGAGAAGTGTTGCATGCAAGAGTTGCATGTTGCATGCAAGGGTTGCATGTCTCATGCATGATGTTGCATGTTGCATGCAAGAGGTGCATGTCGCATGCAAGCACATTCATTTATTTTTGAGAGGGAGTGTTGAAGTTTGAAACAAGAAACAGTGAAATTGGCATCCGAAAACAACAAGCAACACCTACACTAAGTGTGGGACCAGGAGTCCAAGCAGCGCTTACACTGGTGTGGGCTAAATTTGGTGCATGTCTATTTTAGTTATCCCTTAATGAAGATGGACAATAAAATGTAATCTAATCTCAAAATAACTTGTAATAGTTAACTGAGTGTGATAAACCTAGTTAGCTCATTAATTTCTAGTTGAGGGTAGTTGGTGAGGCATGCAGAGTAATTCTAATTGTAACAAAGTTCGAAGTGCAGTGGTGCATTAGCTTAATGCATTTTGTAATCAATTAACTCAGTTAAGTGTGTTAAGTAAGTTGTGCTAGTTGTAACTGTTTCTTGCACTAATGAGAGATCAAGTGAATTAAATATTATTGAATTCACAATCAATGATATAACATGGAACTGATGATTTACTATTATTATCTGCATGCATGTCAGTTCCAGTGGATACCCAGTTGAGATCCAGGTGAAAGAGAAGTGTGAATATCAGTTGTGACATTAGAAGGCTGCTCAGATGTAGTTAAAACACCACAGGATTCCCATGATACTCAGCGCAGTTGAGGAAAGATGAAATTTTTAAATAATTTGGATTGCATTCATCATTGGTTGCATGAGCAAGGCAGGCTGAAGACAGGCTAAGAATTGGCTGAATATTGGCCCGATTTTGTTTGGATAAATGTGAAACAATTAGCTAAATACAGGAGGACTCTTGTGAGAAGATTTGTATGTAATTGTTTCATGATTCCTTTTGGAATATACAATATATGATAGAGGGGTTTTGAGCAGCAAGATTTCCCCAGGAAATTATCTGTGTTGTGGCTTGATTGATTCCTCCTCGCTTCATGTGATTGGCGATTGTGTTTTTAATTTCGCAATTGATTTGTAGAAGTGATTCAATATTTGACTTTAGTACATTGTTAGATTAGATTGAATCCATGATATACATGCTTGTTGTATAATTTCTACATGGTACCAGAGCACTCAAAATCACAATAGTGAAGGAGGAGCTGAGTTTGAGACTAAATAGAATTTGAATTTGCAGAAAGATTTTCTTGGTGCTACAGCTGATTCAGGATCGAAATGGCTTTCAATGGCTTAAGATTGGAGTATGTACTCGAGGGCAGCCCTAACTATATTTCTTGGAGAGATAGGATGGAGGCAGTAGTCGAAGACAATGGCTTAAAGTAATTCATTGACAATGATGTTCCTAAACCCATTGTGGCAGATGTTGCAAATATTGATGCATGGCAAAAGAAAGTGGCAAGGGCGAGGAGGATCTTAGTAGAGGGAGTATGAGACAAAATTGTCTCAAGTATCCATGGAAAAATGACTCCATATGCAATGTGGAAGGCATTGATAGATCTATTTTAGAGAAGTAGTGACCACAGGAAATTGGCACTGAAGGATAAACTTATGAAGATCAAGATGGAGAAGAACGACACTATTGTGGTATACTTAAAAAAGTTTGTCCAATTTCTTGATGAGCTTGGGAGTGTAGTAATTATTTTCGATAATGATGATTTGGTGAGCCTAGATCTTCTAGTACTTCCCAAGAGTTGGTATATTTATTATGACTCTGTCAATGGGAGGGAGAAGCTACGAGATTGGGAATGAATTTGGTCAGATTTTGTGCAAGAGGAGTTCAGATAGAATACCAAAGATGAATCTTCATCTAAGAATGAATATGAAGAATTTTTTGCTTTGGTTTCCAAGGTGAAGAAGGGGAAAGGAAATAAATTTCATTCCAAATCTGAGACCGATGATGTTGTGTAACCAGCTCCAAAAATAGAAGAAAAGAGATATCAATGCCTTAGAAATAAGCCACTTCGAGGGGGCAACCTCCAATACATTACATAAATGAACAATTCTTGGATGATACAATTTAAAAAACCTCCTTTCTATATATAAGAGTCCATGGGGCCATAATGTAATCCTAGCCGACCTAACAATAATAATTTAAGGGCACAATAATAACAAAATGGGGGTTTCAAGGGTACAATAAAAACAATAAGTGGGTTACACTAACAACAATAAGGGACTATACTAGTAATATAGGGAGCTAACATGCCCCTTTCCTTCAAAAAAGTGTTGTCCTCAACGCTTGAGTAGCTCTGGGTGCTTCTTTATAAAATTCTCATCCTCCCATGTAGAATCTTTAGTGGGTAAGTTCTTCCACTTGATGAGATACTCTAAAATTGATCGATTCCGTAGCTGTCGAGTTCTTGTTTCCGTGACCGCTTCAGGTTCCAATATAATTTTTCCTTCCTCATCAAGTTCTAGCAATATTTTTCGAACTGGAAGATTTTCATCTATAACCTTCTTTAAGCATGAAACATGGAAAACTGGATGCACTCGCGAAGAAGCAGGAAGCTCCAATTTGTATGCCATAGTACCAATCTTTTGCAACACCTTGTAAGGACCATAGTACTTTGGTGATAATTTATTATCCTTCTTAGCTTGCTTGAGGGACATTTGTTTGTATGGTTGTAGCTAGTAAAAATACCCAGTCTCCTACATCAAAACTTCTCTCGCTGTGATGTTGATCTGCCTATTGTTTCACTCGATTTTGTGCCAAATTCGGGTTATTCTTTAATATTTGGAGAACTTCTCGTTGATGCTCGATGTGATCTTCCACTGCTTGAACCTTAGACTTTTCTCTTAAAGATGATCTGATGGATGGTGGATGATATCCACAAAGTGCCATAAATGGGGTCATTTTTGCTGCAGTATGGAAGGAAGTGTTATACCACCATTCAGTGAGGGGTAACCAATTGACCCATTGTGTTTGTTTATCAGATACAAAACAATGAAGATATCCTTCCAAGCATTTTTTCTCTACCTCATTTTTCCCATCGGATTGAGGATGACAAGATGAGCTATGAGCGAGTTGAGTACCCAAACAAGAAAATAATTTTGTGCAAAAATTTCCAGTAAAAATGGGATCTCTTTCGCTTACAATAATCTTTGGGTTTCCATGTAGCTTTTGAATTTTTTCCATAAATGCAGTAGCAACTGTACTTTATTTAAATGGATGAGATAATGCACAAAAGTGTGCATACTTGGTAAATCTATCAACTACCACCATGATGACACTATTTCCTTAAGACTTAGGTAAACCTGTGATAAAATCCATTGAAACCTCCAACCAACGTTGAACTGGAATGGATAAAGGAAGTAGCAGACCAGGGGTCTTAATTGTCTCAACTTTATTTTGCTGGAAAACCAAACATTCCTCCACAAACTTTTGAATATCATATTTAAGGCCATCCCAAAAAAATTCTTTCTTCACCCTGTGGTAAGTTTTTAAAAATCCTGAGTGTCCTCCTAAGGGAGAGGTGTGCAATTCCAAAAGAATATTTTGTTTTAGTTGGGAATTCTTCTGAATATAAGCAATCTTTGTACCATAAAGAATCATTTTTCCAACTAAATGTATCGAATGTGCTAGGATCTTCTTTCCCAACTTTTGAATAAGTGTCCAAACATCTTTTCCCTTCTTCCATTCATCTCTTGCTTCGGTTATCCAATCTGGTTGGATAATAGAAATGGCACAAAGCAATGCTTCCACCTCTTCATTCTTTCTTGAGAGTGCATCTGCAACAACATTAAGCTTTCCTTTTTTGTAGATTATTTCAAAGTCATAACCCAACATCTTTGTGACCCATTTCTGCTGCTCTTCTGAAGATAGTCTTTGTTCCAAAAAGTGTTTAAGACTATCATGATCAGTTTTTACCTTGAAGTGTCTTCCCATTAGGTAAGTTCACCATTTCTTTAGTGCATGCGGTATTGCTAACATTTCCTTCTCATAAATAGGTTTCTGTAAATACTTTCCTTTGATTGGACGACTTTCAAAAGCAATGGGTCTTCCTTCCTCCATTAAAACCGCACCAATTCCATTTCCTGAGGCATCACATTCCACAATAAAGGTTTTTGTGAAGTCTGGCGTAGCTAAGACCGGTGCTAGGCACATTGCCTCTATAAGATGTTCAAAGGCCTTAGTTGCTTCAGGAGTCCATGAAAATGCATCTTTCTTCGATAATGTTGTTAGAGGTGCTGCTATTCTCCCATAATTCTTAACAAACTTGCGATAATACCCTGTTAACCCGAGAAATCCTCGCAACTGCTTTATGGTTGTGGGGACTTTTCATTCCTTAATGGCTTTAATTTTGTTAGGGTCTACCTTAACACCCTCGTGAGATACAATATGACCCAGATATTCCACCTCTTGTACTCCAAAGAAACATTTGGATGTTTTGCATATAATTGTTTCTCCTGCAATAGTTTGAGCACCCTGTCAACATGTTCAACATGATCCTTCCAAGACCTGTTGTAGATTAGTATATCATCAAAAAATACTAGTACAAATTTTCTAAGGAAGGGTTTGAAAATGGAATTCATCAACCCTTGAAATGTAGAAGGTGCATTGGTAAGGCAAAAAGGCATGACTAAAAATTCATAATGACTGTCATGAGTTCGAATGCTGTTTTTGGAATATCTTCAGTCTTCATTCTGATTTGATGATATCCTGAACGAAGATCCAACTTGGTAAAATAAATTGCTTCATGTAATTCATCCAATAATTCATCAATCACAGGAATGGGAAATTTATCTTTAATGGTGAGCTTATTGAGCTCCCTATATTCTGGACACATTCGCCATGATCCATCCTTCTTGTGTACCAATACTACAGGAGCAGAGAAAGAACTTTGACTAGGTTGAATTACACCCGCCTCTAACATTTCTGCAATCATACGTTCAATTTCGCTCTTTTGGACGTAAGGATATATATAAGGCCTGATGTTTGGAGGAACACTTCCTGGAATCAAATGAATAGCATGATCATGATCACGAATAGGTGTGAGTCCTTTGGGAGTTTCAAACACCTTGGAATGATTGTCCAAGACTTGTTGGAGATCTGCAGAAATAGATGATTTTGATGTCGGAACTTCTAGTGAGCATAATTGTGAAATTACGCCTTGTTGTTCTTTCTTTAGAAGATTTGTCATGACATTAGAGCTTATTATCCTTCCTGGCTTCCCTTCAATACCCCGTAATTCGACTTCCTTTCCTTCTGAAAAAAATTTCAAGAAAAGTTCTTGAAAATTAAAAGCTACCGTCCCCAAAGATTGTAACCATTGTGCTCCTAGTACAACATCAGCACCTCCCATAGGAATGGAAAGCATTGGACTAGTCAATACATATTCCCCCGTGATTAGCTTGATATTATGGCTTTTTCCAGAGCAATTTATAGTTCCTCCATTTGCAACCATCACTTGACATTCTGGTGCTGGGTATAGGAAACAATTTAATTCCTTGGCTACCTTACAATGGATAAAATTATGGGTGCTACCTGAATCAATCAACACTATTACCTTTTTCTTCTTGATATGTCCTTCTATCTTGAGAGTTTGAGGAGTGGTAATTCCTGCCAGTGCATTACACGATATGGTCATATTCATTTCTTCCTCTTCTAGAGCTGGTTCCTGGTGTATATCCTCTTCTTGTTCATTTTCTTCTTCCTCTTCACAATCTATGTAAAATAATTTCTTCTCAGCACACTTATGACCTTTAGTGTATTTTCTATCACAACTGTAGCAAAGCCCTTTGCTCTTTTTTCTTCCAATTGTTGTGGTGTCAACCTTGTAGGTTGTGGAAATCTAGGCATAGAAACACTTCCTTCTTTATAGAATTGAGTGGTAGGCTTCCTTGTCGCCATAATTTTACATTCAACTTTTCTTGCCAACCTGAATGCCTTCTCCAATGAATCGGGTTCCAAAACACGAACTTCATGTTGGATGTTATCCTTTAGAGTACCTATGAAGAGATCAATCCTGTGTTCCTCTGGAATATCAGTTACCCTTATATTCAATTTTGGAAGTCCTCAATGTGTTGCCCCACTAAACCCTTTTGTTTGAGATTTATCAATTGGCTAAAGAAGGTGTTGCTCTTTGTATCCTCATAATGTGCTATCATTTCCTCCGTAAAAATTGACCAAGTGACAATTTTTTTACGAGAACAAAGCCATTGATACCATACAAATGTATTTTGTTCTAAATGTAAAGTTGCAATGCGTACCTTTTGTGTGTTTTGCACGTTATGGAGATCAAAATATTGCTCCATCTGTAGTATCCATGTTACAGGATCCTTTCCATCAAACTTCCTCATATCCATTTTTGGAATATGGTGGTTCTTCCCACCAACATTAGATTTTATGAAATCATGATTAACATTTATTTTGTTCTCATCATGAGTTTCCTCTACTATCTTTTCACCATTAGGAAACATTTCTTGTATCAACTTTGTCAAACCTTCCATGTCTGCTTTTAGATCATTCTTCATGTTTTCCATGTTGTCTTTCATGTCATCCATCTTAGCTTCCATGCCAGCTTCCATGCCATCCATCTTAGCTTCCACGCCTTTCTTCAAACTGTCCATCTTCGCTTCCACGCCTTTCTTCAAACTGTCCATCTTCGCTTCCATGCCTTTCTTCAAAACTTCCATCTCATTTTTTTTTGCTCTTTGCGAGAGAGAAATTTGGTGCACTTTCTCTTGTAATATTGATAGATCATGTTGCAATTCTTCATCTTCATGAGTCATCGTAGAGCCTTCTGAAGGCTTAATGGGCGTTGAATTATTTTTATGGGGCATCATTTAGAACCCAATATTGATATCTATTCTACGATATGCCCTTGGAATCAATTCAAAATGATTCTTCAAACAGGTCTTATGCAATTTGGAAACAAAATACACACCTTTTTCTTGTTTTTGAGGAGCTTGATATTGAAATCGGATTATCTCTGTGATTGCAGCACTTCAATATTTTAATTTCAGCACCAACGTAGCCCTCCAAATTATTTTTTGAATGCCATAGGTCTGACCTGATTTGGATTCTCCAAGGCAAAGTTGTGTCCAAACTCCCACAATGACCTAATTATGGACTGGTTCAGTAGACCGAACTTGTATGACTTGCCACGTGTCACTGTTTCGTCCTTCGGCTCTGAAATTGATAGCCAAGAAACTACAGTCTGTGAAATTGCGACCACTTTTTACAGCACTCCAATCTGATGCTCAGAGAGAAATTTATGAATCTTTTCCCACGATCACCTCTTTGAGATGAAATTCGGGAGCATGAAAAAGCACTACCTTCCACAGATCATATCTCCGAAAATATTGCGAACCAAGCTCTAAAATTTTTTGACGAGTTTCCTCAGGATTTCAGCTTCGCACCCTAAAAATTTCAGATTCTGAAGCTTCGTAGAAAAAAATTTATAGCGAAAATTCCATGATGACCTGTTTAGAGCAGCGAAACCCTAGAATCCAAACCTCTAATACCAAATGTTGTGTAAGCAGCTCCAAAAATAGAAGAAAAGAGATATCAACGCCTTAGAAATAAGCCACTTAGAGGGGGAAACCTCCAATACATTACATAAATGAACAATTCTTGGATGATACAATTTAAAAAACCTCCTTTCTATATATAGGAGTCCATGGGGCCATAATGTAATCCTAGCCAACCTAACAATAATAATTTAAGGGCACAATAATAACAAAATGGGGGTTACAAGGGTACAATAATAATAATAAGGGGGTTACACTAACAACAATAAGGGACTATACTAGTAATATAGGGACCTAACAGGTGAAGAAGGCAAGGACCGTGACATGTCTAGAGTGAAGTGTTTTCACTGTCACGAGCATGGACATTATGCCACAAATTGTCCACAAAATAAGAAGAACAAGAAAGCTTCAGGATCTACAGCTAGTGAGGCTTTGCCCTCACAATTTGAGTTGAAATTATCCCTAATCACATGCATGGTGTCAAGTGTAATGGGATCAGGGTGGTACTTGGATATTGGTGCATCTTCCACATGGACGGAAACAAATAATTTTCCAGTAGCTTGGAGGAGAAGGACCTCTAGATTCATATAAAAATGGGTGACGACGGAAGGTATAGTGCTACCAGGATTGGTACAGTTACTTTCCAGAGACAGTCAGGTAAACCATTTTTATTAAAATATGTAATGCATGTACCAGGCTTAAAGAAAAATTTAATTTCAGTTGCAATGTTGGAAGATATAGGCTATGATGTTGTTTTCGATGAAGGAAAATTTTTCCTGCAACACAAAGCAACAAGACAAGCCAAGAATATTGGGATTCGTATGAAGAATCTCTATAGAATTCATATAGATGTGATTTCTACAAATCTTCCAACCATTGCGAAGTGTGAGAAATCCATGCAACTGACCCTTGAGAGGGAACTGAATTTGCATATAGGTGAGGAACTCTTGGTTCCAAAGAATGAACCTCAAGATTTGGAGCTTCCACATGCAGAGGATCATGGAGTGGCAGAAACCACTCAAGCAGATAAATTTTGAGCCATATGGGCAGAGGGAGTGCATGCAGCTATACCTCCAGGTGTGAGGTGGGTCGACATGCAAGAATAATCCCAAGAATAAATTTGGGCATGGTCCTATAGATGGTGTGTCTCATGGATCGAACCTGGCTACGTGAAGCCCACAGAGAAGTAGTAGCAGAATTAGTTAGATCAATGCAATCAAATGTCAAGAGGACGGAGATCAGAGTGACAGGAGTCAGATACTGGAGCACAGATCATAGTTGGCAGTAGTGCAGAGTGCATGGATGCAGATGTCAGCAGCGCAGAGAATCCAGTAGACACGTGCAGTAGCTAGCAGCAGTCAAAAAACTCCGACGACAGATGCATTATACTGATTCAGATGTAGGGAGGCTATTCAATTTCAGGAGTGTTGCATGAAAAGGTTGCATGTGCGAGAAACACTATAGAAGTGTTGCATTCAAGAGTTTCATGTCGCATGAAAGGGTTGCATGTCACATGCATGAGGTTGCATGTCGCATGCAAGAGGTGCATGTTGCATGCAAGGACATTCTTTTCTTGTTGAGAGGGAGTGTTGAAGTTTGAAACAAGAAATAGTGAAATTGGAATTCGGAAACAACAAGAAGCACCTACACTAAGTGTGGGTCTAGGAGGTCCTAGTAGTACCTACACTAAGTGTGGGACTAGGAGGTCCAAGCAGCACCTACACTAGTGTGGGCTAAATTCGGTGCATGTCTACTTTAGTTATCCCTTAATTAAGATGGACAATAAAATGTAATCTAATCTCAAAATAACTTGTAATAGTTAACTGAGTGTGATAAACTTAGTTAGCTCATGAATTTCGAGTTGAGGGTAGTTGGTGAGGCATGTAGAGTAATTATAATTGTGACAGAGTTCGAAGTGTAGTGGTGCATTATTTTAATGCATGTTGTAATCAGTTAACTCAATTAAGTGAGTTAAAGTCAGTTGTGCTAGTTGTAATTGTTTGTTGCACTAGTGAGAGATCAAATGAATTAAAAATTATTCAATTTACAATCAATGATCTAACATGCAACTCATGATTTACTATTATTAGCTACATGCATGTCAGTTCCAGTGGAGACCCAGTAGAGATCTAGGTGAAAGGGAAGTGTGACTATCATTTGTCACATTAGAAGGCTGCCCAAATGTAGTTAAAACACCACATGATTCCCATGATACTCAGCGCGGTTGGGGAAGGCTAAAATTCCTAAATAATAGGGATTCCATTCATCAGGGATTGAGTGAGCAAGGCAGGCTGAAGACAGGCTGAGAATTAACTGAATATTGGCCCAATTTTGTCTGGATCAGTGTGAGACAATTAACTGAATACAGGAGGACTCTAGTGGGAAGAGTTGTATGTAATTGTTTCATGATTTCTTGTGAAATATACAATATATGATAGAGGGGTTTTGAGCAGCAAGCTTTCCTCTGGAAATTATCTGTGTTGTGGCTTGATTGATTCTTCTTTTCTTCATGTGATTGGCGATTGTGTTTTTAATTCCGCAATTGATTTGTAGAAGCCTTTTAGTATTTGACTTTAGTTCATTGTTAGATTAGATTGAATCCATGATATGCATGCTTGTTGTATAATTTATACATGGTATCAGAGCACAGGAAATCACAATAGTGAAGGAGGAGCCGATTTTGATACTGAATAGAATTCGAACTTGCAGAAAGAATTTATTGGTGCTACAGCTGATTCAGGATCGAAATGGTTTTCAATGGCTTAAGATTGGAGTATGCACTCGAGGGCAGCTCTAACTCTATTTCTTGGAGATACAGGATGGAGGCAGTACTCGAAGACAATGGCTTGAAGGAATTCATTAACAATGATATTCCTAAACCCATTGTGGCAGATGTTGAAAATCTTGATGCATGGAAAAAGAAAGTGGCAAGGGCGAGGAGGATCTTACTAGAGGGAGTACGAGACCACATTGTCTCAAGTATCCATGGAAAAGTGACTCCATATGCAATGTGGAAGGCTTTGACAGATCTATTTCAGAGCAGCAGTGACCATAGGAAATTGGTACTGAAGGATAAACTCAAGAAGATCAAGATAGAGAAGAACAAAACTATTTTGGTATACTTAACAAAGTTTGTCCAATGTCGGGATGAGCTTGGGAGTGTAGTAATTATTTTCGCTAATGATGATTTGGTGAGCCTATCTCTTCTAGGACTTCTCAACATTTGGCATAGTTATTAGGACTCTCTGAATGGGAGAGAGAAGCTGCCAGATTGGGAAATAATTTGGTTAGATTTTGTGCAAGAGGAGTTTAGATGGAATACCAAAGATGAATCTTCATCTAAGAATGAATATGAAGAAAATTGTGCTTTGAATGCCAAGGCGAAGAAGGGGAAAGGAAATAAATTCCATTCCAAATTTTATACAAGTGAAGAAGGCAAGGACCGTGACATGTCCAGAGTGAAGTGTTTTCACTGTCACGAGCATGGACATTATGCCACAAATTGTCCACAAAATAAGAACAACAAGAAGGCTTCAGGATCTGCAGCTAGTAAGGCTTTGGCCTCGCAATTTGAGTTGGAATTCTCACTGATCGCATGCATGGTTTCAAGTGCGATGTGATCAGGGTGGTACTTGGATATTGGTGCATCTTTCCACATGGACGGAAACAAATAATTTTTCACTAGCTTGGAGGAGAAGGACCTCTAGATTCATATAAAAATGGGTGACGACGGAAGGTATAGTGCTACCAGGATTGGTACAGTTACTTTCCAGAGACAGTCAGGTAAACCATTTTTATTAAAATATGTAATGAATGTACCAGGCTTAAATAAAAATTTAATTTTAGTTGCAATGTTGGAAGATAGAGGCTATGATGTTGTTTTCGGTGAAGGAAAAGTTTTCCTGCGAAACAATGCAAAAGGACAAGCCAAGAAGATTGGGATTCGTGTGAAGAATATCTATAGACTTCATGTAGATGTGATTTCTATAGAGATTCCAACCATTGGGAAGTGTGAGAAATCCATGCAATTGACCCTTGAGAGGGATTTGGATTTGCATGCAGGTGAGGAACTCTTGCTTCCAAAGAATGAACCTCAAGATGTGGAGCTACCACATGTGGAGGATCATGGAGTGGCAGAAACCACTCAAGCAGAGAAATTTTGAGCCATATGGGCAGAGGGAGTGCATGCAGCTATACCTCCAAGTGTGACGTAGGGTGACATGCAAGAATAAATTTGGGCATGGTCCTAAAGATGGTGAGTCTCATGGATCAAACCTGGCTACGAGGAGCCCACAGAGAAGTAGTTGCAGAATCAATTAGATCAATGCAGTCAAATGTCAGGAGGATGGAAATTAGAGTGACAGGTGTTGGATACTAGAGCGCAGATCAGAGTTGGCAGTGGTGTAGAGTGCATGGATGCAGATGTCAACAGTGTAGACAATCCAGTAGAGATATGAAGTAGCTAGCAGCAGTCAGAAGACTCTAACGACGGATGCATTATACTAATTCAGTGGTTTGGAGGCTATTCAATCTTAGAATTTTTGCATGGAGAGGTTTCATGTGCAAGAAACACTATAGAAGTGTTGCATGCAAGAGTTTCGTGTCGCATAAAAGGTTGCATGTCGCATGCAAGGACAGTCCTTTCTTGTTGAGAGGGAGTGTTGAAGTTTGAAACAAGAAACATTGAAATTGGCATCCATAAACAATAAGCAGCACCTACACTAAGTGTGGGACTAGGAGGTCCAAGTAGCACCTACAATAAGTGTGGGAACAGGAGGTCTAAGAAGCACCTACACTGGTGTGGGCTAAATTTGGTGCAATGTCTATTTTATTTATCCCTTAATTAAGATGGATAATAAAATGTAATCTAATCTCAAAATAACTTGTAATAGTTAACTGAGTGTGATAAACTCAGTTAGCTCATGAATTTCGAGTTGAGGGTAGTTGGTGAGGCATGTAGAGTAATTATAATTGTAACAGAGTTCGAAGTGCATTGGTGAATTAGTTTAATGCATGTTGTAATCAATTAACTCAGTTAAGTGAGTTAAATTCAGTTGTGCTAGTTGTGATTTTTTGTTGCACTAGTGAGAGATCAAATGAATTAAATATTATTTAATTCATAATCAGTGATATAACATGCAACTGATGATTTACTATTATTCGTTGCATGCATGTCAGTTCCAATGGACACCCAGTTGAGATCTAGGTGAAAGGGAAGTGTGACTATCAGTTGTGATATTAGTAGGTTGCCCAAATGTAGTTAAAACACCACAGGATGCCCATGATACTCAGCGCAGTTGGGGAAGGCTAGAATTCCTAAAGAATAGGGATTGCATTCATCAGGGATTGAGTGAGCAAGGCAGGCTGAAGACAGACTGAGAATTGGTTGAATATTGGCCCGATTTTGTCTGGATCAGTGTGAGACAATTATCTGAATACAAGAGGACTCTTGTGAGAAGAGTTGTATGTAATTGTTTCATGATTCCCTGTGGAATATGCAATATATTATAGAGGGGTTTTGAGCAGAAAGCTTTCCTCGGGAAATTATCTTTGTTGTGGCTTGATTGATTCTTCTTTGCTTCATGTGATTGGCGATTGTGTTTTTAATTCCACAATTGATTTGTAGAAGTGATTCAGTATTTAACTTTAGTACATTGTTAGATCAGATTGAATCCATGATATACATGCTTGTTGTATAATTTCTACATGGTATCAGAGCACAGGAAATCACAATAGTGAAGGAGGAGCTGAGTTTGAGACTGAATAGAATTCAAATTTGCAGAAATACTTTCTTGGTGCTACAGTTGATTCAGGATCGAAATGGCTTTCAATGGCTTAAGATTGGAGTATGTACTTGAGGGCAACTCTAACTATATTTCTTCGAGAGACAGGATGGAGGCAGTACTCAAAGACAATGGCTTGAAGGAATTCATTGACAATGATGTTCCTAAACCCGTTGTGGTAGATGTTGCAATCTTGATGCATGGAAAAAGAAAGTGGCAAGGGCGAGGAGGATCTTACTAGAGGGAGTACGAGACCACATTGTCTCAAGTATCCATGGCAAAGCGACTCCATATGCAATGTGGAAGGCTTTGATAGATCTATTTCAGAGCAGCAGTGACCATAGGAAATTGGCACTGAAGGATAAACTTAGGAAGATCAAGATGGAGAAGAATGACATTATTCCAGTATACTTAACAAAGCTTTTCCAATGTCGGGATGAGTTTGGGAGTGTAGTAATTATTTTTACTAATGATGATTTAGTGAGCCTAGCTCTTCTAGGAATTCCCAAGAGTTGGCATATGATCCAGGTGGATATTGGTTGTCACTCGTCTATTCCACTTGGGGCCCCACCATTGTCTCTTTCAGTTTTCAGTTTTGGCACAACTTACAATTTTTAGTAGTTTTTCGGGTCCTGAACTTTTGGAGCCATTTTGAGGCCCTAAACGACGTTTTTTTGGAAAACCGAGAGCAACATGGGTCCATAGATTGATGTTGCTCACTCAAAATTTGTAGTCCTCGGATAGATATTTCTAACGAGGTATGGTTTGCATCAAACGGAGATCGTATGCCAAAGTTACGTCCCCAGGAAGTCGAAACACCAATTTACCCAAACGGGGCCCATAGTTTTGGCGCTTCATCTCCTAGGGTTAGCGTTTTGGATGTTTAGGGTTTTCCATTGTTTGTAAATAATAAATAGGCCCTTGAGCCTCATTGTAACTTAGTTCAGAGGCTTGTAGCCACCACATCTCTTCTCATAGATATCTACCAGTGCCCTAGCTAGTTTATTTCCATTCTATCTGTAAGCACAATTCATTTCATTCATATCAAAGAACTGAAATTTGCTTACAGACAGAATGGAAATAAACTAGCTAGGGCGCTGGTAGCTATCTCTGAGAAGAGATGTGGCAGCTACAGGCCTCTTAACTGGGTTACCATGAGACTCAAGGGCCTATTTATTATTTAGAAATAATGGAAAACCCTAAACATCCAAAACCTTAACCCTAGGAGATAAAGCGCCAAAACTATGGGCCCTGTTTGGGTAAATTGGTGTTTCAACTTCCTGGGGATGTAACTTTGGCATACGATCTTTGTTTGATGCAAACCATACCTTGATAGAAAGATCTATCCGAGGACTACAAATTTTGAGTGAGATACATTAGTCCATGGCTCCCGGTTTTCCCAAAAAACGTCGTTTAGGGCCTCAAAACAGCTCCGGAATTTCAGGACCCGAAAAAATGCTAAAAATAGTAAGTTGTGCCAAACTTGAAAAACTGAAAGAGACAATGGTGGGGCCTCAAGTGCAATAGGTGGGTGACCACCAATATCCACCTGGATCAACATAGTTATTAGGACTCTGATAATGGGAGGGATAAGCTGCCATATTGGGAATGAATTTGGTCGGATTTTGTGCAAGAGGATTTAAGACGGAATACCAAAGATGAATCTTCATCTAAGAATGAATATGAAGAAGATTTTGCTTTGGCTACCAAGGCGATTAAGGGGAAAGGAAATAAATTCCATTCCAAATCTGAGACCGGTGAAGAAGGCAAGGACTGCGACATGTCCAGAGTGAAGTGTTTTCACTGTCACAAGCATGGACATTATACCACAAATTGTCCACAAAATAAGAAGAATAAGAAGGCTTCAGGATCTGCAGCTAGTGAGGCTTGGGCCTTGCAATTTGAGTTTGAATTCTCACTGATCGCATGCATGGTGTCAAGTGCGATGGGATCAGGGTGATACTTGGATATTGGTGCATCTTTCCACATGGACGGAAACAAATAATTTTTAAGTAGCTTGGAGGAGAAGGACCTCCATATTCATATAAAAATGGGTGACAACAGAAGGTATAGTGCTACCAGGATTGGTACAGTTACTTTCCAGAGACAATCAGGTAAACCATTTTTATTAAATATGTAATGCATGTACTAGGCTTAAAGAAAAATTTAATTTCAGTTGCACTGTTGGAAGATAAAGGCTATGATGTTGTTTTCGGTGAAGGAAAAGTTTTCCTGCAACACAAAGCAACAGGACAAGCCGAGAAGATTGGGATTCATGTGAAGAATCTCTATGGACTTCACATAGATGAAATTATACAGAGCTTCAAAACATTGGGAAGTGTGAGAAAGCCATGCAATTGACCCTTGAGAGGGAGCTGGATTTGCATGCAGGTGAGGAACTCTTGGCTCTAAAGAATGAACCTCAAGATGTGGAGTTGCCACATGCAGAGGATCATGGAATGGTAGAAACCACTCAAGCATAGAAATTTTGAGCCATATGGGCAGAGGGAGAGCATGCAACTATACCTCCAGGTGTGAGGTGGGGCGACATGCAAGAATAATCCCAAGAATAAATTTGGGCATGGTCCTAGAGATGGTGCATCTCATGGACCAAACCTGGCTACGAGGAGCCCACAAAGAAGTAGTAGCAGAATCAATTAGATCAATGCAGTCAGATGTCAAGAGGACAGAAATAAGAGTGACAGGTGTCGGATACTGGAGCGCAAATCAGAGTTGGCAGCAGTGCAAAGTGCATGGATGCAGATGTCAACAGCGCAGAGAATCTAGTAGACACGTGCAGTAGCTAGCAGCAGTCAGAAGACTCCGATGACAAATGCATTATATTGATTCAGTTGTTTGGAGTCTATTCAATTTCAGAAGTGTTTCATGCAAAGGTTGCATGTGCGAGAAACACTATAGAAGTGTTGCATGCAAGAGTTGTGTGTCGCATGAAAGGGTTGCATGTCACATGCATGAGGTTGCATGTCGTATGTAAGAGGTGCATGTTGCATGCAAGGACATTCCTTTCTTGTTGAGAGGGAATGTTGAAGTTTGAAACAAGAAATAGTGAAATTGGCATCCGGAAACAACAAGCACCACCTACACTAAGTGTGGGACTAGGAGGTCCAAGTAGCACCTACAATAAGTGTGAGACGAGGAGGTCCAAGAATTACCTACACTAGTGTGGGCTAAATTTGGTGCATGTCTATTTTGGTTATCCCTTAATTAAGATGGACAATAAAATGTAATCTAATCTCAAAATAACTTGTAATAGTTAACTGGGTGTGATAAACTTAGTTAGTTCATTAATTTCGAGTTTAGGGTAGTTGGTGAGGCATGTAAATTAATTATAATTGTAATAGACTTCGAAGTGCAGTGATGAATTAGTTTAATGCATGTTGTAATCAGTTAACTCAGTTTAGTGAGTTAAAGTCAGTTGTGCTAGTTGTAATTGTTTGTTGCACTAGTGAGAGATCAAATGAATTAAATATTATTTAATTCACAATCAGTGATCTAACATGCAACTGATGATTTACTATTATTAGTTACATGCATGTCCATTCTAGTGGAGACCCAGTTGAGATCTAGGTGAAAGGGATGTGTGACTATTAGTTGTGATATTAGTAGGTTGCCCAGATGTAGTTAAAACACCATAGCATGCCCATGATACTCAGCGTAGTTGGGGAAGGCTAAAATTCCTAAAGAATAGGGATTGCATTCATCATGGATTGAGTGAGCAAGGCAAGCTGAAGACGGGCTGAGAATTGGTTGAATATTGGCCTGATTTTGTCTGTATCAATGTGAGACAATTAGCTGAATACAGGAGGACCCTTATGAGAAGAGTTGTATGAAATTGTTTCATGATTCCTTGTGGAATATAAAACATATTATAGAGGGGTTTTGGGCAACAAGATTTCCTTGGTGTTGGCAAGAAAGAAGGTCTCTGAGCAAGACCCGGGTTCAGAAGAGAGGCCAACAAGGTTTTCGCGGGAGTCTAGTAAAACGCCAACATTTTCACCCTACTCCGAGGAGCAGAGAGTCTCACCCGAGGTGTGCCATAACCTTAGTGAGGTTAGGAACAGATCAAGTATCAACCAATCACAACTATCAAGCGAAACAGAAAGCACTTGGAACAACAAACCGATCTTACTACTTTGCACAAGATGCCACTCATTAAGCATATTAAGGATGCAGATTTAAAATTTAAAAGTGGGCCATAAGTTTACAGTAACCAATTGATCAACATGGAACTCAGAATACCAAACATAGGTAGAAGTATATTTCATTATCAACAGCGAACAGGTACATTAATCTACAGAGTTGATTACAGAGAGACAGATTACAACAATGATAAAACAGAATAGAATAGAACAGAACAGAATGGAACAGAGCTCTCCTGCGGCTCTCGTCCTCAGTCCTCTACTGGACCAACCTCCTGTCTACACTGGCCAATTTCCCATTTGTTCCTTTGCCAGTGTAAATTTCAGTTTTTCCTCCTTTCCTGCTTTATTGTTTGTTGTTTCTCCCATATCACTGGGGGCTCCACTGCCTGTCCTTATCACTCCTTCCTGCCATCTGTGCTAGTTTTCGTAGCTGCCGCGCCACTTACTCTCCAACTTTCCACAACCATGACAACACCCTATCTACTGTGGTTACGCTCCACCACCTGTTCTCCACAACTCAAAACCATTTCATTTTCAAAAAAAGGGCCCCAACAGGCCCCGACCACATTCTATTGACTCGTCCCGAGTCAATTATTTTCTGCTGCTTCGATCTCCATTGGTCTGTCTGCCTCCGTGGCTAGCCGTGTCTTCTCTGGTTCCTCCCTCTGTCCAAATAAGGGCCCCAACTCAGGAACCTTTGCCAATGCTGAAGATTTAAGTTCGACAAAGTCATTAATAGCTTGTTTCCATTCCTTAATGAGCTAATCAGTTTCTGTGGAAACACGTTCAGCTTCAGTTTCTCCTATTACGGCTAGCAGGTTGTTGAATACTTCTTTAATTTTGATTTCAGCCTCAGTGGCCATTTTTTGTATTGCTTCTGCAGTCTTCTTAACTGTTTTTCTCAGTTCTCTAAGGACGTGTTTGGTGGCAGAAAAATGTTCTTCTATCTTCTATATTGTAGTCTCCAGTGCCTCTGCTTGATTGTATAACTGGGTGATGCCAACGGGATATGTGGCCTCTTTTATTTCTTGTTAAATATGTTGTAAATGTGCCGAGATTGGTTGTGCTTGCATGGTTAATGAGGTAAACACTCGTGCAAATGTTTCAGAAGGTTGTAAGCTTCTCTTACCATGGTCTCCAGGGTTTCCTGCATCCCAGTTGCTTAATTATGCTTCTTCGTGACCTTCTCAGCATATATGACACTAGGATCTGGTAACGTCAATCTCGTTGCGAGTGCTTCCTTTAGTTTTTTATTTTCCTTGTTGAGATTCGCACAAGTTATCTTCACGTGGATTGACCGCTCTTCTATAGTGCAAGCTGATATGTATTCTGGTGTCTTGTCATCCTGAGCCATTACTGTTGGCCAGAGATCCTTGAAAACATTCGTCACCTTCTCCAGTTGCTCCTACAATATTTTCTTCTCTCCCTTCAACTAGTTGTTCTCTTCAGTAAGCACACTAATCTATATTTGTTGTTGTTTGAAACTTTTTTGGAGGTCATTGTGTAGTCCTTCGGCCTGTTGTGCCGCACGCTAGATTAAATTGTACAGTTGTTCTGTGCCCCAGGTTTGCATACTCTCAACTCCAAACATATCGTTTTTTGGCAGCCTTTCTCTGAGGGGTTGACCACTAGCTATTGATCTGGCTGAGTGCTCATGTGGTGATGTGTGTTGGGTCGGTTGCGGCATCTGACCTCCTAGGTTTTTCATGTTTGTGGTTGGCTGAACTTGCTACAGTATCAAATTTTCTTGTTGAAAAGGGTTCAGCTCCTTGGGCGAGGGCATGGTGTCTGTGGTAAAAGATCCCCCACGAACTAATAAGTCCAGGAATGTGCCCTGTTCCACCTGAGGTTGGTTAACCTCAAGTACCATGGTTGTACTTAAGTTAACTTCTACCGCGTTTTCCCCACTGGTCTTGCTTTTTTCCTTGACTGGGTCTGAAATTGTTGGTGATGTGGATGGAGTGTGGGTGGACCGGTCTTTGGAAGTGAAAGACGTGTGAGGCGAGGAATGGTGAGTGTGAGGTGAAGAGGTATGAGGGTGGGGTGGAGATAAATTTTGAACATTCAAAACTGAAAATGGATTGAACATAGGTAGCTCGGAGGTGACCTGGGTGGCCACCTATGGTTCCTCCTGAATTGGTACTCCCATATCCATAGGTTGCGTGCGATCATCCTCAGTGAGATCAACTATTTTCCTAGGCACCATGACTCTTGCTTTCTTGGCCTTAGGCGTAGCTACGGGTGGTTTGGGAGCCTTACTCTTTCATATTGGAACTACTGTGGTTACTTTTGGTGGATTAAACATGGTGGATGGAAGGGCAGTGATGATAGGTGCAACTATGGAAGGTGATGCAGAAGTTGAGGACTGAAACTCTAAAAAAGTAGGAAACTCAGGAGAATCACTGGTGAGATTTTTCATTACCTGATTAAATACCTTGACTTTTGTGTCCAGCTCCGCCAGTATGGGTGTTAGCTGTAGCCGAGACACTCTGCTCAGTGTCTCATTCGGTGTCTCCCCTGGTAGTGCCCTTAGCAGCATGCCCTCGAATGAGTAGTGATGGACTCTGCTTCTGATCTCCATTCCTACTCCTGGCCAGCAACATACCTTGGTGTGGAATGCCTTTTTATCAACCTGAAACTTTAATGGTCTCATCTTGAACGTTGTCTCATCCACACAAGTGGACCTGATGTAGGTCTGCTTATGAGTGACCCTGAACCAAATCTGAGAAGAATATCAGTCCAGAAGACTCCTTGAAACTATTTACTGCCTCGCCACTATATCCACCATCTGCCTGTACCAGACATTAGGGGAATTTTGAGGTCTAAAATGGGCCTCCTAAGGAAATAATAAAATAATATTTATGAATTTGCAATTCACTTTTTACATCAAAATCCATGTAACCATGGTTAAATTCAATTCAAAAGTTGTACCAAAATAAAATTAATAAAAAAATTGTATTGATGTGACTATAAATAAGAATAAGTTTTTCAAGAAAAAGTCATTATCATTGAACAACTAATGCATTTGTCCTTTGTACTTAAATAATTTAAAATAAAATATAAATATAAATTCATAAATTCTTAATTATAATATACTATTAATTAAAATTTATATTATTTAAATTATATAATAACATGTAACTAATATATTATATATAACATGTAACATGTAGGAATATACATTGTTTCTTTCAAAAAATATGAAATGACAATAATAATATTTTATTCAAAAAATATGAAATGACATTTATTATGAGTACTTTACTTTATGCCTTTAAAAGTACTTAGAGCACTACCATGGATGTGCATTCTTTTTTTCAAAAAATATGAAATGAAAATAATATTATTTTATTCAAAAAATATGAAATGACATTTATTATAAGTACTTTACTTTATGACTTTAAAAGTACTTAGAGCATTAACATGGTTAACCATGAGTTTTTATCCACTATTGAGAATGTGACAAGTAAGTATCTTTAACTCAAGCAATGCCACCTCAACCATTAGGGATGATGTTATCCCCTAAAATGTGATTGGTTCTCATAAAGTGAATTTTGATTGTACATTTTCCTTAGGAGGCCCATTTTAGACCTCAAAATTCCCCTAATGATTTGAATGCCTATTTGTTCACTTCCTTGGTGTTGGAGTCTCCTGAGATTTTCCAAGGTGTAAATTTCATTGCCATCGGCTGACCTTTTGTGATATCTGCAAGCTATCTCACCCTAGGGTGAGTCCATTTCTACATGGAAAATGCCATGATGAGGTAATTGTAGATGAACCCAGTGGCTCTTTTGTAGTTATCCTCGCATGCTTCGAACAGTTCATTCATCATAAACGTACGCCAGTTTAGCTCGGTTCCCTGGAGGCAGTGTCCAGCAATAGAAATGGTATCGAGGGTACATTCACCCTTCATGTAGTGCCTCATGGTCTTGTCTGCAATCAAGTAACAGGAAAATTTAACTGCTAGGATGTTTATGAGGTCTATCTTTTCCCCCTTCCCTCCTCTCTTAGTTTCATATTTCTTATAATAGTCACAATCTCCTGCCTTATTTTCTCTCTTGGAGACATTCTAGAATGATGTGGAGACATCCTTTCCTTCTGTTGATAATCCTGTCAGCCTGTGAATATATTCTTCATGTATCGGTATCTCCCTCCCTAGCCATACTGACCCATTCTGGAGTCTGCTCAGAAGGAATTTCGTACACTGCATTGTTGCTCCTATAGTTCTGAACACTGGGAGGTTCCTCAGGTTCAGTATTGTCAACTGTTGGATACCTCTGAACTATGGATGTAGCCTTGCTGCTTCTTCTCCTCCTTCGATAGCGTAATTTTCTATGTAAAATTACATCTTCATAGCTGGAAACTGGTAAGAATCTGTGAACTCTATGTCGATCAGCGACGCATTGTCATATTTTCCAACTAACGATTCCATTTTCTGAATCCTCTCGTCGAGCTCAGGCTCGACGACTGCTAGCGCCACCTTGGTCATTTTTTATCTTCTCCTGTACACTTGTAGTGTTGCCCCTTCTCTTTCTCTATAAATTCCTGCCAGTAAATTCTCTCTTTGAACTTATACTGATGATATTTCACTTACCGTTGTTGTTGTTTCTTGTTCTATGTTGGAATTCTCTGGCATTCTCTTGCTTTCTTCTTTCATGTGGGTTATGTAATGTAACGGGCACGAATGAGGTTGATAAGACCCCATAACTAATTAATTTTTTCTACCTCCCCCGTGGCTAAAATTGTGTGATTAGTTACCACGATGAGGTGTTTTCTGACATGGCTAATTGTTACTTCGAGATTTGGGTAGACGTGACGGGTAACGATTATGGCTTAATATGGAAAATTTATTACGGCACGGATGTTACTAAGTATGGAAGTTATTTCTCAAATCTAGGTAATCCTACGGACTGACAATGGTATGATGGGTCATGATGACAGAATGATGTTTGACACGTTTTGGCTATCTGACATGGATGACACGCTAGACACTACCCTCCCTCTGACCACAATCGATTGCGATGCGGTCTCCGAATCGCAACAGTGAGTTTCCTCTTATTAATTGCAGTTTGACTTTATTTTGATTCCTATCTATTCTCTTCTCGAGTGTGAGAGAGCTACTGACTCTATCTATCTCTATTCTACCCTACTGACTCCTCTCAATTGCGAGAGTTATTTGAAAAGTAAATAAGAAACTTACTCATGATAAGGCTTCAAGTGTGTGCCATTCACCCATCCTGGTAACACTTGGCCATCCAATTGTGCTAACCGAACCGCTCCTGAATCTTGAATTTCAATTACGTGGTATGGTCCTAGCCAATGCATTTTGAGCTTACCTGGGTAGTTTTGGAACTTGCTGTCGTATAATAGAACTTTTCCTCCAACTGTAAACATTTTATGCTTGATATGATGGTCATGCCAAGCTTTCTATCTGTTGTAGTTCCTAGAGACAGCCTCGAGTTGTCAGAGACCAGTGCCTAGGACATCTTAGGTAGTAAAGAGTATAGGAGGTATTTTAAGATGAATATCAGATCAGGACTCTTTACCATGTCAACTTCTGTGCTGAATTACAAATTTAAATGGGACCAGATAGTTTTCAGATTTAGCAAACTGTAGAAACTCTACAGAGGCAAGAAGGGAACTATTACCACAGATGCTTCAGACAGCTTAGAAACAGTTATAATCAAGGAGGGCCAATTTCTGAATGCTGTATAGAGATTGTTAGGTCAAAGTTGTTTATGATGCAGAAGGTAAGAGAGACATATTAATCACCGATGGAATGATACTCAGAAAACCTATTTCGACATAGCATGGGCTTATGAGTTAAGAATCCATACACATCAAACAGTTCTAGATGAACAAGATTCCATGAAAGTTAATACAGAGGAAATATGAATGAAATGAAAAAAATGAAACACTATATCACGTATGAGCCATATTTAAAGCAACTGGACCAGTCTCATATAAGTACCAAACAGTGATAAATTTATATTAGAACTGGTGAGTCCCTCGCATTCCAAAACATGATATACAGAAATGGAGACAGTGAAACCATTTTACGAAGATAGAATCACAGACCATACAACACACCGATTGGAATCCTCACATGAAACATAACTTTTCTTCGCTGAAACCCCACGGGCTCTGAACATTTGCATTAGTAATTCCACAACGAGCATACAAAAATATTCTTACACAGCAAGTTTCTTTAGAAAATCTGGAACCCTGTGTCTTCTTCTGTTCATGCTTATATAGGAACTTCTCTACAATGAGCGGGAAGATATTTTTGGAAAATATCTTCCTCGCATGCTTATGAATCTGTTAGAAGTCCTTGTCAAAATAACAAAAACCATGATGGGGAATAAAAAGACCTCCCACCATTAGCTATTAGGCGCTTGGCCATTTAAAAACAAAATTGCATAACAGTCTTGAGTAAAAGTAAATTGCTATGGTGAAATGTAAATTCCACCTGGAACTTGAAAATAACTATCTAGGATAAAAAGTAAAAAGCCTCGAGGGCTGGATCATGAAATAATGGTGCATCATTTGCGACAAGGGGTCGAAGCTGTTGCTGATACTGGAGGTGGCACATTTGCGGATGAACTGGAAACTTGACTGACAAACTGGGTGCACCTCTACTGACTATCTGGAGCGGGCTCGGGCATTGCTGCATATCTTTCTACCCTGATGAACGCCTCAGTAAGATCACCCAGACTTGCCTCAGTTGGAATTTTATGTTTTAGCAAGTAAAGGAGGCCAAATTCTGGGCGGCGTGATGCAATAACCGTTTCGGCTTTTAGCTTTGCGGTTTTGTCTGTCAAAACATCTGTCTTGTCTCTTTCCTGCTTCAGGCGTGCTTCATAATATGGTAGCGATTGCAGTATGGAAGGAGTGGTGGGGTCCCAACACGTTGGAAGCCCTGCTGTAGTGATTTCTTTCCAAACTGCATCAAACCTGTCCACGCTGTCCACCACTTGTTGCATGGCCTTTGAAGCCGTAGCATGTGCCAATCCTTTATCAATGATTTTTAGGCATTCGAAAGCTTCCTTATGCCGACTGTCTATACCATGTTGCTCCACTTCCTCCACGCTCATCCCCTTTAAGAAAGATATGTAGTCCTTGGCGCACTAAGCTCTATTAGCCAAATCAAGATCCCCTTCCTGCAATTTCCTCTTGAGATGGAGAACTGAAGACTTCATTTCCTCGATGACTTTCAGAAACGGCCATTGTTGTGTTACGGCAGAGATGATATCGACCCAAATAATTTTCCTACCATCCCTGAGATTTAGGTGGCCCTTTAGGCATGCGTTGAGCCCATCTATAGTCTTCTGTTGGTCGGCCTTTATTTTCTTTTCTTGCTCCATCTCTGTCTGCAACACCTCAACTCTTTTAGTATTTTCTGACAAGTCTCCTTCCAAGTCAGCGATCCTTTGCCTTGTGGTGGCAGCCTGTTTCTCCAGTACCTAGTTTGTAGCTTTTTTTGTACTCAACTGCTCTGCCAGCGAGCTTGTCTCCGGTGGGGCTATAACAGGCAGGCAGCGGTGATTATCCCAGGTGTTTTGCACCTCGGTCAACCTGTTTTGGAGAGTGGTGATTTTCTCAGCTAGTTTCTCTCTGTCTTCCCTCCTTTGCTAATGAGTCAGCTAATTTTGCTTTTTCCCTTTCTGCTTGCACTAGCTCTGCAGTCTAGACATGGTGGGAGGCTGGTGTGCCAGTCTCACCCTTCATAGACGCGATTTCCTTCTGCAACTGCTCAATCAAGGCTCGCTGCGGGTTTTTTTCCCCTATGTCTTTTCCTTTGATCAGGTCTTGGAGGGTGCATACCTGATTTTCTCGGGTGTGACCGCTTGTCTGTTCTTTTTGCAGGGTAGCCCTCGTCTGTTTATGTTTTGTTTCCAGCTTCTTCAACTCAATGGTGACCCGCATCATTTCATCTTTCATCATGTCGCATACAGTCTGAAAAAAGTTGCACATGTCATTTGTTGGCACCTTTGTCATATCAACCGCATGCTCGAGCACCCGATAGCTAGGGACACCTGAATTGGGATCCAAGAAGGCTTCCGCCATAGTTAATACCAGGTGTTCCGTATCCATGTTCATGGAGGCCGATATCCTGGTGTGATATTTTTCAACGAATCCCTCCAGTTCAGTTTTATACTTAGCTCGGATTTCTCTATTTGTCTGGTCCCTTTCAACTGCCCTCGGTGAGGTGTGTTCTATGATGGCCTGTGTGACTTCTGTGAAGTCGGAAGAAGTGGTACTATCCCTTAACACCTTTATCCCGACCTTGCCTTTATCCAATGCATGATATACAGTGAATGGTTCAAGCAGTTGTTCCTCTCCTATGACCTCTGCCTCACTGGAGGCTGTTTTTTGCTTTTTGCGAGGGGGAACTGTTCCTAAGGTACCTGCTTCTTCTCCGCCTGTGCCTTTTTTGACGTTCTCTTCCTCCCCTGTGGCAAATGAATCTGTCTCCATCTCCGAAACCAAAGGCCAAATTTCGAGATTAGCCCTCCATTCCATGAACGGCCTTGGCTCATGCATATAAGGTGCGGACTTGTTCCTTTTTCTTTTGTTCGAGATAATTTCTCGAGGATCATAAGCCCAACCCTTTCCCAGCCTTAGGTCCAGACCTTAGAACATTTTCTCAACAATTGGGAGGGCATGTCTCGAGCTTACAACAAAAGGGCCGATTTCGATGGGGAGCCTCAGGATATAACCCTTCTTGGCAGGGACAAAATGCAGTTGGTCGGCCTTGAGGGCCTGCTGGATGTATTCGAGCGCATAAACTCGACGAACGGGAAGCAATGGCAGCCGGTAAGGGGAAAATTCGGCTCCGTAGACCCGGATTTCAGTATAATCATCGAACAGGAACCAATCCCCAGTGCTATTGAATTTTCCAGCTTGCAGCCAACTCTTTATTTCTGGAGAGACCCTAGGTGAAGGCGAGCCGTGAATAATAGTATAGGAAATAGACAGGAAAATATTCACAAAATTGGAATAACCCTCTCCCTTAGGTAATTGGCGCACAGAGAAATTCCAGTCGAAGACTGGTTGGGGTTGGGAATTCTCCCGATAAACTCTGTCTAAACCCAAACTCTCAAATTTATCAGCGTGCTGATACAGGAAAAGGTAAAAAACCATCGAGCAAAAGCGGAACTGGCTGGTTTCGGAAAGCTCCTGGAACTGGGTTCGAATGGTCGTGGCAAGGAAACCAGAAATATCTAACACCACCCCCTTTTGAGACATGAGCCACAAGAAATGGACGCACTACGTGGAAATCTCTTCCAGACTCCATACCCCTAGAAGACCAGCGATGAGAGAGAGGATGGGCCGAACTTCCTCTGTGAACAGACTTAACGAGAAGGGTTCTAAAGCTGGGAGAGAAGTAACCTGATTGCCGGTTATGGAAGAGATGAAGGCTTTCTGGTTCTCCCATGGCTGCCTGTTGAACTGGGAGGCTAAAGCTGCCTCACCAAAACTCATATATGTGGCACTGGTGGGGAAGCGGAGGGCTTGCTTGATAATATCGAGGGAAAGGGAAAAAACTTGGTTCCCTTGAGGAGAGGTGAAAGTGCCTCGACGCTCGTCAAAAACGTCTCTGAGCCAGGAAATAAAATCAACCACAGAGTAAACTTGAGGGGTAATTTGGTGATACAGGCCAGACACGACTACCCGATAACGGTCCTTATTCGCAACATGACGTCTGAACAGTTCGGGCTTAATGCTACGGATGTCGAATGGGTATTTAGGGTCACAAATGTCGGCTTGCAGGTCGATGAGAGGGTCGAAACTTGGAGGGTGTCTAGTCTCTCGGACCTTAGGGGTTTCGGGTTCAGCTTTTTTAGGCGTTCCTCTTCCCATGATGGACATAACATATCTTTCAAAAGATGAAAGTGAAAACAGAGAACAAATGAAGGGCGGAATACCTGTACACAGGGAACTGTTCTCAAGAAAACGACACGGGGGTGCTGATAGCGACTGGGCGGGCCTTGGCGCTAGTTCCCAATCAGTACAAACCGTAGCTTGGAACCCTGCGACCTCTACTGGAGTAAAAACGGGGAACTGTTACCTTTTGACTGCATGTTTGGGGTAAAAAGGGCAGATGGAGAAAATGAGTGGGGAAAAGTGTCGTAAGGACACTGACAGTGGAGCACGCGGTGCATAGTGATTGGGTATAGGCTGAGGACAGGTGAGCGCTGCGTGCCAGGGTTTAATACTGGTACGGGCCGTAGTACCAGTGAACCTAAAAACTTACCTTACCTATGTTGCAATAGACCATACGTTTAATAAAACATCTCGTTATTAGGGCGTGTTGAATATATAGCATACCAGACCTTAGGGTTCATCTTCCACTTTGCCACATCACCGAAACACTGCGTTCCGAGCTGCCACGTCACTACCTTCCTTGGGCCCACCCCATAACTCTTCAATATGATTCCGCGAGGGTATGGGCCTGCTCCCCTTCACGTCTCTCGACCCCCTCGGAATTTCCCTTCGGAGATATCCTGCCACGTGTATCTTGTAACTCCGCGGGGGTATGGGGCTTCTCCCCTTCACGTCTCTTGACCCCCTCAGAATTACACTTTGTAATACTCTGCCATGTGCCTATTCACGCGGCTGCCATTCTCTTAATATTTCTATTAATCCTTTTTTCTTTACACTTCAGCCTTTCATATTAATTCCGCCTTTGGTTAGAGCGTGTGGCTCACTTAAAGTGTATTACTTGTCACCTCCTCATTTCTTTCCATAATTCCCCCTATGAATGTCCCAACATCGGCCACAATAGTTGATATACCTTTGTCCAAAGGTCCATTCATAAAAATGACTGGTGCTATTTTATGACCAACATTGGCTCCACCTGGGGATGGCACGTTCACTCCTGAATGTGTCGAGAACAACGCAGACCACACGTCTTCTTCTGTGAACGCCAATTCACCTGCATTTTCGACCTCCTTCTTTATACATCATCCTGTTCCATGCATTATTCAATTCAAAAACGAAAACAGCAACTACTATACAATATAATACAATCAGGCTCCCTCGGCCTGCTTCAGAACTGAAAATATGGTTTGAGGAATTGCCCGTTTACAGGGGCATCGAGTAGGTCGCCCTGTAAATTCTCCAGCTTAAAAGTATTGTTGCCACCTTGTTCAGCAATTTTGAAAGGGCCAAACCAGAGGGGATGGAATTTCCCGTGCTTTCCTTTATCAGCTCTTCGCACATCCCATTTGAGTATTAAATCCCCTACCTGCAACTTTTTGTATTTAGCATGTTGATCGAACAGCTCTTTCATTTTCTCCTGGTACTCTACTAGCTTCTGATTTACCTGATTGCGAGTTTCTTCGAGCTCCACCAGCTGGTTAATTCTCCTGGTAACGTCATCAGGTTCCTCTTGACTCTCCTGCATAAACCGAGCCACTGACAAGGCCAGCTGTATAGGGAACACAGCTGCTCATCCATATACCAATTCGTATGGAGACTTCCCTGTTGCTCTTTTACTTCTAATTATGTTTGCCCACAGAGCAAACTTCAGTTGAGAATCCCAATTCTTCTGGTTCTCGTTGATAGTCTTCTTCAGTGCTCGGACCAGAGTTTTATTTGAGGACTCTGCGAGGCCATTCCCTTGAGGGTAGTAGGCTGTAGAGTGACCCAATGAGATATTATACTGCTGGCAGAAGTTCACAAATTTCGCAGATTTAAAGGCCTGTGCATTAGCAGTGATTATTCTAGCAGGGAAGCCAAACCTAGATATAATATTATCCTCCATAAATTTCATTATCACTGTGTTTGTGGCATTTCTAGCAGGTATAGCTTTGACCCACTTCGTGAAATAATCCGTGGCAGTCAAGATCCATTTATGCTGGCCACTTGAGGGTGGCTGAATCTCGCCTATAAAATCAATTCCCCACTGTTTGAAAGGTTCATCCACATGGATAGGAATAAAGGGCAGAGCTGCTAGCTTCTGCTTTTCTGCAAATTTATGGCATTTATCACATGCCCTGACCCAGGTGAAGACCTCTCCAAATAATTTGGGCCAGTAGAAACCAGCCTTCAGAATCTTGTGGGCAGTTGCCCTCCAACTGTAATGGCCCCCACATATGCCTTCGTGAAACTCAGCCATTATATTTCCCACCTCTTCCTCTGTCAGACATAAGATCAGGATGCCTGAGGGGTCTCTCCAGTACAGCCAGTCGTTTGCAACCATATACTTCTGTGATTTCAACCTCAGTGCCCTGTATTTAGCCTTTTCACAGCTAAGTGGACAGCTTAGTGTTAGGAGGTACTCCACTACTTCCTTGTACCATTGGCTAGTGAGGTACTTCATCTGTATCTTTTGGGAGGCTATCTCCACTCCCTGTGATTTTTCTTTTTCCCCAGAATCTTCGTCTGTTGTCATAGACAGATTGATACCCAAGGCCTGGCAATTCGACTTAGACAGGATCTTGGCTAGACCTTGCCCCTTGATTAATTTGGTAGGACGAATATCCAACTCATATTCCTGTATTTTGGCTATCCATTTTCCTCTTTTTCCCTCACTGTCTCCCTGAATCAAAATGTCTTTCACAGCTGCTGTAGGAACAAATGCAGTAATATGAGACTGTAAAACATACATACGAAAAGATTTTAGAGATTTTACCAGGGCATATGCTTGCTTTTCCAATACGTGGTATTTGAGCTCGGCATCACGCAGTACTTGGCTGAAAAATGCAATTGGTTGTTCATAGCCTTCCTCATTTTTCTGCAACAGAACTCCAGCGACTATGTGGGGTGATGCGAAAGAGAAAATCATAAAAGGTTTGGAATAATCTAGCCCTGCCAACACAGGGGCCTCAGCAAAAGCATTTTTTATTCTGGCAAAGGCCTCCCTGGACTCTGGTGACCATTTCACCTCATTATTCTTTTTCAGCATATCAGTAATGTGTCCAACTATCTCGGCATAGTTAGGAATGAATCTCCTCAGGAAGTTTATACATCCTAGGAATACCTGAACTTCCTTTTTATTTCTGGGCAGGGAAATGCCATTTATGACTTCAACTCCTTTAGGATCTATCTTTACTCCATCTTTGGTTACAATGTGCCCCAAGAGCTTGCCCTCTTCTAGTGCAAACAGAGACTTCTATGGGTTAAGGGAGAGACCATACTTTCTGCACTTCTCAAAGGTTATGCCCAGGTGTTCTATGTGCTCTTCATCGTTCTTTGAGAATACAGTAATGTCGTCCAGATATACCACCACAAACTGGTCCTGTTCTCCAATAAAAGCAATATCCATGGCCCTCTGAAAGGTGGCCCCTACGTTGATCAGCCCAAAAGGCATTCTGGCATACATGAACGTTCCCCAGGGAGTGGTAAAGGTCGTCTTATTTTGGTCTTCTGGCATTACAGCCACCTGATTGTACCCAGAAAACCCATCCATCATGGACATCCGAGAAGCCCCTACCACTTTCTGCAAGATGTGATCCATTTTGGGTAGTGGATAATTATCTTTCAGGGATTCCCTGTTCAGATTCCTGAAATCAACACATAGTCTTATTTCTCCATTCTTCTTCCGTACTGGGACTAAGTTTTCCACCCACTCAGAATACCTCAATGGCACAATGATTTTAGCCTTCAGCAGTTTCTTAATTTCTTTCTCAATAGAAGGTAAAAATAGGGGATTAATCTATCTGAGCTTTTGCTTATGTGGTTTTGCATCTCCCATCAGTGGAATCTTATGCTGCATAATGCTGACATCAAAGGTTTTTAGATCTTGATAAGACCAGGCAATACCTGCCAGTGTTTGATATTGTCTGGGATTGATGGCCTGTAACGTAACTCGATCTCATACCTCAAAAGAGGATTCTGAGGTGGCCGAAAAGTACTGGCAGCCACTGCTAAGGAATCTGCCATCCTATTTTGCTCTCGGGGCATAAACTGGATGTTGAATGCCAAGAAAAAGTTTTCAACTAGATCCCAGACTTCATTTCTGTAGGCCCTCAACCTAGGATGTTTAGCTTGACATTGATTTCTCACCTGCCTGACTACTAGTTCTGAATCTCCCATCACTTTTAAACTTTGTATGTTCATACTCCTAGCTGTCTACAACCCTAGTAGGAGTGCTTCATATTCGGCCACATTATTTGTGGCTTCATACTCTAGTTTGAAAGATAAAGGCACCCATCTTCCTGCAGGTGAAATTAATAACACTCCGGCTCCATTTCCTTCTCTGGAGTTGGCACCATCAAAGTGAAGTGTCCATATTTCTGATTCAGGGCTTTCTATGAACTGCCCTATTTTGATCTGACAAAAGGGTGGCTCATGTGCATACTCCTGATCTTCCTCCAGCATTAAGCATGAGAAATCTCCCTCCCTGCTATAAACTGGGGAATTGACTGAGTCATCAGCTTTAGTAACTGTCTTGACAAATCTGGTTTCCCGGTACAGCCTTCTTTCTTGGCCCCCAAATATAGGGATAGTGGCATAGGTCAAATCCAGTTTGATTGATCCCCAATTTTGGTTCCCCAAGACCTTTACAGTAGCATACCAAAGTGAGCGAGGATATCAGCTACCACTATGTCCATTACCACACTTTTTGCTAGGATCTGAGCTAGGTTAACCACCAAGTCTTTTATCATGCCCAGGCATTTGACTCTTTTGGAATCGAATGAGTAAAGGTCTTTGTATGGACGGGTGATCTGCAGTCCTAGTTGCTCCATGACTGAGAAGGGTAAAAGATTATGTGAGGCCCCTAAATCTAACATGCAGTTATGAAACAGCAGGTCATGTATTACTAAAGACACATAGAATGGGGGAGTGGTAGCATCTAATTCTTCGACATGTGGGCCAAAAACAACCATAGGCTTTTCTTCTTGAAGGTTCAGACTGTCAGGGATGTGTATTACCTCTTGAGGGAGCATAAAGGATGTGACCTGGGACTGATATGCAGGTTGTTTTAGCAGCTTGGTCAGAGGGACTGGGATTTTCACTTTCTCAAGCTCTTTTTGTAGACTGAAAGTGGAGAGGGACTTATCTATCAAGGCTTCCTTTAACTCCTTATCTTTGGGGTCTACTTTCGGTGGGACAGGTTTAGCTTCTTTTGAGGCTGGTTTGATATTAGTAGGTGTGGGGCCTTGCGATGATGAAGGAATTTGATCAGCAGACTGTGAAGATTGATTAAGAGGCCTCTTACCTTTGTCTGGAGCTTTTTGAGGGGTGGCCTCCTTCTGCGCAGGTGCATCTTCTTGAGATGTGTCCTCCTCTTGATCCTGAGTGCGAGTCCTTTTTCTGGAGGACCTGAGGTTATATCTTCTATTGAACTGAGTCTGCATGAAATCAACGAACTGCTTGCAGTAATCATCAATCTCAGGATCTTTAGTCTCTTCATTAGCTTTTTCTTCTAAGTGTGCTTGCACCTCCTCTTCTTCACTCCCGTGTACAGGACATTCAATGTCATTACTGTTTGAGAACACCAGGCATGTCTCTTCTTGTTCATAAGCATTATCTTCAGTAGAATCCTCTACTTGCCCCTCTAGGTATAGAGGATGTGGTACCTGATCCTGTTGTTCCTTTTGTCCCCTTTGCAGAATCTGCAAGGGTGGCTTTCTATATTGAGGATTAAAACCCCTGTTGGGAGCATTTTGGAAATTCTTAGAGGAGGAATTATTTGTTTCCATTTCAAGCTTCACCAACTTACTTGAAAGGTTTTTTATCATCTTGTTCATTTCTTCGATATTGTCAGAGGCTGCATCTCTGTCCTGTCCTGAGGTAGATACCTCTTCTTTACCCTTTCTTCTAATATCCTGTTCAGATTTTCCTTTGGATTTGCTGGTGGACACAAAGTTCGCCTCAATTTCGAGTGCATCAGTCTGAGCATTGTCTAAGGTGGTGGGCTTCCTTTCCCTCAGAGAAAAGCCGAAATCAGAGTCAAAAGCTGCTATAAAGACGACCTTAGCAGCAGTCTGATGGGGTTTCATGTCTGCAGGCAGGCTCAGGTACAATTTGTTGAATCTTTTAATGAATTCTGCCACCCCCTCATTATGTTTTTTCTTAAGAGTATTGAATTCAGTGAGAGTATTACCATGATCTTTCTTTTCTCCCCATTTGTTTAGGAAAGTCTCCTCCATTCTCTCCCATGTATTGAAAGAACGTGCTCCAAGTGTCTTGAACCACTTTCTCGCCTCCCCATCTAAAGACTGTACAAACAGTCTCAGGACTACGTCCAGATGTTCCACATTGAATTTTTCTGCAAAAGAGCAAAAGACTTCGATATTTTTATGGGCTTCAATCTCATTCTCACCGTTGAATCTAGGCAGAATCTTCAAATAGTCTTGCAGCATGTCATTTAGTACTGCAGGTAACTCGAGAGGAGCATACCTGTTTTTCAGGAAGCCAGGGACGTTGGCCATTGGAGGAGGCGGAGGTAAAGTAAGGATCTGAGCTGTGAGAGGAGGAGGAGGAGGTGGAAGTGAAGTATGAATGATGATGGGAATATTTTGGACAGCAGCTTGAGGAGTAGCTGGGAATGAAGGGCTGTGAACAGCAGCTACCTTTGTAACCTCCTTAACTTCTTCAACTTCAGGGGTAGGGTGGAAAGAATAATATGAGTTATCCCTTGATTCAGCTTCGTCTTTAATCTGAACGCCCTCCCAGGGCTGACAATCTGAATAGTAACCGGTATCTCTTATAGAGGATTCCGGGCCATGAACTTGAGCTACTTGAGAGGAAGAAGATGGCAGAAACGGAAAGTTCTCTAGGGAGAATTCAGGGATCTCGTTATGGACTGTTTGCTTTTCCCTTTGACCTCTTCTATGTAAAATTCTTTCTGGATCGAACACAGAGGGTGTCCTTTGCTGGGAAGTTTCAGACCTAAGGTGTGGCTTCCGGGGAGCCAGGACTGCAATTCGACTTATCTGAAAACTTATTGTGGAGTCGCCAAGGTGAAGTGTAAACAACTCTCAACTCTTCATGCTCACCTAACTGAAGAGTGAATAGGTATGTCGAGGCCCAGGGATTTTCAATCTCTTTCAACTTCGATCCCCGGCAACGGCCCCAAAAAGATGTTGTAGTTCCTAGAGACAGCCTCAAGTTGTCAGAGACCAGTGCCTAGGACATCTTAGGTAGTAAAGAGTATAGGAGGTATTTTAAGATGAATATCAGATCAGGACTCTTTACTATGTCAACTTCTGTGCTGAATTACAAATTTAAATGGGACCAGATAGTTTTCAGATTCAGCAAACTGTAGAAAATCTGCAGAGGCAAGAAGGGAACTATTACCACAGATGCTTCAGATAGCTTAGAAACAGTTATAATCAAGGAGGGCCAATTTCTGAATGTTGTATAGAGATTGTTAGGTCAAAGGTGTTTATGATGCAGAAGGTAAGAGAGACATATTAATCACCGATGGAATGATACTCAGAAAACCTATTTCGACATAGCATGGGCTTATGAGTTAAGAATCCATACACATCAAACAATTCTAGATGAACAAGATTCCATGACAGTTAATACAGAGGAAATATGAATGAAATGAAAAAAATGAAACACTATATCATGTATGAGCCATATTTAAAGCAACTGGACCAGTCTCATATAAGTACCAAACAGTGATAAATTTATATTAGAACTGGTGAGTCCCTCGCATTCCAAAACATGATATACAGAAATGGAGACAGTGAAATAGACAGTGAAACAATTTTACGAAGATAGAATCACAGACCATACAACACACCGATTGGAATCCTCACATGAAACATAACTTTTCTTCACTAAAACCCCACGGGCTCTGAACATTTGCATTAGTAATTACACAACGAGCATACAAAAATATTCTTACACAACAAGTTTCTTTAGAAAATCTAGAACCCTGTGTCTTCTTCTGTTCATGCTTATATAGGAACTTCTCTACAATGAGCGGGAAGATATTTTTGGAAAATATCTTCCTCGCATGCTTATGAATCTGTTAGAAGTCCTTGTCAAAATAACAAAAACCATGATGGGGAATAAAAATACCTCCCACCATTAGCTATTAGGCGCTTGGCCATTTAAAAACAAAATTGCATAACAGTATTGAGTAAAAGTAAATTGCTATGGTGAAATGTAAATTCCACCTGGAACTTGAAAATAACTATCTAGGATAAAAAGAAAAAAGCCTCGAGGGCTGGATCATGAAACAACGGTGCATCATTTGCGACAAGGGGTCGAAGTTGTTGCTGATACTGGAGGTGGCACATTTGCGGATGAACTGGCAACTTGACTGACAAACTGGGCGCACCTCTGCTGACTATCTGGAGCGGGCTCGGGCATTGCTGCATATCTTTCTACCCTGATGAACGCCTCAGTAAGATCACCCAGACTTGCCTCAGTTGGAATTTTATGTTTTAGCAAGTAAAGGAGGGAAAATTCTGGGCGGAGTGATGCAATAACCGTTTCGACTTTTAGCTTTGCGGTTTTGTCTGTCAAAACATCTGTCCTGTCTCTTTCTTGCTTCAGGCGTGCTTCATAATCCAATAACGATTGCAGTATGGAAGGAGTGGTGGGGTCCCAACACGTTGGAAGCCCTGCTGTAGTGATTTCTTTCCAAACTGCATCAAACCTGTCCACGCTGTCCACCACTTGTTGCATGGCCTTTGAAGTCGTAGCATGTGCCAATCCTTTATCAATGATTTTCAGGCATTCGAAAGCTTCCTTATGCCGACTGTCTATACCATGTTGCTCCACTTCCTCCGCACTCATCCCCTTTAAGAAAGATATGTAGTCCTTGGCGCGCTGAGCTCTATTAGCCAAATCGAGATCCACTATTTCCTCTTGAGATGGAGAACTAAAGACTTCATTTCCTCGATGACTTTTAGAAACGGCCATTGTTGTGTTACGGCAGAGATGATATCGGCCCAAATAATTTTCCTACCATCCCTGAGATTTAGGTGGCCCTTTAGGCGCGCATTGAGCCCATCTATAGTCTTCTGTTGGTCGGCCTTTATTTTCTTTTCTTGCTCCATCTCTGTCTGCAACACCTCAACTCTTTTAGTATTTTCTGACAAGTCTCTTTCCAAGTCAGCGATCCTTTGCCTTGCGGTGGCAGCCTGTTTCTCCAGTACCTCGTTTGTAGCTTTTGTTGTACTCAACTGCTCTGCCAGCGAGCTTGTCTCCGGTGGGGCTGTAACAAGCGGGCAGCGGTGATTATCCTAGGTGTTTTGCGCCTCGGTCAACCTGTTCTAGAGAGTGGTGATTTTCTCAGCCAGTTTCTCTCTGTCTTCCCTCTCCTTTGCTAATGATTCAGCTAATTCTGCTTTTTCCCTTTCTGCTTGCACTAGCTCTACCGTCTGGACATGGTGGGAGGCTGGTGTGCTAGTCTCACCCTTCATAGACGCGATTTCCTTCTGCAACTGCTCGATCAAGGCTCGCTGCGGGTTCTTTTCCCCTGTGTCTTTTCCTTTGATCAGGTCTTGGAGGGTGCGTACCTGATTTGCTCAGGCACGACCACTTGTCTGTTCTTTTTGCAGGGTAGCCCTCATCTATTTATGTTTTGTTTCCAGCTTCTTCAACTCAATGGTGACCCGCATCATTTCATCTTTCATCATGTCGCATACAGTCTGAAAAAAGTTGCACATGTCATTTGCTGGCACCTTTGTCATATCAACTGCATGCTCGAGCACCCGATAGCTAGGGACACCTGAATTGGGATCCAAGAAGGCTTCCACCATAATTAATACCAGGTGTTCCGTATCCATGTTCATGGAGGCCGATATCCTGGTGTGATATTTTTCAACGAATCCCTCCAGTTCAGCTTTATACTTAGCTCGGATTTCTCTATTTGTCTGGTCCCTTTCAACTGCCCTCGGTGAGGTGTGTTCTATGATGGCCTGTGTGACTTCTGTGAAGTTGGAAGAAGTGGTACTGTCCCTTAGCGCCTTTATCCCGACCTTGCCTTTATCCAATGCATGATATACAGTGAATGGTTCAAGCAGTTGTTCCTCTCCTATGACCTCTGCCTCACTGGAGGCTGTTTTTTGCTTTTTGCGAGGGGGAACTGCTCCTGAGGTACCTGCTTCTTCTCCGCCTGTGCCTTTGTTGACGTTCTCTTCCTCCCCTGTGGTAGATGAATCTGTCTCCATCTGTGAAACCAAAGGCCAAATTTCGAGATTAGCCCTCCATTCCATGAACGGCCTCGGCTCATGCATATAAGGTGCGAACTTGTTCCTTTTTCTTTTGTTCGAGATAATTTCTCGAGGATCATAAGCCCAACCCTTTCCCAACCTTAGGTCCAGACCTTGCAACATTTTCTCAACAATTGGGAGGGCATGTCTCGAGCTTATAACAAAAGGGTCGATTTCGATGGGGAGCCTCAGGATATAACCCTTCTTGGCAGGGACAAAATGCAGTTGGTCAGCCTTGAGGGCCTGCCGGATGTATTCGAGCGCATAAACTCGACGGACAGGAAGAAATGGCAGCCGGTAAGGGGAAACTTCGGCTCCATAGACCCGGATTTCAGTATAATCATCGAACAGGAACCAATCCCCAGTGCTATTGAATTTCCAGCTTGCAGCCAGCTCTTTATTTCTGGAGAGACCCTAGGTGAAGGTGAGCCATGAATAATAGTATAGGCAATAGACAGGAAACTATTCACAAAACTGGAATAACCCTCTCCCTTAGGTAATTAGCGCACAGAGAAATTCCAGTCGAAGACTGATCGGGGTTGGGAATTCTCCCGATAAACTCTGTCTAAACCCAAACCCTCAAATTTATCAGCGTGCTGATACAGGAAAAGGTAAAAAACCATCGAGCAAAAGCGGAATTGGCTGGTTTCAGAAAGCTCTTGGAACTGGGTTGAAATGGTCGTGGCAAGGAAACCAGGAATATCTAACACCACCCCCTTTTGAGACATGAGCTACAAGAAATGGACGCACTGTGTGGAAATCTCTTCCGGACTCCTTACCCCTAGAAGACCAGCGATGAGAGAGAGGATGGGCCGAACTTCCTCTGTGAACAGACTTAACGAGAAGGGTTCTACGGCCGGGAGAGAAGTAACCTGATTGCCGGTTATGGAAGAGATGAAGGCTTTCTGGTTCTCCCATGGCTGTCTGTTGAACTGGGAGGCTAAAGCTGCCTCGCCAAAACTGATATATGTGGCACTGGTGGGGAAGCGGAGGGCTTGCTTGATAATATCGGGGGAAAGGGAAAAAACTTGGTTCCCCTTAGGAGAGGTGAAAGTGCCCCGACGCTCGTCAAAAACGTCTTTGAGCCAGGAAATAAAATCAACCACAGAGTAAACTTGAGGGGTAATTTGGTGATACAGGTCAGACACGACTACCCGATAACGGTCCTTATTCACAACATGACGTCTGAACAGTTCGGTCTTAATGTTGCAGATGTCGAATGGGTATTTAGGGTCACAAATGTCGGCTTGCAGGTCAATGAGAGGGTCGAAACCAGGAGGGTGTCTAGTCTCTTGAACCTGAGGGGTTTCGGGTTCGGCTTTTTTAGGCGTTCCTCTTCCCATGATGGACATAACAGATCTTTCAAAAGATGAAATGGAAAACAGAGAACAAATGAAGGGTGGAATACCTGTAAACAGGGAACTGTTCTCAGGAAAACAACGCGGGGGTGCTGATAGCGACTGGGTGGCCTTGGCACTAGTTCCCAATCAGTACAAACCGTAGCTTGGAACCCTGCGACCTCTACTGGAGTAAAAACGGGGAACTGTTACCTTTTGACTGCACGTTTGGGGTAAAAAGGGAAAATGGATAAAATGAGTGGGGAAAAGTGCCGTAAGGACACTGACAGTGGAGCACGCGGCACGTAGTGATTGGGTATAGGCTGAGGACAGGTGAGCGCTGCGTGCCAGGGTTTAATACTGGTACGGGCCGTAGTACCAGTGAACCTAAAAACTTACCTTACCTATGTTGCAAAGACCATACGTTTAATAAAACATCTCGTTATTAGGGCGTGTTGAATATATAACATACCAGACCTTAGGGTTCATCTTCCGCTTTGCCACATCACCGAAACACTGCGTTCCGAGCTGCCATGTCACTACCTTCCTCGGGCCCACCCCATAACTCTTCAATATGATTCCGCGGGGGTATGGGCCTGCTCCCCTTCACGTCTCTCGACCCCCTTGGAATTTCCCTTCAGAGATATCCTGCCACGTGTATCTTGTAACTCTGCGGGGGTATGGAGCTTCTCCCCTTCATGTCTCTCGACCCCCTCGAAATTAAACTTTGTAATACTCTGCCACATGCCTATTCACGTGGCTGCCATTCTCTTAATATTTCTATTAATCCTTTTTGCTTTACACTTCAGCCTTTCATATTAATTTCGCCTTTGGTTAGAGCGTGTGGCTTACTTAAAGTGTATTACTTGTCACCTCCTCATTTCTTTCCATAATTCCCCCTATGAATGTCCCAACATCGGCCACAACAGTTGATATACCTTTGTCCAAAGGTCCATTCATAAAAATGACTGGTGCTATTTTATGCCCAACACTATCTATATTTTTGAACTGACTGATGGAATTCCACCAAAAACCTTTCCTCTTCAAGTTCCTGTAGCTCATGTAGGTGCTCCTTGATTGATTCTTCCTCCGTTAAATGTAGTGTTGAAGCTATTAACAAACTCGATTTGATAAATTCTTCGTGTACCACCGCTTCCCTTCCGTATACAGCCTGAAAGGGGTCTGGTTGTGCAGTCTTTTCACAGTTGTCCTGTACACCCATAATGTTGTTGGCACGCGCTCATCCCAGTCATCTCGATTAGCATTGCAAATCTTTGTTAGTCCCTTCTCCAGGATCTTATTAAATGCTTCAACTGTTCCATTTTCCTGAGGATGGTAGGGACTACTCTTATGATGTTGTACCATGAAATATTCTAACAGAGATTTGATCGTTGCATTGATGAAGTTTGTACCTTGATTGTTGGTCAGACTTCTATGGCAGCCAAATCGGCTAATGATATTTTCAAAAATGAATCTGGTTGTTGTTTTTGCCGTGAAATCCTTCACTGGTACTACTTCTTCCCACCTGGTAAGATAGTCTGTTACGGTAATAATGTACAGTTCCTATGAATTTCTCGCGACAGGTGTGATTGGTCCTATAAAATCGATGGCCCACTTCTCAAATGGCTGGAGTGCTGGTACAGGGTGAAGTGGTAGCTCGTCTCTGTGTGATGGATGTCCTGTTCTCTGGAAGACGTCACATTTCTTCACAAATGTTTTACTGTCCTTGTGTACTGTGGGCCACCATAACCCTGCTTGTAATATCTTTCTTGTGGTGGGTTTTTCACCTACGTGACCCCCCGCAACTCCACAATGACACTCCCACAGTATATCCTCCTTTTCATGATCCATGACACACCTCCGCAAGACTTGGTCTAATCCCATCTTATACAGTTTTCACTGCTATTAACTGATATTCAACTATCTTCACAACAAGATGTCCTCTTTGCGTCGCCATATATTCAGTCAGGCATTGTCTTGTTTCCAGATAGGTCGCTATCTGAACTAGATAGTCCGGGATGGCTTCTACTCTAAGGAGATCAGTGTCTGGTAGCTGATCATCCAAAGACCCCCCATTTTCTCCATTCTCCAGCCTTGATAAATGGTCAGGACCCACATTCAATTTCCCAGGTTTCACTATCACTTCAAAGGTGAACTACTAGAATAGTAGGAGCCATCTACATATACGTCCTTCAAGGACCGTCTTGTTAACTAAGTACTTCAATGCTGAATGGTCCAGGAAGAATTTGAACGTACCTCCTGGTAGGTAAAGCTGAAACTTCTGAAGGGAATACACCATTTCCAAAGCTTCTCATTATGTTGTTGTGTAATTCCTTTCAGCTGTCGATAATTTCCTACTCGCAAAGTAGACTGGGTGATCAACTGAAGTTTCTCCTGGTTGAGCCAGAACTGCTCCTAATGCAATGCTAGAGGCATCAATGTGGACGTGGAACTGCTTGTCCCAGTTAGGGTGAACTAATATGGGTGCACTTGCTAATTTTCCTTTGAGTGTATTGAGGGCAGTAGTACACTTTTTTGTCCAAATGAATTGCTCCGACTTCCGCAACAACTTCTCCAATGGTGCTATTATCTTTGCATAGTTGCGGATGAATCTTCTGTAGTAGCCGGTGTCGCCTAGGAGTGATCTTGACTATTTCACGATTTCTGGTGCCTCTGTGTTGATTATAACTGCCACTTTTGCTGGATCCATGCAAACACCTTGTTTGCAAACAACATGTCCTAGCAGCGTCCCAAAGGGTACTGTAAAGATGCACTTCTTAAGATTGAGTGAAATCTAGAGTTGTTTGCATCTGTCAAACATTATCCTTAATAAGGTTGCACAATTCTTCAAAAGGTTGTAAACTGTCCAGTCATCCATATAAACCTCCAAGAATTTGTGGATATATTCCCGAAATGCTGCTATGAAAATCAGGGAAAATATTGCCTGTGCATTTTTCAACCCAAAGGGCATTACATGATATGAAAATGAGCCCCATTCAATTGTGAAAGTTGTTTTCTTCTTGTCTTCCTCAGCTATCCTCACTTGATGGTATCCTGAAAATCCATCTGTAAATCAATAAGCTTCATTCCCTGCCACATTTTCGAGCACCTCATCACTGAAAGCAGTGGGGAATGGATCATGTATGCATGCGTTGTTGAGGCTTCTGTAGTCAACACATACTCGTATCTCGGACTTCTCTTTTTTTCTTTGTAGGAATATGGGACTTACCCACTCTGCTTCTTCAACCAGAAATATTAACCCTCCCTTCAACATTTTATCTATCTCTGCCTTTACTTTCTCTTTTACCCTTGGATTCAAACGGTATGGTCTGTGCTTTACTGGTATTGTGTCGAGCTTCAAGATTATACGCATTTCCCCCATGTATCCTTTTATTCCTTTTAGCTCCACTACTGAGGATGGGAATAAGTTTTCATATTCCTGTAGAAGATTAAATATCTCTTTAGTCATTTCTGCATCCCAGTAGTCCTTGATTGACGCAATTTTGGGATTTTTCGAAGTTCCGATGTTTAGCTTTTTGGTCTTCAATGGCAGTAGATGGATTCCCTCTGTTGTAGATTCTTCTTGTATATCCCGCTCCCCTTATTTTTCTTCAAAATATAAGTGTCTAAGATCTTCTATATTATTTTCATCCATCTCACTGTTTATCTTCTTGCATGCTACTAACTACCTGATACTTTGTTCTGGGAGCAGTTGTTCCTCTTCTTCCTGAACCTCTGGAAAGAACAATACTTTCTTGATGGCTTGCAGCACCTGTGTGACTGGTTTTGTTTCCCCTTCAAAGGAAAATCATTTCGTAAACTTATCCACAACTACTTGCCAAGTGCCAGTTCCTCTTTTCCTCTCTTCAGTTAGGTACCAAGCTTGTGGAATTGAATCTAGTGAATTTATAAAATTGTGCACCCACAGCTATTCTGGGTACCCTGATTTCTTCGAGTGGCACTCACAATTTTGTAAGTGTGTAGTGGGATCAGAATCCCCTTGGTACTTCTCATCAAATTGTGGTCTTTCATCTTCTTTGAATCTGGCTCTTAATGCTTCTGCAACATTCTCCCATTGCAATAGAGAGTTGCAATGATTGCTCCACCATCATGCTGATGTGGATTGTAGAGCCACATCCATGAGTGGAACTCTATGTTCCATTAGTACTTTAAAATCTATTCTTGCAATAAATGTATTTACAACACTCATATTTGACAAAGTCGGATATACCCTTACCTCAGTTCCAATCCAATTGACTCTTCAGATGTTAGCACATCTTCTGGTATTTGTCTTGTATCCTCCTTGCTTCCAATCATACCAAGATATTTCTGAGCACAATTCTGAACTTTTAACACTTCTCCAACTTACAGTCCCCCCCGCTATGTAGTCTTCTCTTTTCCCTGCTGTCATCTGATAAATATGATCAAGGAGTTCAGCATCCTCTCTATTGTCAACAGCTTCTATATATCGGGGTCCTTGATATGGGTCAAGTGGATGAGTGACTCTGACTTCCTCGTCTTCAAATATCATCAGTTCCTTTTTCAATTCTATCACTGCATAATTCTCAAAATCCCAATCTATCCCCAATAATGTTGGGTAGGGATCTTTATCCCCCATGATGTATATCACCTCAAATTCTGTGTATGTCTTTACCCCCGGAACATTGACTACGACTTCTTCCAGCCTGCCTATGTTTGCAATGAAATACTGATTTGCCATGCGTTCTGGATCAGTGAGTATGTCAACTTTGGCCTCCCCAATGCTTCCCATGTTTTTATTGGTAGAATTTTGACATCCGACCCTAGGTCCAGCATGGTGTCTTTAATTTGGAATCCCGCAACTTGAGTATTTATGTGAAATTCATTCCCTATTATTTTATTATTTCTTTTGATTCTCCATATATATCTCTAGGTTAAGTCACTTGACTCTTCTGGCTCTATGGTTTCCTGCACCACCATCTCTAGGTTTTGCTTCAATTGTTCCAGCATTGGTGCATTGGTTGCAATTTTTAAAAATATTCGAAACCATTCTTCAATCATTGTATTTGTACTAGTCTACTTCTCTCTTTCTACAGTTGGTTGTGGTAACTTGATGCCTTTGCTCCCCCCAAGTTGGGAAAATGTTTCCACTGCCTCTTTAAAATATTGTTTCTGCCTATCTAGCCTGAAAGCTAGATTTGGAGATGTCGGCTTGATCAGCTTTATCGGGTCCATATTCTGTACATCCTCCCCTGTTCTCTTTCCTCCCCGTGTTACTATGGATACATTATTCATAGCTTGAGCCTCTAATATTCTTGGTTCTACGTTCACCAGATTTTCTCCTCTTTGTCTGGCTCTTTCTTCCCATCTCTTAATTAATTCTGGGCAGTCTTCAGTTACATGTGTGTTGACTCTGCACTGAGAGCACAATGGTATTCTGGGAAGTGGACATTCCCTGGCTACGTGGCCCTCTTGGTCACAATTGTAACATCTTACAGGTCATCTTCCTCCAGCTCTACCTCCTCTCATTCCTCCTCCTCGTCCCCTTGGAGCTTCATTCACTCTATAAGATGGCTTGTCCAGTCGTTCTGCTAGTGCATCTAGGGCCCTACACTGCTCTATATCGTGTGTTGTGGAAGCACAAAATTCACAATAGATATTGTTTGGAACGTTGGATTATTTCTGCAAAATTGGGCATAGGCGTGGTGGATGACCAATGCCTTTACATATTTCACAGTACTCAGTTGCAGTCTGATTCAATTGCTCAGGGAACCATGGGAAGTGGGGTTGCGGCTGGTATAACCCTTGAGTATTTATCTACACCACTCCCCCTACTGGTGGAGTTCCTTATGTCCCCGCTGCTGAAGTCCCCGCATTTTGTCCCCGCAATCTTGGGCATTCGGTGACCACATGTCACTCCATCAGACAGTGCATACACTAGACATTGGGTCTTGCAGGTCACATTGGCTTAATGTCCTTCAAATTTTCTGTTAGATTGGCTATCTGATGTTGTAACCCCAGTATGGAAGGGTCTTGAGCCGCTGCTCCTCCTTTGAATTCCTGCGGGTATCCCGTCATAGCCTCTATTTTCATAGCTTTCTCCAATGCATCTTGTAATGTATCAATATTCTATTGCATTAGGGGAGTTCTTGTCAATGGAAGAAGGGCCTTGATAAACCAATCTCTCTGATGATTTGAATCAATTGGGTAACTCATTTTTCCAATTGCATCCTTGAACCTTATCATCGGATCCCACACCGTTTCACCTTCTCACTATTTAATCTCCCACATTTATAATAAACCATGTTGATATATCAGAGGTAATTTAAATTATTTGCATCATATATCACTGGTTTTGGATGAGCTTCAGACCATTTAATGAACCAGCGAAGAGATTTTTCCCTTAGAGTGGTTTGAAACTCGATCAACTTAACCGCCTCTGGCATCTGCCGAGCCCTCCATATGGCTTCACAGAGATACCAATGTTGCTCAACATCGTCATTGCCCCTCCCAGAGAACTCTGGGTATCGGTTAAACAATCCCGCCATATTTATTTGTATGGATGGTACTAGAATAAAACCTTTATTCCCTAGCTGTGAAATTGTATTACTAGCACTATTGCTAGTATGTATTGTTGTTGTAGACTGAACACTATTCAACCTACTCAACTCTCGTAACTTAACAAAAGTTTCACCTAGTAGCTGATAGAGTACCAGGGGAAGGTCGGGACTAGAGTTACTTGAACTTTGAGGAATAGAATTACCTTGAGTTATGGGTGTCATCTCCTCTCAGAATAGTTGCTCCATCGCAACATGCAAGTCCACGTCGGACATCTCCTCGAGGTGTGCGTCCTCCACATTGGACTTTTCTCCCTTTTCTCTTTGGGCTGGGCTCCTATACACTTGCCTGATTTCCTTGATGATCCCTCCTATTCCTTGGGATCTCGTCTGGCCTTCCATCTCCTTTGTCATCTGCAGTGCCTTCTCCTTGTCCTGTCGACTTCTTTCCTGCTTCTCTAACTCCTTCATCACCCTTTCCTGCCACTTCTCAGCAATCTGCACCCTCCGATGTGCTCGTCACTCTCTTAACCTACTGGAGGTCTCAGCATCCATATCCCTATTCCCCCTTCCAACTTACGTGTAGCATCTCTCCCTCAACTCCTTCCCCCAGTACTGGAGGTTTACGTCTCCATCTCAGATTTTTGAAATTCCATCAATCCCTCGTCTACCATTAAAGCTTTGATCCACAATGGAATTTCCTTCAACATCTCTCCTCGCAATCCGGATCTGAACACGTCCTCCGCTTTTGAAAAGGGCTAGTAACACTCAGCCATGAATTCCACTATATATCCTTCCAAGGTAGATTATACCCAGAAATCTACAGCTCAGGTCAAATCGGTATCTAACCGATGGAGTGCTACTAGATCCACATGTGTCCACTTGCGACAGACCTTATGCAACCCTCCTTGGACTTTCTTGACTTGTAGTCTCCGCAACCAATTATAGAGCTCCTCCGGAAACTTTCCCCAGAAAATTTCGTATAGATCGCTTACAGATTCAGACAATAGAACCCGATTCTCGATGGATTTTTCCCTTTGTTGTCGCAACTCAGCTTGTTGCGATATGAACTGATCTAAGTGGTTATCCCACCAACTTCGTAGTTCTCTCTAGTAGATTCGTGATACCATGATCTAGCTCCTAAATGAAATTTCAGGTCCCAGCAACGGAACCATTTGTTGGCAAGAGAGAAAGTCTCTTAGCAAGACCCAGGTTCGGAAGAGAGGCCAACAAGGTTTCCGCAATAGTCTAGCACAATGCTGGCATTTTCACCCTACTCCAAGGAGAAGAGAATCTCACTCAAGGCATGCCATGACCTTAGTGAGGTTAGGAACAGATCAACCGGTCACAACTATCAAGAAAAACATAAAGCATTTGGAACAACAAACCGTTCTTACTACTTTACACGAGATGCCACTCATTAAGCATATTAAGGATGCAGATTTAAAATTTAAAAGTGGGCCATACGTTTACAGTAACCAACTGATCAACATGGAACTCAAAACCAAACATAGGCAGAATTATATTTCATTATCAACAGCGAACAGGTACATTACTCTATAGAGTTGATTTCAGAGAGACAGATTACAACAATGATAGAACAGAACATAACAGAACAGAACGGAACAGAGCTCTCCTGCGGCTCTCGTCCTCAGCCCTCTATTGGACCAAAATCCTGTCTACGCTGGCCAATTGCCTATTTGTTCCTTTGCCATCGTAACTGTCAGTTTTTCCTCCTTTCCTACTTTGTTGTTTGTCATTTCTCCCTGATCACTGGGGGTTCTGCTGCCTGTCCTTGTCGCTCCTTCCTAACATCTATGCTAGTTTCTGCAACTGTCACGCCACTTGCTCTCCAGCTTTCCGCAATCGTGATAGCTCCCTGTCTACCGTGGTTGCGCTCCGCCACCTATTCTCCACAACTCAAAACTGTTTCATTTTCAAAACAAGGCCCCAACACTCGAGAAATCATCTGTTTTGTGGCTTGATTGATTCTTCTTTACTTCATGTGATTGGTGATTGTGTTTTCAATTTCGAAATCGATTTGTAGAAGTGATTTAGTATTTAACTTTAGTACATTGTTAGATCAAATTGAATCCTTGATATACATGCTTGTTGTATAATTTCCACAACTTAGTGGTAGTTGTACATCAAACCAATCTTACCGAAGTACTTGGCCCCCTTGAACTGGTCAAGAAGGTCGTCAATTTGGGGAATCACATACTGATTTTTAACTGTGATTTTTTCCACGACTCAATTACCAATGTAGAGTCACCATGTCCCATATTTATTATGCATGAGTCATTAGAGGATATTTCAGCCTAAAATTGGCCTCCTACGGAAAAATAATAAAATAATAGTTAAAATAATAAAATAAGGGTTATGAATTTTGGAGGGAAAACAAGAAAACTATTTTTTTTAGTTGTATTTTTGGCTTATCTCCTAATAGGTTTACTCGAATTTCAAGTTTAGAGACTCATTAGTGCATAATTAAATTCCCCATTTATCATTTAACGAGTACTCATCAAACATACTTTTGAGAAGACCCACATTGATAAAAATTGTAGATACATTAAAAAACGTGTTAAAAAATGTTTTTTAATGTATCTGCAGTTTTTATCAGGGTGGGTCTTCTCAAAAGTATGCATAATGGGAACTCATTGGATGTGGAATTTAATTTTTTATCTAATGAGTGTGTAAACTTAAAATTTGAGTAAACGTATAAGGAGATTAGCCAAAAATACAACGGAAAAAAGTAGTTTTTCTTCTTTTCCCTCCAAAATATTTACATGTACCTCTGTTTAAATTTAAAGAATTTTTATTGTTTTACATATTATGACATGGAAATTACATGAAAATTTCATGGACACTTTTACGTTGAAATTTCCTCTAATGACAATTGGGCTTCCACAGGGTGAGGATTTTGGTCAAATGTTCCTATTTGGAGAAGTTATTATATTTTCCACTTGATTTCCTCATTTTCCAGAAGAGAGAGGAAGTATATTGGCCCATCTGGTAGAGGTGCATTGAGGGTCGGATTGATTGAATGCTTAACCTAACAGTGTAGAGGTACCGCAGTGGGTGAGGAGAAGACATTTTTGTATTCTTCCATGATATTTATCCACTTTCCCCTTCTACATAGAGGATACATGTGTGGAGGCCATGGATGTGGCCACAATATTTCCCTTTCTTTGAGGGAGAATTAGAAAGAAGATAAATTTACTAGTCTAGGTGATGACCTTACTGCATTATTTAATCGAGACCATAGAAATGGAAATAGGTAGTGCTACCTCTGGTATCCTGTATAGTTTTCTATCCAAACTAAAAATAGCATTATGAGGTCTAGACTCATACATAGCATGATGCTTCCATAAGTATGGTTAGCCTAAAAAATCATCACAAACTTTAAGGGGATCAACATCACACAATACCTCATCCTTGAAACGTTTGATATTGTATGGAAAGCGGCATTGTTGGCTGACGTGGTGATCTCGCCCTTAGTGGATCCACACAATGGTGTATAGTTGTGGGTGTGGTGTTTTTGGTAGGCCCACCAACCTCTATTGAGATGAGGTTATTTTGACTTATGTTATCAATAATGAAACACATTGGAGCACCCTTCACCCACATTTGTGAGTAAAAGAGGCACTCGACTTGCATTGGACCTTAAGGTTCACTTTGTTGGACCTTGGTGGTGGAAATGGCAGCATTGGGTTATGCATCAATGATCATTTTCTCCTTGTCTAGGTCTTCTTCAGAGTCAGAACTTGTGTTCGACTCTGAGGATTTTAGCTTGGCCACCATCAATTCCTTTCATGAAATTCATTGGTGTTATTAGTGGGGCTCTTGTGGAACTCGCACAACTTTCTTGTGTCTTTCTTCATATTCCCATTACCATTCTTTGTTTGCAGCTTGGATGGATTTTTTTGGGGTGGTATACCCTAGATATGTCCTTTGTTTTTCGATTTAGGGATGCCCTTTCCCTACTTATGCTATGAAATATTCATAGATCCAAAGTCTCACTTCTTCTGTTTAAATTTTTGTTCGATTTTGACAACATATCGGTATGTTGCACCAAGGGAGGAGATGTCCAAGAACTCCATTTTTTTCTAGATTTATTTTGCAAGAAACCACAGCACTTGAGCACCAAATGTCTCACGAAGTCTTTAATAGCCATATTTTTTTGCAAGGTATGAAATATGTATGTGACATATGGAACTGCTTGGCCCCTTTCCTTCCATAGTGTGGTCCATCTCATGTACTTTTATTCCTTGCTTCTAACAAAGTAATATTTTTCTTTAACATCCATAAAAGAGTCCCAAGTGAGTGTGACTGAAAATAGTGTGGATTCCTCCATGGCCCTTTTCTCACAGTAAGTCTCCCACTAATCCTTTACATGGGGGGTGACATTAAGGAGTGAAAAGGTAATATTTTCTCAATTCAAAAAACTGTGGACTGAAAAATACTCGTCTAGAAGATTTAACCATTTGTTTATAGAATTTAAATCTATTTGGCCTTCAAATATAGTAGTATCAAAAACAAATTGTGCCTTAAAGGAGGTGGCACCTCCAAAGTGGTTGCTTGAAGAAGATTCATCACCTATTGGCATTCATCGAATGATCTAGGAAAAAGTATCCATCATCTCATTCCTTTTACACTTAAGGACTTCTTTGAGAAAAAATTTCATAGGATATACTACTCTCTCTTCTTTCCTTTCTTCCACCATGGTAGGCCATCGAGGTCGGTGAGGATAGTCTTGCAAGAGCTCAAGCAGTTCGAGTACTAACTCCCTATACCTCGACCTCGTTGGGGATATGTACAAAAAAACAGATAAAGAGAAAATTTCTATGATACCACTAATCTGAGTTGTGAATGAAGGGAAAAAAATGACGTTCAAATTTATAACCAAAACATAGAGATACATTGAAACTTGAATTATATTAATAAATGGAAAATGTTGAAAGTGTATACATGTAGAATGAAAACGAACTAGCTCAAATGGTGGTAGCTTATCTCTTAGAAGAGATGTGACAGTTGAACACCTTCAACAAATTGTGTTACAATGGTGCTAACATGCCTTTTTATCATAAATAATCAATGAGATACCCTAAACGTCCAAAAACCTAACTCTAGGAGATGAAGCACCAAAGGCTTTTAGTACCCCATGGGGTAAGTTGGAACGCAAACTTCCTGAGATTGTAACTTTGGCATACAATATCAGTTTAGCATGCATGATAGACCATTGGAAAGCTTTATATGAGAAGTACATTTTCCAACTGTTGATGAGATTCTATTACTCTCTTCCCAAAAAAAGTTGTTTAGGGCCTCGAAATGGTTCTAGAAGTTTTGGACCTAAAAACTATAGAGAAAATTGCCAAAATAGAAAATTGTGTTTTGAGCCAATGGAATAGGTGGGTGGCCACTAATATCCACCTGGATCAAAAGTATGTTTTTAAGCTTAGAAATGTTGGATTGAATGCAACAATTACCAAATTGGAAGTTTGTTAGAGTATTTGAGTAACTTATGGAGGCATAAAGGAAGAAGTCCTTAAACTTCAAAGTTAGCTCTATGAAAAATTTGGTAAAATATAATTTGCAAGTTGTGTTTGAAAAAATTCCAATGAATATAAGTGTATAGAAAATTAATTTATAATTTCGTGTATTTATAATTCCCAAGTAGTGTTATTGATGAAATTGTCATTTGGATGAAAAATGATTTGGAATGAAGGTCAGTTTTGAAAACACATGGTGGGATAATTATGTTGTTTGTGGTTTTTTCATTCTTATTGAGGTAGTAGAAGCCCAAGCATAAAAATTTAATAAATTTGGAGCCTATGGTTACAAAAATTATTGTGTGCCAAAATCTGATGTGAAGGATCCACGTGGAGTGTAAGGTAGGTGGTAGGCATGGAAGAGTCAAGAAAGAGAAACCATGCCATTAAAGTTCTTAATCGCCAAACACACACACATCAGAGAAATATTAGAAAGTCCAATATGCACCCTACAATGTACATGGACCCCATACAACTAATCTAAACTTGAAAAACTAACATGGTGGTTGGTAGAGTGACATAGCAGTGTTAAATGCTATGACATTAACACTAGTGCCACATAAACATATGTGTGTCAAGCCAATCAGTGGAGAGGACATGTCAACAAGGATGTTGCATTACTAAGAAAATTGGTGAGAATAGGGGTTCTTTAAGCTTGAGTGGATAATAACAAATTTAAGAGGAATACTTCAAAAGTAGTTTCAATTTTGGAAAATGAGTACAAGATGATATACAAGAATACCTAGTGTGAAAACCACTAAGAAATACTGCAAATAATTCCTAATAATTTTGATACCATCGTGTCGAAATACAAATTGGATTAACAAAGTAGGGGAACCAAAGTTGTTGACTAATTAGCAAGTTGAAGGATTCACAAAAGCTAGCTTACAGAACTACCTAAAGAAAATGATAGCATTGTTGATGAGTATAGATGTTCAAGTTGAGAGTATTATAGAAAATCTTGTTGAGAAGATGAATAAATATCTTGAATGGAAAAGGCAAATATATTTTTCTAATTGTATTGTATATAAAGTCATGATGAAAAAAAATGAGTATTATAGATGGTTCTTTGAGCCAATATAGATAACAAGGAAGGGTTGGGAGAGCTCTTATTTATAGTAGTTGGCTATTGTATATAGCAAAGAAATAATGACAAGTATAAGAAGTGAGTAGAGATGGAATCCTTACATATAAAGGAAAATGAAAATTATTAAATTCTAAAGATAATAAAGGACGAATGTTGTTTGCAAAGGATTTTTGCAAAAGGGGAAATTATGGACATTTGAATTTTTTTAATATTTTTTAAGTGTTTCTTTAATTTTTTTCTTTCTTATACCCAAAAAAAACATTTTAAATTGATTTATTAAGGTTTTTTATTATTTTAAATATATTTTTTTCAATTAACAGAATAAATATATAAACGTTTAAGAATTCAAACAAAAAAGTGTCTAACAATGTGCCTGTGTGAGAGAGGGGGCAAGGAGGATGGAAATGATTTTAAGTCTTTTGTGAGGTTTTTTAAGGATATGGTTACAAAAGGCAATAATTTTAACCATGCGATAAAAATCGAAAGCTATTGATAATACCACTTTCTAATTTGGAACTTTATTTTGCTTGTTTTTCACCAAAAAAATATGGGATTTTAGAGTGAGATTTATTGTTTTGATTTCATACTTTTTGTCAAGTCGATTACTATGTTGTGCTAAGAGTATGTCAGAGTGATTAATTGAAATAAGAGATGATTATGTAATCAAAATGTTTGAATCATGACTAAAGATGTTAATGAGTGTTGGAATTAATGCTTACATCCTATTTGAGAAGTTGGTTTGTGGTGGTTGAGAAACTCCCTCAACCTCTCTCTCTAATTTAGGAATAAGTTGGATCTTAGAAACTCTATTTAATAGAGTAATCTAAATGTAATCAGTGTGTGTGGATGCATACACCTTTGTGTGAAATATATGAGTTCTTTCAGTGTTTTTATCTTGGTATCGGAGCCTATCTAGGCTAACCCCTTATGGGAAGGCCGAGGGGCATAGAGAATGTATTTTGTTGCTGCGTAATAGTGTGTTAGTTTATATATGGAAGTGGTAATTGTTTGTCAGTCAGACCTGTAGAGACAAGAGGGTTTATTGCAGGCTTATGAATCTTACCAATAAGGCGCTTTCAATAGGGGAATGTCATTGATGCGAGATCTGTTTGAGGTTGCTGGAAAAATTTTGTTGTGCATGATTAACGGTTTTCTTATTGACTCGCAAATTTCATGAGCCAAATGAACCATAGTTTCCAGTCTTATAGTGTCCCCATGTCACGACCTTCTGCGACTTCGCTTCAAACCAAATTGAGTGGTTCCATATGTGTTGATGCGTCGGTCTCTTTTACTTCGCAATTGACTGTCATATAATTCTTTCTGGATTTTATTTGTGGTCACCCTGAGATCTGACTAGATATTCAATGAACAAGACCATATGCTGACAAAGGAAACGGGGCCAATTTTGATGAGCACTTTTCAGGTAATAGCGATTTCACACAACCTTGATCTCTCCGAATTGTTTGAAGAAGATTTTTTTATTTTTTATATAGAAGTTACTAATAGTAGAGTATGTAAAAACCAGTGCGACAAACACTACTTCTGCATTGAGATTCAGGAGAAAGCCTGCATGGAGGTCAAGCCGCATGGAGGACGTGGAGGCCGAGCTTGGGGAGATCGTGCTCATTGTTGGAAGCCGCAGTCGTGGCAGTGGAGTTGCAAGCATTTCCTATCTTGTTTTGATCCTTGAAATTTCGCATAGCGAGTTTGAATGTCTTTAGCTTAAAGAAGATTCGTTCCTGACGTGAAAAATATATGACCTGAATTTTCTTGCGGTACTGCCTGAGAGCTATGACGTGCGAGCTAGCATGGAGTAGTGGCATCGTTCTTAACACAATGAGACAAAGAGAGTTATGGACTCAGAAGAGGGGAAAGTATATATATTATGCAATCAAAGAATACCAGAACATATTTTACAGCATGGTCGAATTATATGGATGTTCTATTCTACATGATGCTATGATATTTGTAGTGTGCTTTGTAGAGGGACAACGATATTATTCAGTAATAGATTTTCTATAAAATTTTAGAAGTTTTTTTTGTAGAAGTTTATTGGTAATAGTTAATTGATGGTGAATTTTCAAATAAAAAGGTCATGATGTAACAATTGATTATAGATACATTCTGTATCTAGATGGCTTCTCTAGATAATTGGCAAGTACAGCAGTTAACACCCATGTATCTCGGTAGATGGGAGCCCGTCCATAGAATGACTAGCACTTCATCTATTGCAAACATGTAATCAATTGTGTTTGAAGATATCAATTGGAAGTAAGGCTCAATATGGATGGTTGTCCAGATAGTATGGCAGTTGCAGATCTAGGCCCAAGGATCCCTCATTGAAGACTTGGGAGCGGTCTTCTAATGAGGTTATGAGATGGTTTGGGATGCTGTCTAGTAATTGACTTTAGGAGGTCTTTGATTCGAGAGTTCAGGAGCCGAACTCGGGAATCCAACTTGCCCACTACATATTTACGAGGGTTATGAGGCAACTTGATGGAGCATCTACTGATAAGCTAAAGAATGATTTTGTTTTCAATAAATTTCTGTAATGTAAGAATTAAGAGGGGGTGTTGGGATTAATGCTTACATCCTATTTGAGAAGTTGGTTTGTGGTGGTTGAGAAATTCCCTCAACCTCTCTCTCTAATTTAGGAATAAGTTGGATCGTAGAAACTCTATTTAATAGAGTAATCTCAATGTAATCAGTCTGTGTGGACGCATACACCTTTGTGTGAAATATATGAGTTATTTTAGTGTTTTTATCTATGAGACCACTATATAATAGTCAAACCTTCTAAGTGAAGGATAAGGTTAAGTAAATTTTGATCAAAGGGTTGGTGAAATGACTTTGTGATCTTCCATAAAACACAAACTAACAAGTTACATTAGAGATGAGAATAACAACCATGTGGGGATGTAGTTTAGTTACGTTATATTACATATACATTAAAAGGATTCTGTAATAATTCCTTCAGTCATGAGTTAATATCTTTAGTTGACATATGTATGTTGTCGAATACATTTGTATGAATGAATTTTAGTAGGGTATGGTAAAGGAAGAAATCCTAAAGCATATAATATTATTCTAAAATCAATTATGCATTCATATGAATAGAATATTATCTCTTGTTATGCTAGTTAGGAAGTAATAACCAAGCCAAGTTGGGACTATGGTCATGTGAGAATGGATGCCATATTTAATACTCAATGTATGATTCCACAATAATGTTGGATATGGAATGGTTAAAACACTATATAATTGTTCAATTGTCACCTTATTGTTCAATTTTTCTAACTATGGTTGATCTTCATAATTAATATTTTTGGTCCTTGATGTACTTGCAACAATATTTTGTAAAGCATGTTCTTCATGCTTGTGTCAAAAGAAAAATTATAAAATCATGTTCTTCATGCTCGTTTCAAAAGAAGAAAGTTTAATTTTTAAAAATAGAATTTTTGGCTCCAAAAGAAGCCAAGTTGGCCTCCACCTAGTCAAGTCGACCCAGCCCTCATTGGCATCCTTTCGTCCAGCAAGAAGAGTATTTTTAAGTGAAACTCAACATCCTCTTACGGAAATTAATATATATCTTTTAATGAAGTCAATTCGCATAATTTGAGGCAAGAAGAAAAGCACGATTCTGATCAAGGTGGATATTGGTGGCCACCTGCCTATTCCACCTAGACCTCCAGTATTTTTCATTAGTTTCCTTGTTTATAGCAACATTTACTATTTTTAGCTGTTTTTCAAGTCCTGAACTTCCGGAGCAGTTTTGACCCCTAAAATATTGCTAGAAGAAGCCCTCGAGTGATAAGAACATGATGATGGACAACATTTCCCATATCCTTTGATGGCTACCCACAGGTGAAGCATCTTCTTCTAGCATCCACTCTGGAAACGCCACTCCCTTTAAGGTACAATTTAACTTCAACATCCCAAAATTCGAATTTTAGATATAAATGCAAATGTCATAGATAAATGGTTAAATATGTTAGAAGGATATATTTCGATTCATGAATTTTCCAACCGGGAAAATATTACTTTTGCACTCCTTAAAGCATCCCCCCACGTCAATTACTGGTGGGAAACCTACTGTGAGAAGAGGGACGAGAGTGAACCCTCACTATTTTCAGCCCCACCCACTTGGAATTATTTCTAGGATGCCATCAAGGATTAGTATTACCCTCTCGGGTGATATGAGAAGAAATACATAAATTGGACCACACTACGGTAGGGAAGGGACCAAGACATGCGAGAGTTCAAAAATATTTTTCGTACCCTTCGCACGAAGTTGGGTATCAAGGATTTTGAGCGACATTCAGTACTCAAGTACCGTGGTTGTATGCACAAGTACATCCAAGATGAGATGGAGTTTCTGGACATCTCCTCATTTGGAGATTCTTATCGATATGATGTCAAGATCGAGCAGAAATTTAAACAAAAGAAGTGAGACTTTGGATCTTCGAATCATAAGAAAGGGAAAGGCACCCCCAAACCACATAATAAATGATAGATCCAAGGCAGAGTGACCCAGGTCAATTTTTTGAAGCCGCAATCAAATAAAAACACCACGAAGACAAAGAAGGATACGGGAAAATGGTGTGAGTTCCATAAGAGACCCACTCACAACAAAGTAACTATTGGGCCAAGCAGTCATTGGTGGTCGAGTTGAAAGCTTCTGAATCAGATGCATGTTCTGACTCAAAGTCAGAACCCGACAAGGGGAATGAAAAGTGGAAGCAGATTATTGATGTGAAGCCCAGTGCCACCGTTTCCACCATTAAGATCAAGAAAAATGAGCTCGAAGATCCAGAGGAGGGGGAGCGCCTCTTCCACTCACATATGTGGGTGAAGGGTTCTCTGTTGTAGTTAACTGTCGATAGTGGGAGCCAAAAGAACGTCATTTCAGCAGAGGTCGTGAACCGGTTGGACCTACCGAACACAGCATATCCATATTCGTACATCATCGAGTGGCTTCACCAAGGGCGAGATATCTGCGTCAGTAAGCAGTGTCACCTTCCCTACAGCATCAAGCCCTTCACATATGATGTAATGTGTGATGTTTCTCCTCTTGTAGTTTGTGATGTATTATTAGGCCAACTATACTTGTGGAAGAAACATGTTTTGTATGAGTTTAGGCCTCGCACTATTATTATTACTTTGGGAAATAATTTATACAGGATACCACAGGTAGCACCGCCTACCACCATCTCTTTGATCACTGCGAATCAATGCAGTAAGATCATTTCCCAAACCGGGAAATTTGTTATCCTTATGATTTTGCCTCAAGGAAAGAATAAAATTCTGGCCACGACCTCAAGACAGGGATCATCTGCATGGTAGTAGAAGATAGACAAGGTCATGGAGGAGTACAAGGACATATTCACCTCACCCACAGGGTACCTCTACACTTTTAGGTCAAGCACTCCATTGATATGACACCGGGCACGTTGATACTCAGTGGACTAATATATCGATGCTATGTTCTGGAGAATGATGAAATCAAGAGGAAATTCATGAGCTATTGTAGAAAGGGCACATCAGGCCAATTTCATCTCTCTATGGGAGCTTGATTGTGTTGCTACAGAAGAAGGACGATACCTGGAGACTCTGTTTTGACTATCGAGCACTGAACAAGATCACTTTCTGGAATAGGCATCTAATCCCATGGATTGATGACCTTTTGGACCAGCTCAAGGGGGGAAAATATTTCAACAAGATTGACTTGAAGTCCAATTATCACCAAGTACCAATCAAACCCTCCGATGTGTGGAAAATTGTCTTCCAATCGAAGGAGGGTCTTTTCGAATGGTTCGTCATGTCTTTCGAGTTGACGAATGCCCCCACAATTTTCATGAGGCTGATGGATGACATCTTGTGATCCTTAACCAACTCATTCATGGTGGTGTATTTGGATGACATCATAATCTTCATCCATATTTGGGAAGAGCACCCCCACCATATTTGACAGGTCATCCAAACCCTGCGACAACACAAGTTGTGTGCCAATTTGGATAAATGCACTTTTGGTATGACCTAGGTTCAATATCTAGGGTACATCATTGATGAGCGGTGTGTGCATGTGGACCCAACTATGATACAATATATTTTAGATTGAGCCCCAACCACTCTAACAGAGCTCCGTAACTTTCTGGGTCTTGCCAATTTCTATCGCAACTTCATTTTAGGGTTCTCTCATATCATTTGGCCTTTAAGTTAAGTCACCAAGGGCGGAGCAAAAGCAAAGTTATTTTGGTCTAAATCCCAACAAAAGGTGTTTTCTGAGTTGAAGCAATGCCTCTGCTTTACACAAGTGCTCACATTACCATACCTACAACAACCATTTGAGATTGAGACAGATGCCTCTGACTATGCTATTGGTGCAGTTCTTACTCGGTAGGGGAATCTAGTAGCATATCACAGTGAGACACTTTCATACACCATCTGAAATTATCGTACATATGACACAGAGATGTATTCCATTATGAAGGAGTGTTGACGATGGAAGAATTACATTATGGGGAAGGAAACAGTTATCCACACAGACCACTGACCCATGTTCATACAGACACAAGGGAAGTTTCAGAACAATCGTTGTCAGAAATGGTCCACATACCTAAAGAAGTTCCATTTGAACATTAAGTGCAAGAAGGGAGGCACCAATAACGTCGCAAACTGCCTCAGCCAACTGTTTTTCATGGCCCCGACCACTATGCTCGACTCTTATGGGCACGAGACTTCGAGGTGGTCACATCTCTATAAGAGCGATCCAGAATTTGGAAACACATACCAGACGCTCTTGGATGGCAAACAAGGTCCAATTTTTCACCTCCAGGATGCATTTTTATGCCACCTGGGACACCTTTGTGTTTGTTGAGAGTTTTAATTAGCGATTAAACCTATTAATATTTAATTTTCAATCCAGGGTTCGTAAGCGTCAAGTTGTACTGTATTTTTGGCTCAACTTATTATCAGACCATATAAAGTCCTTGTTAATTATCATTAAGTACACATTCTTCTTGTTATCACTCAGGTTTTCCTTGAAGTTGTGGAAAAGGAAAGTATACCCGAGGTAACCACAAACCAACCTTCAGATGCAGAATCTAGCCAATCTGCATCCAGAGAGGGCTCTCTCTTTATGATTTATCTTTGTTCTTAGAAAGTTTTAGGCTAGTTATAAGTCCAAGAGTTTGTTTGAAAATGGTGGAATTCACCAACTAAGGGCAAGGTTGTGTTGAAAATGCAGCAAGATGATGGATCTTAGTGAAATGAAGTCGTCTTCACTAAGTGGGCCCGCAGGCAAATTCTGGCGCAAAATCTATTTTTAGACTATGTCTATTTTTAGACATATGGAGCATGGTCTAGGGGTTGCAGTATGTTATTCTTGGAGTATTGGTCATGTTGGTAAAAATAGATGGACCTCTATTTTTTGGACCTATAGGTCGAAGTCTATTTTTAGGCTGCCTATCCTAAAAATAGGGAAGTCAAATATTATTTACCCTTAATAATATTTGGACTCTAAACAACAGTTTACTCTCTTGGAGCACTTCAGTTCGAGCTATAGAAGTGACTCATGCATCGACGAGAGGAATTACATGGTTCCCGGGTTTGATGGCATCATGCATGGTTGACTTCGGTTGGACTTCGATGTGAGAATTTTGGAGGAGTTAATGAGACGGCTAGTGGAGTTGTGTTGTTTATTTTAGTTGAACTAGTTGAGATTAGTTTAACTAGCTAATCAATTAGTTATGAGTGGAGTAAATTAAATAATATTTAATTTACTAAATATTAACTCATTAGTCAACTCAAGAACACTTCAGTTCACTACAGTGCATGATCAGTTCAGTGAAGACCATTGAAAGAGATAGATGAAAGGGTAGAGTTAGCTATCAGTTGTAACTATACTGTTGCTATTTGCAACACATAGATAGGTGGAGTAAGCTATGAGTATTGCAAAGTTTAGGCTGGTGGTTTATCTTTATAAAGAGGCCATCCCATAGCTTTGAAATACGCAATAGAGGCAAGACAATTGGCGGGGAGTTTTGAACCTCAGACTTGTTCAAAACTGAGTCAGATTGTGAGTAACTTCATGAGAGAGTACTGAGTACTTGTGAGGAGTATTGTACTTGTTTGGTTACTTGATTTCTCCATTATAATATACACAAAAGCTGCGGGGTTTTCAGCTATAGGCTTTCCCCATACATACTGAGTTAATGTGTGATTGATTTGATGTGAGATTGCTTCTATATTTCCGCATGTGTGATGATGCAGGTTGATTGAGTGGAAGAGATTATGTGTTATGTATGAAGCTCAAATAGTATGTGACCGGGATATTCTCGGTGGAGAAATTATTTATTATTCGGCAAATTTCTACATGGTATCGAGCTATTGAAGCGAGAGATTGATCATCACGGTGATTACAAACTTATTTGTTAGACGAGGTACGCATGCGGGCCGGAGTAGCCTCTGGATCCATCCTTTCTTTGAAAGGTGATATATCCAGTAAACGCCCCTTGCAGTCGATCTCTGTGCTAGAAATAATTTGTTCTCACAGATCTAGAGCGGGTGAGCTTTGAGGTGGAATTCGAATTTTGCAGCAGTTTTGTTTTCTTGGTGCCGGTGTTGAAAATTTCTTTCAACGGTTTGCGACTTGAATATGCTCTTGAAGGCAGTTCGAATTATGTTGCATGGAAGGATTGCATGGAGGCAATATTAGAAGATAATTGTCTGAAGGAGTTCGTAGATACGGATGTCCAAAAGCCCACTGATCCTGCTGAAGTCGATGCATGGCAAAAGAAGATGGCGAAATGTCGAAGGATCTTGTTGGAGGGCGTCAAGGATCATATTGTATCCAGCCTGCATGGTAAGGCTTCTCCATTTCTAATGTGGAAAGCTTTGACGGATCTATTCCAGAGTAAGAGTGACCAAAGGAAGCTGGCGCTCAAAGATAAGCTCAGGAACATCAAGATGGAGAAAGGCGACAGTATCTCCAAATACCTCACGAAGTTCACTCAATGCAGAGATGAGCTGGGAAGTGTGGGAGTGGCTGTCAAAGTTTCACTGATCGCATGCTTGGTTTCAAATGTGTTGGGATCGGTGTGGTTCTTGGACAGCGGTGCGTCATTTCATATGACGGGAGATCGGGAGTTGTTCTCAGATCTGGAGGACAAATATTTGGGTGTGCACATCGAGATGGGCGATGATGGTAGATACAGTGCGACTGGTATCGGTACCATATCCTTTCAGAGGGAGTCTGGTAAACCCTTTGTACTGAAGGATGTCATGCATGTACCTGGGGATTGAAGAAGAACTTGATCTATGTGGCAATGTTGGAGGATAAGGGGTATGATGTGGTCTTCAGCGAAGGAAAAGCCTTCCTGCGCAGTAAGACTACTGGAGAGACCCGGAAGATAGGGGTTCGAACCAAGAACCTTTATCAGTTGCAGGTAGATGGCTGCGCAGCTATGGCATGCAAGGCGGGAGAAGTGGTGAGCCGGGATGATGAGGGCGAACTGTGGCACAGGAGATTGGGACACCTTCACCATGGAGCTTTGAAGATTCTGCAGCAGATTTCTACTGGGCTTCCTAAGGGCACTCTTGCGCAGTCAGATCAGTGCAAGGGATGTACTTTAGGGAAGTATGTGAAAGCCACCTTTCACGAGAAGGATAGTCGCGCCACGACGATCCTTGAGAGAGTTCACACAGATGTGTGTGGTCCTTTCTCAATTTCTTCGACAGCAAAGCACAAGTATTATGTGATCTTTGTTGATGATTTCTCTCGAAAGTGCTGGATCTTCTTCATGCAGAAGAAGAGCAATATATTCGCAAAGTTCTGTGAGTTTAAAGCACTGGTCGAGAAGGAGTCGGGGAAGAAGGTGATTGCTCTAAGGAGTGATAACGGTGGTGAATTCATCTCGGCTGAATTCAAGGAGTTCTGCAGCGCAGAAGGGATTCGGAGAGGCTCATCGCACCCCATAACCCACAGCAGAACGGGGTGGCTGAGCGGAAGAACAGAACGATCGTGGGTGCTGCACGGGCGATGTTGCATGATCAGGGCCTACCCCTTCACTTGGGGGCTGAGGCATGCAATACAGCAGTGTATGTGCAGAACCGTTGTCCTCACAAGGTTCTTGGCATGAGTACACCGGAGGAGGCTTATTCTGGCAAGAGGCCTGATATTTCCCATTTGCAGATTTTTGGTTCTCTTGTCTACATGCATGTGACGAAGGATGCGAGAAGGAAGCTAGATCCAATTGTTGAGGTTGGAATATTTGTGGGGTACACTGATACACCTCACAACTACTGGGTGTATTTTTCAGACAGTCGAAAGACTGTTGTGCGACGGGATATAAAATTTCAGGAGGAGAAAGCCATGCAGTGTTCGCTTGAGAGGGAGCTACACTTGCATGCAGATGAGGAGTTTTTAGTTCCTAAGGAGGAGCTTCTGGATGTGGATCAGCCACAAGAGGAGGTTCAAGAGGTGGAAGAAACCACCCATGCAGCGCCAACCATCATAGGGCGCATGCGCACTACAAAAGCTGAGCGACTGGCTCGGGATGCAGAGAAGTTTGTAGGACCACCTACAGCACAGCACAGACAGAGACAGTCACCGGATCGGTACACTGGATACATGGCTCTTGTGATTCAATGTGTTGTGACGGAGCCATCCTCTTTTGAGGAAGCTGTGGAGGAACCCACATGGGTTGATGCCATGATTGAAGAATATGATTCGATCGTCAGGAACAGTGCATGGGAGATTGTCCCAAAACCGGTGGGGAAATCAGTGGTGGGTTCGCGATGGATCTACAAAGTGAAGCAGGCGGCTGACGGGAGTGTGGGAAAGTACAAGGCAAGATTTGTCGCCCGTGGTTTCTCACAGATCGAGGGGATCGATTATGAGGAGACTTTTGCACCTGTCGCAAGGTACTCTTCCATACGGACGATCCTTTCTCTCTCAGCGCAGATGGGGTGGCACATTCATCAGATGGATGTGAAGACTGCGTTCCTAAGGAGGAGGTGTACATAGAGCAGCCTGAAGGTTTCGAGATCTTCAGCAGTGAGTCGCATGTGTGCCGACTCAAGAGAGCACTGTACGGGCTGAAGCAAGCACCTCGTGCTTGGTACACTCGGATAGACAGCTACTTCACCGGGCTTGGATTCTCCAAGAGTGAGGCGGATCCTAACCTGTACCAGATTGTGGTGGAGGGAAGTTGTTGATCATCGTACTGTATGTAGATGATCTGATTTTGACTGGAAATGAGCAGTTGATACTTTCATGCAAGGAGGATCTTGCACGAGAGTTTGAGATGAAGGACTTGGGCATCCTTCATTATTTCCTGGGATTGGAGATTTGGCAGCGCAGCGGAGGACTGTTTGTTTCTCAGGGCAAGTATGCCCGGGAGATTCTGGAGAGGTTCAACATGCAAGGCTGCAAGCCTGTTGACACTCCTCTTCCTGGTGGTTGGAGGAAGGAGGATGCTACTTCAGCGGAGGTAGTGGATGCCACTGTCTATCGACAGTTGGTGGGGTCACTTATGTATCTGGTCAATACACGACTCGATATATGCTATGCAGTTAACCAGCTTTCGCAAGCTATGGTTAAGCCTACCAAGCTCTTTTGGAAGGCAGGCAAGCATGTATTGCGCTATATCAGAGGCACATCGGGATATGGTTTATGGTACAGACAGGAGGATGGAGCGAAGCTTTCTGGCTTCACTGATGCAGATTGGGCAGGGAGTCCAACGGACCGGAAGAGCACATATGGAGGAGTTTTCAGCATTGGGTCGACAGCAGTGTCCTGGTACTGCAGGAAGCAGAGATCTGTGGCACTCAGTTCAGCAGAGGCTGAGTACATGGCAGCAAGCTTGGTTGCATGCGAGGCTATTTGGATGAGGAAGATCCTCGTTGGATTGTTCAGGTTGCATTTGGAGCCTACAGTGATTTACTGTGATAACCAGAGTTGCATTAAACTCTCGGCTAATCCGGTATTTCATGATAGATCCAAACACATCGACATCAGGTACCATCATATCAGAGATTGTGTTCAGCGGAGAATCATGATGCTTTCATATGTTCCCACGGAGGATCAGGATGCCAACATCTTGACGAAGGCGCTCACCAGGAGCAAGTTCGAATTCCACAGAGGCAGGATAGGGGTTGCAGATAATCCATATCTTGCTGAGAGGGAGTGTTGAAAATGCAGCAAGATGATGGAGCTTAGTGAAATGAAGTCGCCTTCACTAAGTGGGCCTGCAAGCAAATTCTGGCGCAAAATCTATTTTTAGACTATGTCTATTTTTAGACATATGGAGCATGGTTCGGGGATTCCAGTTTGAGATTCTTGAAGTATGTGTCATGTTGGTAAATATAGATGAGACTCTATTTTTGAGGTCAAAGAGGTCGAAGTCTATTTTTAGACTGCCTCTCCTTAAAACAGGGAAGTCAAATATTATTTACCCTTAATAATATTTAGACTATAAACAGCAGTTTATTCTCTTGGAGCACTTCAGTTCGAGCAACAAAAGTGGCTCATGCATCTGACAAAGGAATCACGTGGTTCCCAAGGGTTTGATGGCATCATGCATGGTTGACTTCAGTTGGACTTCAGTGGCAGAAGTTTGGAGGAGTTAATGAGACAGATAGTGGAGTTGTGTTCTCTTTATTTTAGTTGAACTAGTTGAGATTAGTTTAACTAGCTAATCAATTAGTTATGAGTGGAGTGAATTAAATATTATTTAATTCATTAATTAGTAACTCATTATTTAACTCAAGAACACATCAGTTCACTACAGTGCATGATCAGTTCAGTGGAGACCAGTGAAAGAGATAGATGAAAGGGTGGAGTTAGCTATCAGTTGTGACTATACTGTTGCTATTTGCAACACACAGATAGGAGGAGTAAGCCCATGAGGATTGCGCAGTTCAGGCTGGTGGTTTATCTATATAAAGAGTCCATCCCATAGCATTGAAACATGCAATAGAGGCAAGGCAATTGGCGGTGAGTTTTGAACCAGTAACCTGTTCAAAACTGAGCTAGATTGTGAGTAACTGTATGAGAAAGTACTGAGTACTTGTGAGGAGTATTGTACTGAGTTTGTTACTTGATTTCTCCATTACAATATACACAATAGCTGCGGGGTTTTCAGCTATAAGCTTTCCCCATACATACTGTGTTAATGTGTATGATGATTTGATGTGTTATCGCTTGATTTTATTTTCGCATGTGTGATGATCTGAGTTGATTGAGTGGAAGAGATTATGTGTTATGTATGAAGCTCAAATAGTATGTGACCAGGATAGTCTCGGTGGATAATTATTTATTATTCAGCAAATTTCTACAGGTTGAATATTTTCAGGCCATTGGGCTATGGAGTCAAAGGATGGCTTTACTGGATTTCTATTCTACACACAAGATGGCTTTACAGGGCAAGATAGCCAAACAGAGAACAATCCTTAAAATTTAAAGTGGATGGAATGGGTTTGAAGGAATGAAAGGCAGTTAAGAATCTTTCACCATGTTCAAAAGAAAGAAATGAAATGATTACAAATAAAGAGCAGTGAAGAATTCTTTACTATAGTAACCAAAATGTTTAAATTAGCGAAGCAAGAGCAATTAAGAATTCGTTGCTTATAACTAATTTAGAGGAAAACATTTAGAATAATCACAACTGAACTCATAGTACAATTAAGTAAATTCTGAGTTATTCTTTTATGTCAAGTATTCAGAAATGGACACAATGATATTATAAACAAATATAAAACTTAAGACATAGGATAGAAAGACTTATTGAACTGCAGTCAGACACATGAATTCTGCAAAAAGTCCTGAGCTTCAAATTGTCATCCAGTAAGCCACAAATAAATTTCTCCAAAACGCTTTTATTCCAAAAACATCAATGTCACAGCGAAGTAGTAGAATCCACCCTCAATACTCTCTTTGAGGGTTTATTTATACAAAAAATAATTGAAAATATCTCACACTAACTTAGCCAATAATCTAAGGTGACTAATAAATAAGTTACAATAAGAAGGAGACAAATGGTCTCGTAGATAGGACAAAAAGTAATTGCTGATGTGCTGTTTCCTCCTTTTGACGATGTGCTGGAGGCAGGTGCTATAATAGGGCTTGATGCTGTCCCTTTGAGTAATTCTTTTGCTTGCCTGATACTCTTCATTTCTACTGATACTATTTCAACTGTCGAACTGATACTCTTTAACCCGTGCTCATTATTTATCCTTTATATGATGGTAAAAGACAAGTTTCTCTGCCTGAAGATAAATTTTACAAAATTTCCAATAAGTCTTCCCACCATTGATCTTCTGCTATTATGGTTCTTTTAAGTTTTCTCAATGTCTCATCGGCCTCTGTGTACCTGTAAAAAGTGGGCTGACTAGGGAACAAATACTTTATTTCATGCTCAAGATGAAATAAATTCTTCACCCTGTCGTAGAGATTCCTTCCTGTTGGCAATGTTTCTTGTGACGAACTGATAGAAATAACAGTTGTGTTATGAGCATGTATGTCTATTTTAGTAACATATGTTTCCAGGTCCATTATCTTGTCCTCTGCGAGCATAGGACTGGGTAACCCATTATCCAATAAAACCTGAAATTTTCCTTTGAAAGCATTAATTTCTTCCAGAATATCTGAACATTTCCTTTCCAAATTCTGCATAAGAGTTCTTTTGGTGAAAACTCTTTTTATTTCTAAAATAGTGCCGGTCCTGTCATCAATTCCAAGTTCTGAAAGCTGTTGCTTAGTCCGGGTGTTCAAAAACTGTATAAGTTGATTGGCTTGCTCAGGTCTGCCCTTTAATTCATCTCTTGTTTTGGCTATTTCTTCCTGAGCTACTTTGATCAAGTCATTTTGTTCAAAGATTGTTTGAACAAAGGACCAAATACTTTTTATTGACTCAATTATATTATCCCAAAGAATTTCATTTATTTCTCTCAAAGGCTTTTCTAACGAAAGATATTTTTCTAAAGCCTTAACCAATTTTTCCAATCTTTTAATTTCCCTGGTATTATCTGCAACAGTCCTTTTAGACATATCATATTTCTGCTCCAAATTTTCTAACTGCAATTTTGTGGTTTTAAGTTCTGTGACTCTGAGTTTTAAACTTTCCATTTGTTTTACCAATTCATCAGAACTTAAACCAGAAGTGTCTCCCTGTGCTGACTCTGTTTGTTGATTTGTTATAATGGTACCTGTAATGATCCCTGTTGTAGATGCTTCTGTGATGGATGCCTGCATGATAGCTTCCTTTTCTTGTAAAGCTTGTTCCAATTCTTTCTCTGTTTCACTCAGTTGCTCAGTCATTTTTAAGAGCAACTCCATTATCTCTTCCTGTGAATTTTCCTTCAAAACTTCTTGGGTCTGGGGATGCCTTGAGGCTGGAAATTTCAGCTGCTTTCTCAATGCGGCTATATCATCATATTTCTTTTTAATTAGTGCCTTAGTGCTTTTGATATCTTTGGGATTGTGACCCAAACTTATGATTATATCTTCCAAAGACTTCATTCTGTTATCTTTTGCTTGAGAAGAATCCTTCTCAATTTGCAATTGGGTGTTTGTGTTATTTAAAGAATCTCGCAGCCTAAGGGCTGCCATGGCATTATCAGTAAGGGTGGAGTATATCATTTCCCCAGTTTGTCTATGCAACTCTATCTGGTCCAGGGGATGAATGTCTTTTGCCAGGACCTCAAAATTGGTCCTAATATAATCAGATGCTGTCATGGGCTTTGGTACTTTGGATTTGAAATGGCTCATCATCATTTTGCCTTGTTGAATGTCAAATGCTGACATCAATCTTTCCTGATTGTGTGGGGCCATTTTTAGATACTGATCATATACCTTCATTCTCAATGGTTCATTCTTTGCCTTTATATTAATGAAAGTTCTTTTTATATCACCTGCATCTGTTTTTGGTGGCTTAAAAGAAGATACTTCAGTACTTAACTGTTTTTGCAATGCTTTTCCTTTGTGGCCTGTGTTTTTTTCACTAACTATGCCAGTTATTTGACTATCTTCTCTTTCATCATCAAACATTTCATCAATAATTTCCACTTCTGGAAGTGGATCGGGTTTCTGCTTTTTAGCTTGATGTAGCTCTAAAGATTCTCTGGGAGGAGTAGGATCTGGAACCTGCCTTTTCTTGCCTATTTCCATATTAGATGGAGTTTGCAATTCTGAAACTTCAAGATGATTTACTTGAGTAGGAGAAACCTGTGTCTGATCTGGTGCCCTGGAGGTTTGAGGTTTCTCTGCCATGACGAAAGTTTCAATGACCTGTATTTCACGTTCTTTCCCTTTACCTTTAGATTCAACTGCAATTGGTGAACTGATTTCCTGTAATCCCTTTCGGAGATTTCCTGCTGAAGAAGTGCCAATATGCTGTACCTGCACTTGCCCAAAAGATTCTAAGTCAAAGTTTTTCTCAAGGTCTTTTATAATTTTGTTCATTTTGTCTTCTTCACTATCTTCCTCAACTAGTGTTTCTTCCACCCACTCATCTTGATTAGCATATTGTTCTATTTCAGGAATCCTGTTGTGAAAGTATGGGGATGATTTGTTCTTCATTCTTTTATCACAGATAGAACCAAATGGATCATAAGGAACCCAACGAAAACTTCTTTGGAACTTGCAACAGTTTTGTAGTATATCTTCTGCTTCTCGCTCAGCATCCCTAGAGTTGCATATGAAGGGACCTAATTGACTTTTGATCCTGAGTTGGGCTTTCTTTTTCACACTACAAAAATGAATCATATCAGAATTATTCATTTGCCTGAAATATACCAAGGCAAAAAGTTTCATGGGCACATATTTTGGCAACTTGAATGGATGCAATTCACATCCATAGATTCTGATGACTGAGTGGTTTTGATATAAATACCAATCTCCAACTTTATATGTCCTTGAAAGCTGCAAAGTCTTCTTAATATCATTACTGAGCCTTGGAGGAGGAATTCCTGTCAACAAAGTAGTTGTAGGATATACAAAAATATCGATGAACTCAACATAAGAATAGGGAGAATTATAAGAAGAGTGAATTATGGGAGACCAAAATATAACATATCTAGGGTTTCCCTTGGCATCAAGCTTTTGAACAGGAAAAGGGAATTTCTCTGATTGGTAATAGATGATGAGATGGTAAATTACTGAGGAATATTTAAACACTTTCTCATTATCTAGCTTCATGAATTGGTCATGGATTTTATTGGCAATGAAGGATGCAAAATCATATTTTACTGCAGGAGGTTGCCCAAGAGTAAAGATAGACAACAAAACCAGGGTTATTTCATCAACATATTCACTGGTATTGAACCCCATGACAAAAGATATCATATTTAGGATGAGCTTTCCTAATTTAGTGAAATAAGAAAAACCATAGGGAGGAGGGCCCCTAGGTTGATGTTCAGGCAACATAAAATTCTGGCAAATGCACTTCAATTTTTTTGGGGACAATTGATTAGACTTTTCAATCAGTTCTTCCATAGACAAAGGAGTTAGCTCTTGATCAGGTTCAAAATGTAGCATTGTATTGATAGCTTGGGGAGTAATGGGGAAAAGAACACTCTGGTCAGGGGACATTACTGCTCTTTGAGTTGGATCATAGTTAGAATGGCAGTAGTGGATAATTTCTAGAAAAATACGGACTGAGGGGATGAGATATCTCGGGAAATTGGATTCCCATAATCCAATGACATCCAATCCCTTCGAATAATCGTCTCTGCAGCGACAATAACTTCGAAGGGGGCTTTCATCAAACACTAAGTCTTTAATTTGAAAGTCTTTATCCACTAAGGGCAAATATTCTAACTCTTTGTGGGGGGCATTTAATGGAGTTACATTCAGGGCTGTCGGAGCTTCCATTTTGGTTCTTGTGTATTCAAAATGGAAGTTTCTGGGTTTTCTTCACAGACCGAGCGTGATTTCAGTTTTAATGAGGAAAATTGGGACAGTTGCGGGTTTGGGAGAACAATTCACAGTTGTAAAAATCAGGGAATGATCTTAGCAATAAGATTTTAACACTGATTCAGTGGAAAAACAAGGAACACAGAGTTTCTTTTGAAGTTCGGAGCGCAATAGAATAAATACCTGTTTTCGGAGGCAAACTGGGATTTAACAAGTATCAAGTGGTGGCAAGAAGATACTTGAACACTGGTCCGGCAGAATTCTCGAGCGAAATTGGATAGAACAGTAATTTTCAGTGAGAATTTTGAATTTCGCAGTGGAAGGCGCAGTCGCTTTCAGCAATGAAAATGACAAAAAAAAACACGAAATTTGTTTTATTTACAAAGTCAAAATGGATTTTTATTTTATCAAGGAATGACGTCATCGAGGTACGGGATGACATGTGGCAGGGGTCGGGCGGTAAGTGGTAATTTCCGCACCGCTTATGGGTAATGGCAGTTTTAAGCGCGGAGGGAGCGATTCCATTGATCAACGGACACGTGGTCGGAGGACGATTCCAAAACCACCGTGCCCCCGCACGTTAACTTCCGGACGCACGACGGCCAGCGGAATGATCTTGGACCGTTGATCATCGGGAGGGCGATCTGACGACGGAGGGGATGTGGAGTAGGCAGGGGTTTAATGTGTGGGCCTGACGGATATTTTAAAATAATTAACATTTCATTATTTATCTTGGGCCGCTTTCGATTGGAGGAAAGGTTGGTTATTAATTAATCTGAGTGATTAATTAATCCCATGGTTATAAAGGGTCGGGGTCGTAACGGAACTTTTGTTTTCATTTATTTTTCGTTTAAAACATAAAAACGTATGTTTAAAATTTTCGAATTTCTTATTATATGGTAATAAATAAATGTTATTTATAAACCATAGGGGTAGGGAATAACTTATGATTTTATGCAGGAGGTTTTTTATTGGGGAACAATAAATAAAGATGGATTTAATAAGCATAGCTCTGTAAAACTTATAATAAGAGGGGATTTTTGGATATTTATGTAAAAGGAGTTAAGTACTATAGGATAAGGTCTTTCTACTAGGGATTTAATAAATAAATCAGAAATTAATATGACAAAGGACAGGGTAAACTCAAAATACTTGACTATAACTAAGAAAGTAAAGATTTCTGAAGTAAATTACATCATATTATTTCAACACTTAACAAATAAGTAGATGCAAGAATTTTTTAATTACATGATTTTACCTTTCAAATAAAATAAATTTACTTAGGAAAAGGTTAAAGTGAATAATTCTGGCTAAACGAATAATCTCAAGTACTTAGGTCTTTTTGATCATTAGGCCGAGGGTCCGGTCCCTCCAAAAGTCAAGGAAATGCCTTGAGCCCCTTTAATCTTCAAATTCCTTAGCACTTTGGGGAAATTAGTAAAACTCTTAGGGAAAAAGTGATGTGGGAAGTTAATGATTTTGACTTTGTTTTCTGTGAATTTTCCAATGTATTTTCTGCTTCAGTACTTATGATGAAAGTAAAGGATTAAACACATTTAGCACCATCATTCATCACATGAATCTTTGCAACACCATCTACCTACCCTATCTACTTGACACTACCATTTTCTCTTCTTTATTAGGGTGCATTTAGACTTGCAAACCCTTATCAACCTTTTTCTTTTTACATGATAAATCTATCTATTTCTACCCTTATTACATCCAAGGGCTCAGATTAAACTGTTGAGCACATTTTATTAACTCTACCTATCTACTTATCTGCCAAGATTAAACTGTTTGGTCAGATATTTATTCTCTATTCTACAACATGAAATTGAAAAATGAATGAGTCAAGTTTAAACAGTTTGACTCTTCATAAATTGTGGCAAAAGTTTGACAAGCTGTACACAATTACTTATTTACAAAAAATGAAATAGTAGTGGCATTTGGATTTGCACACTTTCCTTGGTCTATTTTTGTTTGGGGGTTCATTTCTTTCACTTTTTTGACCATTTTATTTTTCTTACTCTTTGATTTTTCTTTTAGGGTATACCCTTTTTACATTTTTAAAAAAAATTTTATTTTTTGGTTTTTCTAGAATATGGAACACCTTTGCTCAAGAAAAGGTTAGAACATATTCCATAGTTCAATCAAGACAATCATGAAAAATGACACCTATTGGTATAGGAGTCTAACACTGGCTTCACTTGGGGATGGCTTTTTCTTGTGAAAAGTCAAGAACAGCAAATCAGATGCCTCAAAATGCTCTCAAACTGAACCATGTAATATTCTTCTTCTGGTAGCTTTATTGTATATATGATAGTGAGACTTTTGAAGCTTGGGGCCTTCACTTTGGGCTTCAACTCCAGCAAGTCACCATCCACTCCAAACTGATGCATTAAAAAGGATATATTATGTACAGGTTAGAAAATTAGAACATCCTAGTAAATAGGATCAAAATAGTGTTTTAACATTCGACCATTGACTGGTCCTTCCTCAGCTTCTGAATTGTCCAAATTCTTCAAAATGTATGTGTTGTTTCCCTGTAAGGCATGAATGATGTAGGGTCCTTTCCATAAGAAATAAAATTTCCCATGTTTCCCTTTATCTTCCCTTCTGGAATCCCATCTTAGGACTTTGTCTCCTAGTTGAAAATCTTCTGCTTTAGTTCTTCTGTCAAACATTTTCTTTAATTTTTCCTGCAAGATTTGGGAGCGTTGATACACTTCTTCTCTGGTTTGCTGCAAGTGAATTGTTTGGTTAATTCTTATCTGAATGTCATTTGGTTCCACTTGAGCTTCCTGAAGTAATTTCATAACAGGAATTCCTAAAGATGATGGGAATCTTGCTTCAATGCCATAAACTAATTCATATGGATTAGTCCCAATTGATTTCTTAGTTGTAAGTCTGTCTGCCCACAATGCATTGGTCAGTTTCTTGTGCCAGTTCTTTTTATTTTCTTCCAACAATTTTTTAATGATATTAATAAGGCTTTTATTGCAGGATTCTGCTAGTCCATTACCCTGGGGGTAATAGGCTGTTGAATGGCCTAAAGTAATATGATATTTATTGCAGAAACTAATCATTTTCTTTGACTTAAATGCAGCAGCATTATCTGTTATAATTTTCTATGGACAGCCAAATCTTGAAAGTATATTGGTTTCTAAAAACCATATAATTACAGAATCATTGGCCTGTCTACATGGGATAGCTTCAATCCATTTGGTAAAGTAATATGTGGCAGTTAAAATCCATCTGTGTTGCCCAGAAGAAGAGGGATGAATTTCTCCAATAAAATCTAATCCCCATTGTTGAAAGGGTCTTTCTGTGGAAATTGGTCTTAATGGTAAAGGTAACAAATTTCTTTTACCCTCAAAGATCTGGCACTTGTGACAAGTTGTTACAAATTTCTTAACATCTGAAAACAAAGTTGGCCAGTAAAAACCAGCCCTTAAGATTTTATCCGCAGTTGACTTCTAGTAGAGATGTCCACCACAATCTCCTGCATGAAATTCATTAAGAACTTTATCAGCTTCATCTTTCAATAGACAATTCAATAAGATTCCTTCATGATTTTTCCAAAATAGAGTACCATCTAAAATACAATATTTTAACGATGCCATTTTCAAAAATCTTCTTTTCGTTCTGGACAACCCTGGAGGAGCTTGCAGGTTTAATAAAACATGAATGATATCAGTGTACCATGGTGAATCTAAGAAGGTTTGACTGATCTGTGGAGTCGCCATCTCCTGTTCGTCATCCAGTTCGTTGATGTCTAAGGCTTGGCAATTAGTTTCAGTCATAAGTTGAGCCAAACCTTGACCTTTGATGAGTTTAGTTGGTTTAATTTCGATATCATATTCTAAAATGGTAGCTATCCACTTGCCTCTTTTGCCTTCAATACCATCTTGAGTCAAGATGTCTTTAACTACAGCATTAGGTACATAAGCTATCACATGAGAATATAATATATAAACTCTGAAATCTTTAATTGCTTTTACCAATGCAAAAGCCTGTTTCTCTATGATATTGTATTTCAAAGATGCATCCCTAAGTGCTTTACTAAAAAATGCTATTGGTTTTTCACACCCTTGATCATCTTTTTGTAGTAAAACAGCTGCAATTGTATGTTCAGAAGCAAATGAAAAAATAATGAAATCTCTATCAAACTTTGGACTGGTAAGAACTGGTGTTCTTGTTAAAGCCATTTTGATTTCTTCAAATGATTGCTTGGCTTCTACAGTCCAGTTAATGCTTGAATCCTTTTTAAGCATGTTAGTAAGCAATCTAAGTAATTCAGCTAAACTGGAAATAAATCTTCTCAAGAAATTAATCTTTCCTATGAAAGCTTGAAGTTCTTTAATATTTCTGGGATGAGATATCTGCAAAATTGCTTGTATTCTTTCAGGGTCAATTCGAATGCCATCTTTAGAAATAATGTGACCTAAGAGCTTTCCTTCTTCCAAACCAAACAATGACTTTTTAGGATTTAAGGAAATACCATATTTTCTGCACTTAATAAACACTTGCCTTAGATGATCTAAATGTTGTTGATCTATTTTGGAAAAAACTGTTAAATCATCTAGATAAATTACCATAAAATCATGTATTTCTTTAGCAAAAGCAATGTCCATTGCTCTCTGAAATGTAGCTCCTGCATTCTTGAGTCCAAATGGCATCTTGACATATTTAAAAGTACCCCATGGTGTTGTAAATGTTGTTTTATCCTGATCATCAGGATGAACCAGAATCTGGTTGTACCCTGAAAATCCATCCAGCAGAGATATCCTAGAAGATCCTACTACCCTTTGTAGAATATGATCCATTTTAGGCAAAGGATAGTTATCTTTTAAAGAAACTTTATTCAAATTTCTTAAATCGACACACAGTCTAATTTCTCCTGTCTTTTTTCGTGTTGGTACTAGATTAGAAACCCATTCTGAGAACCTAATAGGAGCTATAATTCCGGCTTCATACATTCTTTTAATTTCCTTTTCAATTGAAGGTAATAAAACAGGATTTATTCTTCTAAGTTTCTGTTTGAAAGGTTTCTGACCTGGTTTCAAAGGTATAGTGTGTTGAATTATGGATGTATCATATGATTTAAGATCTTCATAACTCCAGGCAAAAACATCCTGGAATTATTTTAATAGTTCAACATATTTAACCTTTTGATCTCTTGGCAGAGATTTGGACAACTTAACCTTTTTGAGATTTTCTGGGGTTCCTAAGTTGCATTCTTCAATATCAGCTTTAACAGGTTCCATTTTAAGTCTAAATGGAATATCATTTGAGTCAAAAAGATCTTCCAAAGGAGTTAATCCTTTGGGCAAATAATTATCTTTTAGATTAATGATTTCTGTCTCATCTTCTATGATCTCATCAGATTCCATGTGTTTCAAATCCTATATGTCTTTTTCTGTGAATGTGGTTGGGTGCAGCATATGAATTGCATTCTCTCTTGAAATATCTATTTTTTGTTCTTTTTCTTGATCAAATTCATCAATAGTTATGTCTTCATCTATATTACAGTTAGAAAACTCATTTTGAAGTGTCAAAAAACTATTGATTTGATTATTATTTACAAATACTTGCCAATTCAAAAGATTGTCCGATATAGCAGGCCTATGTCTAATCTCAGCTGAAAACTGATGATTAGGATCAAAAGGTAACTTACATGTGCTAGCGAACATTGCGAGACTGTGAGCATGCAAATTTTGTTTCCTGGGAATCTTGGCAAGTTGAGCTTGTAGAAAGGTGTTGAGAATTTCTACAACTGTTTCTCTATATTGTTTCAATCTTATGTCTTTTGTTGAACATTCTCCTTTAATTTGTTGAATAATTAGCTCGGAGTCTCCTATGATTGATACCCTAATAGCTCCTAACTTCTTGACATGTTTAAGCCCTAACAAAAGAGCTTCGTACTCTGCCATGTTGTTAGTGCATTTGAAATTCAACCTATAAGCATGACCCTCAGCATGATTATTTTCAACATTATGTAACCAAATTCCAGCTCCTGCCCCTAATTTGTTTACTGAGCCATCAAATTATAAATGCCATAGAATTTCATGTTCATAATCCTCATCAATTGTTTTAAAATGTTTCTTGACAGGAGCTAGTTGTTTAGTTTTTTCTGGTATTTCTTGATCATCTGGTGTTTCCTTGTTTTCAGAAATCTCTTCAATTTTAACAGTAGTTTTGTTTGTAGTTTCCAATTCTGGAGCTTCTATTTCAGTAGGAAGATCCAATTCAGCATTGTATAAAATAAAAGAGTCCATATCAGAATGTATAGAATAGACAGGGAAGTTTTCAGGCTTCTCATGACTACTGACTAAATATTTCATCAAGGTCTCTCTATAAAGTCTTTTAGGCTGATCAAATACTGAAATAGTCGCATATGACATGTCTAGTTGAATAGACCCCCCAAGTTTAGCACCCCAAGATCTAGACAACAACATACCATATTTAGGGGGAATATCAGCCACTACTATATCCATCAAAACAAACTTAGCAGGATATTGTACCAAAGTAACACACATATCTTTAATCAAACCTAAACATTTTACTTGACTAGAATCAAAAGAAAACAAATCTTTGTATGGTCTGGTAATGTCTAGATTTAATCTTTCCATCACTGTTTTTGGCATCAAATTGTGAGATGCTCCAGAATCAAGCATTGCATTATGGAGTATCTTGTCATGAACATTCAGGCTTACATAAAATGGAGGGGTTCCTCCACTTTCTGGTTTTCCATTTACCTCAGGGCCAAAAAGGAGTTTAGGTTGATCATCAAGAATATTTACTGAATCATCCATTCCAGTAATGTTAATGTTTAGGGATTTGCTGATTTGACTTCTATAGACATCATGTTTAGCCAATTCTGATAAAGGAACAACTATCTTTAGTTTGCCTATTTCAGCCTCTAGATTGAAAGGTTTTTCTGTTTGAGTTTTAGTGTTTTGCACAGTTGGGTTTTCTCTATTTTTTGGGTCTTCAACGTTTTTCTCTTTTTCATGAGTGAAATTTTGATTTGAAGGTGTTTCTGAACTCACTTATATTGTTTCTTCTACGTTTCCTATAGGAGGAAGAGTATTAGATTGTTGTTTATTGTTTGGTTGGTTGTCAGACACATCTTCAATTATTGGATTTGAAGGGTTAGGAGTTATCCTAGACAAAATTTGTACAGGGGGAATGTTTTGTACAGGAGGGATGTTAACTTTACCTTTGACATTTTGTTTTGCAGTTTTCTATTTGCTATTCTCTAGCACATCAATCCGTCTGCTTCTCAAATTGTACTGTTTATGAACCTTATAAATTCCTGTGTCATAGCCTTCTTTGAAATCAAAAGTTTCTCCTGAATGAGTTTGGAATGTTTCAAGGATGTGATTCTCCTGATCATCCTGAGATAGGAAAACTTCTGGTTCATTTTGTTTTTCATTCACATTATTTATTTCGACATCCTCAGTATGTTCTTCAGAAGTTGAACCTTCAACAAAGTTTTCTTGGAAAGGTGGCCTGATATTTTGGTCAGGGACATTCTTCCCAATGTTTTGGTTCTGATTTCTCCTAAAGTTTGGGTTTCTCACAACATTTTGATTATCACCAGTAGACTTTCTTTCGATTGTCTCCACTTTGTCTCCTAATATTTCCATACCTTTCATGATTGCATCTAGATTTCTTTCAAAAGCTGAAGGTTCTTCATTCATAGGCATTCTTCTTTCTGCCCTAGCTCTGGCTCGTTTTTCTATAAGATTTGCTTCTACACTCACCACTATGCTTTGCATTTCCTCTAGGGTTTGGGGAGCTCTTTCCCTGAGAGAATAGGCTATGTCAGAGTCAAAACCATCTGGAAATTTGACCAATACATATTCAGGTGGGGGTTTGAGGTTCTGGGGAACAGCGTTATATGCTTCATTGAATCTTATTATGTAATCTTGCACGGTTTCATTAGGTCTTCTTCTCAATTTTTCAAATTCTGATAAGATCTGAAGAGGGTCTTTCTTTTTCTCCCATCTATTCAGAAATTCCCTATACAAAGCTGGTAAATCAGCAATACTGTTTGGAGCAAGGGCCCTAAACCATGTCCTAACTTCCCCAGTAAGACTCTGAACAAAAATTCTCATGCGAACATCATCAGCATCAATTTCATAAAATTCAAAGTAATCAGTCATCCTTTTGGAGTATTGTTGAGCTGTGTAAGTACCTGAACCGTCAAAAGGAGCGATCTTACTCTGATAATCCTGAGGCAAAGCAACAGGGTTGTTAGGCAACCTTAAAGGGGCATATCTATTGGCCATTGGAAGATATAGTGGGATAACAGGAGTTGATGGTCTGGTAGGAGGGGATGGTGGAGTAGAAGGAGTGGTTTGGTTTTGAGAAGTTTGAGGAAAGGTAACTGAGCTTGGGGAAGCTTCAGTAATTACAGAAATGTCTGAACTTTCTTCAAAGGTATGTTCGGATTGAATGGAGTTTTGTAATTGTATGTTCAGGTGATATGAAACAAATCTGAATTGCAAATATTCAAAAAACAATGGATCTAGAACTAATCTTGATAATTCAGTTTCAGAAAAATTTACAAATAAGGATGTTTCAAATCGTTCATCAAAAGGAATTTCATCAACATATATAATTTTCACGGGACAGGATGCAGATCTAGAAAGTGGTCTGGAGCTTCCAGAACTCTCTTGACTTCCTCTTTCAGAACTTTCTTGACTTCCTTGTCTTCTAAGAATCCTAGGAATCAGATTTGGATTTTCAAATATTGGTGGTGGATTAGGGTCAGGATTTGACCTAGTATGACGAATCCTTTCTGAAGCCAGTTTTCCTAGATGATATATGTTTTTGTATTTTTGGTTTTAATTGAAATGAAAATACAACTTCTACAAATTCTTCAAGAAATAATGATTTATGATTAAAATTTTCTCAAAGATTTTATTGAACTAGAGAGTCTGATTAAACATTTGAAACTAAGGTTCAAAGTATAAGCTAAATCAGAGATAGACTGAAGCAGCATTTATTTACTATGCAGTTGCAAGGCAAAAGCATTTCAAAGGCTACCTGGCTGATCTTCAGACTCTGTATATAGCTTATAAGTGAACAATATTAACAAAAAATGATTCAGATCCCCAACGGAGTCGCCACTATGTTATCACTCAGGTTTTCCTTGAAGTTGTGGAAAAGGAAAGTATACCCGAGGTAACCACAAACCAACCTTCAGATGCAGAATCTAGCCAATCTGCATCCAGAGAGGGCTCTCTCTTTATAATTTATCTTTGTTCTTAGAAAATTTTAGGCTAGTTATAAATCCAAGAGTTTGTTTGAAAATGGTGGAATTCGCCAACTAAGGGCAAGGTTGAATATTTTCAGGCCATTGGGCTATGGAGTCAAAGGATGGCTTTACTGGATTTCTATTCTACACACAAGATGGCTTTGCAGGGCAAGATAGCCAAACAGAGAACAATCCTTAAAATTTAAAGTGGCTAGAATGGGTTTGAAGGGATGAAAGGCATTTAAGAATCTTTCACCATTTTCAAAAGAAAGAAATGGAATGATTACAAATAAAGAGCAGCGAAGAATTCTTTACTATAGTAATCAAAATGTTTAAATTAGTGAAGCAAGAGAAATTAAGAATTCGTTGCTTATAACTAATTTAGAGGAAAACATTTAGAATAATCACAACTGAACTCAGAGTACAACTAAGTAAATTCTGAGTTATTCTTTTATGTCAAGTATTCAGAAATGGACACAATGATATTATAAACAAATATAAAACTTAAGACATAGGATAGAAAGACTTATTGAACCGCAGTCAGACACATGAATCCTGCAAAAAGTCCTGAGCTTCAAATTGTCATCCAGCAAGCCACAAATAAATTTCTCCAAAACGCTTTTATTCCAAAAACATCAATGTCACAGCGAAGTAGTAGAATCCACCCTCAATACTCTCTTTGAGGGTTTATTTATACAAAAAATAATTGAAAATATCTCACACTAACCTAGCTAATAATCTAGGGTGACTAATAAATAAGTTACAATAAAAAGGAGACAAATGGTCTCGTAGATAGGACAAAAAGTAATTGCTGATGTGCTGTTTCCTCCTGTTGAGGATGTGCTGGAGGCAAGTGCTATAATAGGGCTCGATTGCTATCCCTTTGAGTAATTTTTTTTCTTGCCTGATACTCTTCGTTTCTACTGATACTCTTTCAACTGTCCAACTGATACTCTTTAACCTGTGCTCATTATTTATCCTTTTCATGATGGTAAAAGACAAAATTCTCTGCTTGAAGATAAATTTTACAAAATTTCCAATAAGTCTTCCCACCATTGATCTTCTGCTATTATGGTTCTTTTAAGTTTTCTTAATGTCTCATCGGCCTCTGTGTATCTGTAAAAAGTGGGTTGACTAGGGAACAAATACTTTATTTCATGCTCAAGATAGAATAAATTCTTCAACCTGTCGTAGAGATTCCTTCCTGTTGGCAATGTTGCTTCCGACGAACCGACAGAAGAAGCAGTTACGTTATGAGCATGGATATCTATTTTAGTAACATAGGTTTCCAGGTCCATTATCTTGTCCTCTGAGAGCATAGGACTGGGTAACCCATTGTCCAGTAAAACCTGAAATTTTCCTTTGAAAGCATTAATTTCTTCCAGAATATCTGAACACTTCCTTTCCAAATTCTGCATAAGAGTTATTTTAGTGAAAACTCTTTTTATTTCTAAAATAGTGCCGGTCCTGTCATCAATTCCAAGTTCTGAAAGCTGTTGCTTAGTTCGGGTGTTCAAAAACTGTATAAGTTGATTGGCTTGCTCAGGTCTGCCCCTTAATTCATTTTTTGTTTTGTCTATTTCCTCCTGAGCTACTTTGATCAAGTCATTTTGTTCAAAGATTGTTTGAACAAAGGACCAAATACTTTTTATTGACTCAATTATATTGTCCCAAAGAATTTCATTTATTTCTCTCAAAGGCTTCTCTAATGAAAGATCTTTTTCTAAAGCCTTAACCAATCTTTCTAGTCTTTTAATTTCCCTGGTATTATCAGCAACAGTCTTTTTAGAAGTATCATATTTCTGCTCCAAATTTACTAACTGCAATTTTGTGGTTTGAAGTTCTGTGAATCTGAGTTTTAAACTTTCCATTTGTTTTACCAATTCATCAGAACTTAAACCAGAAGTGTCTACCTGTGCTCATTCTGTTTGTTGATCTGTTGTTGTGGTACCTATAGTTGTAGTAGCTTCTGTGATGGATGCCTGCATGATAGCTTCCTTTTCTTGTAAAGCTTGTTCCAATTCTTTCTCTGTTTCACTCAGTTGCTCAGTCATTTTTAAGAGCAACTCCATTATCTCTTCCTGTGAATTTTCCTTCAAAACTTCTTGGGTCTGGGGATGTCTTGAGGCTGGAAATTTCAGCTGCCTTCTCAGTGCAGCTATATCATCATCTTTATTTTTAATTAGTGCCTCAATGCTTTTGATATCTTTGGGATTGTGACCCAAACTGATGATTATGTCTTCTAGAGACTTTATTCTGTTATCTTTTGCCTGAGAAGAGGCCTTCTCAATTTGCAACTGGGTGCTTGTATTATTTAAAGAATCTTGTAGCCTAAGGGCTGACATGGCCTTATCAGTAAGAGTGGAATATACCATTTCCCCAGTTTGTTTATGCAACTCTATATGGTCCAGGGGATGAATGTCTTTTGCCAGGACCTCAAAATTGGTTCTAATATAATCAGATGCTGTCATGGGCTTTGGTACTTTGGATTTGAAATGGCTCATCATCATTTTGCCTTGTTGAATGTCAAATGCTGACATCAATCTTTCCTGATTGTGTGGGGCCATTTTTAGATACTGATCATATACCTTCATTCTCAATGGATCATTATTTTCTTTTATATTAATGAAAGTTCTCTTGATATCACCTGCATCTATTTTTGGTGGCTTAAAAGAGGATACTTCAGTACTCAACTGTTTTTACAATTCTTTTCCTTTGTGGCCTGCATGCGTTTCACTAACTATGCCAGTTAGTTGACTATCTTCTCTTTCATCATCAAACGTCTCATCAATGATTTCCACATCTGGAAGTGGATCGGGTTTCTGCTTTTTAGCTTGATGTAGCTCTGAGGATTCTTTGGGAGGAGTAGGATCTGGAGCCTGTCTTTTCTTGCCTATTTCCATATTGGATGGAGTTTGCAATTCTGAAACTTCAGGATGATTTACTTGAGTAGGAGAAACCTGTGTCTGATCTGGTGCCCTGGAGGTTTGAGGTTTCTCTGCCATGACAAAAGTTTCGATGACCTGTATTTCAGGTTCTTTCCCTTTACCTTTAGATTCAACTGCAATTGGTGAACTGATTTCCTGTAATCCCTTTTGGAGATTTCCTGCTGAAGAAGTGCCAATATGATGTACCTGCACTTGCCCAAAAGATTCTAAGTCAAAGTTTTTCTCAAGGTCTTTCATAATTTTGTTCATTTTGTCTTCTTCACTATCTTCCTCAACTAGTGTTCCTTCCACCCATTCATCTTGATTAGCATATTGTTCTATTTCAGGAATCCTGTTGTGAAAGTATGGGGATGATTTGTTCTTCATTCTTTTATCACAGATAAAACTAAATGGATCATAAGGAACCCAACGGAAACTTCTTTGGAACTTGCAATGGCTTTGTAGTATATCTTCTGCTTCTCGCTCAGCATCCCTAGAGTTGCATATGAAGGGACCTAATTGACTTTTGATCCTGAGTTGGGCTTTCTTTTTCACACTACAAAAATGAATCATATCATAATTATTCATTTGCCTGAAATATTCCAAGGCAAAAAGTCTCATGGGCACATATTTTGGCAACTTGAATGGATGCAATTCACATCCATATATTCTGATGACTGAATGATTTTGGTATAAATACCAGTCCCCAACTTTATATGTCCTTGAAAGCTGCAAAGTCTTCTTAATCTCATTACTGAGCCTTGGAGGGGGAATTCCTGTCAACAAGGTAGTTGCAGGGTATACAAAAAGATCGATGAACTCAGCATAGGAATAGGGAGAATCATAGGAAGAGTGAGTTATGGCAGACCAAAATATCACAGATCTAGGGTTTCCCTTTGCATCAAGCTTTTTAACAGGAAAAGGGAACTTTTCTGATTGATAATAGATGATGAGATGGTAAATGACTGAGGAATATTTAAACACTTTCTCATTATCTAGCTTCATGAACTGGTCATGGATTTTATTGGCAATAAAAAAGGCAAAGTCATATTTTACTGCAGGAGGTTTCCCAGGAGTAAAGATAGACAACAATACCAGGGTGATTTCATCAACATATTCACTTGTATTGAAACCCATGATAAAGGATATCATATTCAGGATGAGTCTGCCTAAATTATTAAAGTAAGCAAAACCATATGGAGGTGGCCCCTTAGGTTGATGTTCAGGCAACATAAAATTCTGGCAAATACACTTCAATTTTTTTGGGGACAATTGATTAGACTTTTCAATCAGTTCTTCCATAGACAAGGGAGTTAGCTTTTGATCAGGTTCAAAATGTAGCATTGTATTGATAGCTTGAGGAGTAATAGGGAAAAGAACACTCTGGTCAGGTGACATCACTGCTCTTTGAGTTGGATCATAGTTATAATGACAGTAGTGGATAATTTCTGGGAAAACATAGACTGAGGGGATAAGATATCTCAGGAAATTGGATTCCCACAATCCAATGACATTCAGACCCTTCGAATAATCGTCTCTGCAGCGACAATAGCTTCGAAGGGGACTTTCATCGAAAACCAAATCTTTAATTTGAAAGTCTTTATCTACTAATGGTAAATATTCTAACTCTCTGTGAGGGGCATTCAACGGGGTTACATTTAGGGCCGCTGGAGCTTCCATTTTGGTTCTTGTGTATTCAAAATGGAAATTTCTAGGTTTTCTTCACAGAAATGACGCGATTTTAGTTTTAATGAGGGAAATTGGCACAGTTGCAAGTTTGGGGGAACAATTCACAGTTTCAAAAATCAGGGAATGATCTTAGCGATTAGATTTTAACACTAATCCAGTGGAAAAACAAGGAACACAGAGTTTCTTTTAAAGTTCGGAGCGCAATAGAATAAATACCTGTTTTCGGAGGCAAACTAGAATTTAACAGGTATAAAGGGTGGCAAGAAGATGCTTGAACACTGGTCCGGCAGAATTCTCGAGCGAAATTGGATAGAACAGTAACTTTCAGTGAAATTTTGAATTTCGTAGTGGAAGGCGCAGTCACTTTCAGTAATGAAAATGACAGAAAAAACACAAAATTTGTTTTATTTAAAAAGTAAAAAGGGATTTTTATTTTATCGAGGAATGGAGTCATCGAGGTACGGGATGACATGTGGCAGGGGTTGGACGGTAAGCGGTAATTTCCACACCGCTTATGGGCAATGGTGGTTTTAAATGGGGAGGCAGCGATTCCATTTAGAAGTTAACACGTGGCCGGTGGACTATTTCAAAACCACCGTGCCCCCACGCGTTAAATATCGGACGCGAGACGACCAGCGGAATGATCGCGGGCCGTTGATTTTTGGAGGGGCGATCCAACGGTTGAAGGGATGTGAGGTTGGCAGGGTTTTAATATGCGGGCGCGGCGGATATTTAAAATAATTAACATTTCATTATTTATTCCGGGCGGCTTTCGATTGGAGGAAAGGTTGGTTATTAATTAATCATGTGGATTAATTAATCCCTTGGTTTAATAAAATCGGGGTTGCAGTGAGACTTTGGCTTTTTAACTCGAATTAGGGTTGGGGAATGGAATATATAGCGGGATTTTTAACTCGAGTTAGGGCGTCAGGTATGGGGGAAAATGGGATTATTTTCGAAGTTTAGTTTTTATTAAACTCGGGATTTATTTTATTTAAACATATAAAATATATGTTTCAAAGTTTTCCATATATGTTTTTATTATATGATAAATCAACCAATGTGTTTAACTTATCATAGGGGCAGGGATATTAGATAATGATATATTTTAACCAAAGGGCACATAATGTGGGTTTTTTATAAATAACTGGAAAATAAATACTTTGGTTAAAATTTTATAATAAGATGGTTTTTTGGGATATTTATTTAGAAGGAGTTATACATATAGGGAAAGGTCTTTTCACTAGAGTTTTAATAAATAAATCAGAAATTAATATGACAAAGGATAGGGTAAACTCAAAATACTTGACTATAACTAAGAAAGTGAATATTTCTGAAGTAAATTACATCATCTAACTTAAACATAGAATAGCAAGTAATTTTGAGGGGATTTTATGAAATATAGGATGATTTTCCTAAGTAAAATTGGATTTTACTTAGGAAAAGGTTAAAGGTGAATGATTATAATGGTAAATAATCTCAAGTACTTAGGTCTTTTTGATCATTAGGCCGAGGGTCTGGTCCCTCCAAAAGTCAAGGAAATGCCTTGAGCCCCTCTAATCTCCAAATACCTTAGCACTTTAGGGAAATTAGTAAAAATCTTAGGGAAAAGTGATGTGGGAAGTTAATGATTTTGACTTTGCTTTCTTTGAGTTTTCCAGTGCATTTCTTGCTTCAGTATTTGTGATGAAGGTAAAAAATTAAACATATTTAGCACCATCATTCATCACATAAAACTTTGCAACACCATCTACCTACCCTATCTACTTGACACTACCATTTTCTCTTCTTTATTAGGGTGCATTTAGATTTGCAAACACTTATCAACCTTTTTTCTTTTTACATGGTAAATCTATCTAATTCTACCCTTATTACATCCAAGGGCTCAGATTAAACTGTTGAGCACCTTTTATTAACTCTACCTATCTACTTATCTGCCAAGATTAAACTGTTTGGTCAGATATTTATTCTCTATTCTACAACATGAAATTGAAAAATGAATGATTCAAGTTTAAACAGTTTGACTCTTCATAAATTGTGGCAAAAGTTTGACAAGCTGCACACAATTACTTATTTACAAAAAATGAAATAGTAGTGGCATTTGGATTTGCACACTTTCCTTGATCTATTTTTGTTTGGGGGTTCATTTCTTTCACTTTTTTGACCATTTTATTTTTCTTACTCTTTGATTTTTCTTTTAGGGTATACCCTCTTTACATTTTTAAAAAAATTTTGATTTTTTGGTTTTTCAAGAATATGGAACACTTTTGCTCAAGAAAAGGTTAGAACATATTCCATAGTTCAATCAAGACAATCATGAAAAATGACACCTATTGGTATAGGAGTCTAACACTTCTATTAATTAAGTAAACTAGCACTCATCTCTCTCTGCCTTGAATTAAATCAACCAAATTGAATCAATCTTAAATTAAATTCAAATAAAAATAACTCTAATCTATATCTGAGCAATATTAATCACAATCCAAGAAATGCAAATTACTATTTAAACGATATTAATTTCAATCTAAGTAATGGAAATCTCAATCTAAATACTAAGATCTATCTAATCTAAATACAAGAATCTTAAATCAATCAAGATTAATTTAAAATGATACCAAACTTATGCTAAATCTTAATTCCAATAAAATTCACTCTCATTCAAATGATCTTAAACTAAGGCAATGAACAAACAAGAATTCAACTAATCTAGTTCCTGGGATGCATAAAACAATTCAAATAAGCATTCAAACTAACCTTTGTCACCACTCTGCAATTGCTTCAAAAGAAACTAAGTAAACCAAGATTCTAATTGGCATGATTTCAGATCTAAAATACTGCAAAATAAGAAACTATTTTATCCTTAGATTACTTTAATCAAACTCAAGAAATCATTCAAACATAAGCACATTGACTAATGGTTCTACCAATAACTAATTACAATTATAATGAATTGCAAAACTAAACTACAACTCCAAACAATGATTCAATGGTCTCATTGCATTGCTTTCAAATAATTGGTTGTCAAAACACAATGTTACAAGAAATTATAGTGGATCAGTAAGGTACATAATCAATTTCAATTCATATTTAAAAGAAATGGAGTTATCAATCTCTTGTTTATCTAATTAAGAAACACCTTTAAATATTCAAATCATAAACTTATAACAAAGGGGTTATTCATACAATAAAATCATTGATCAACAGCATTCATTTTGGTATGCAACGAGTTGGAGATGAAGTATCTATTTAATTTCAAGAAAATAAATTAGAGTCTTGAGTATAGAATCGTAATTAAGAGATTTAATTAGCAAATGATTTCAAAATATAATCCCTACACCTAAATCTACCCTATGATGTTTTACAAAACTTACTTCCAGAAGATGGTAGGCCTTTGCCACTCCTGGAGCAAGTATAAACTAAATTAATGCCTAAAGATTAAGCAAAACCATAACATTTACAAAGAATTCATGGCAAAGTCAAATTGTATTAAGATTAAAATAATAAGTTCACTTACATACATTCCTTTAATCATTTATATCATGTTCACACATTGTCTTCCTCCTCCTTTAAAAACTTCCCCAGCTTCCAATACAAACCATGGTTGGGCCATTTATAAGGTTTAGAAAGCGAATTAGTCATTTTCCTCGATTCTAGAAAATTGAACAATTTTAACAAACTAACCTCAAAGAGATTGGCATATCTTCCTAACCATGAATAATTTTGGAAAATGGTTTTCAGGGAACATAAATTGTTATATTTTAAACAAAAACCTCTCTTGTATTTGTCTCATTCAAATCTAGATCCTCAGAAATCGTGCCCAAAGTTTCCTATCTGGATCTTTTTGCAAGGTTCTAGAATTCTGGAAAACAGTCATTTTTTACGAAACTGCCTCCAAGACCCGCGTATAACTTTTAGAATAATTCGAATCTGGAGAAACCATTTTTTATATACATAACTGGTTATATTTTTATCAAACCCATTTTCTTATATTTTCCAGATTCACTTTGATATGCACACGGTTCAAGGTCAAACTGTGTAGTTTGGAAAATTTGCACATTTTGAGCTCATTTGTTAATCAGCTCCTAGGGACCCACATGTGCGACCTGGATGTAATCCAATGCATGGGAAGGTATTAAAACATTATTTTTGTCAATAACCTCCCTCGATTTTCCCCGGAAGAGTGTTTGGATGTCGAAACTCCAAATTGGACAGTTACGTACTCTACTTGCTAACTAGTTTAGCTGGCTTGTGAAGAATTTCGACAATGGAACCCGGCAACAAATGAACTTATAAAAACCTATAATTAGTGAATCATAACTAAATCATCTCTAATCATAGAAAATCTAAGAAAAATGATAATCAACCACAAGGTGAAAGTCATGAATTGGCGACAAGTGATGGAATTATGGCATGAAATGAGTGTAAAGGTGTCAGAATTTAGGTTCTAAATGGCAGTATTATATAGTGGAAAATTAGGCATATTTGAGGCCCAACAGTGTTCCTTCAAGTGACCGTGCCAATATGATTTAGGGGGTGCACTACATTCGAGCTGTTGGACATTTCGGAGTAGAGAAAACAGTGGCAGTGATGTACAAGTGTTTTTATTGGTCGAAACTTCAACATGATGTTGGGAAGTACATCATATCTTGCACTGCCTGTTCCATTTCCAAACCTATATACTCCTTTTATTACTCCTATTCGACCTTTGGATTCCATCTCCATGGATTACATGTTAATCCTTCCTTCTAATAAACATCGCAATGACTGTATTTTCGTGGTCGTCGATAGATTCTCTAAGATGGCCATTCTAGCGGCCTGCAAGAAGAGTATCACAACAAAAGCCACTACTAAGCTCTTCTTTGAATGAATGTGGGTACACTTGTGGATACCACAATCCATTATCTCATATCGGTACATCAATTTCCTAAGTACATTTTGGTCAAGTCTCTGGTCGTTATTGGATACCAAGCTCACTTAGTCCACGGCTTTCCACCCCCAAACTGATGGAAAAATAGAGGTTTTCAACCAGATGATTGTACACATTCTACACATGTACAAGTCGAAGCATCCACACACATGGGATGAAAGCCTCCCCTATGTCCAACACAGCTACAATAGAGCTCTCCATAGCTCAACTAGACATGGCCCCTTTCAGGTGGGGTTGGGATTCCAAACACTATGTCCCATTGATGTGGCCAGACCATTTGCAGCTACTCAGAAATATTCGTCTCATGTCCAGTCTGAAGTTGACAGGGGTAACAACTTCAATGAGTGCATTCATCACATCCTCCAGTGGTTCCATTACATATTGGGCAGAACCAATGCTAAGTACAAGTAGCGACATGATCAGCATCGGGTGCCACACATGTTCCAATGGGTGACAAAGTTTGGCTACATTTGCAGAAAGAGCATCTCATTGAGCCCCATCGCAAGCTTCGTCCACTCTGATATGGGTCATACACCATCACCAAGGTTGTAGGTGACAATTCCTTCGAGCTCAGCATTCCACCATTCCTTAGCTTGCACCCAGTGTTCAATGTGGACCGCCTTCGGCCATACTTTTCATCATTATTGGACACATCCGACATTGCAAAACAAATCACACCAATAGAGTTAAACCCGGACTACATGGAACAAGCAACGACTGATCAGATCATGGACATTCATATCAATAACAGTCACCAATAGAGGATTCAACTATATCGAGTTGTCAAAGCAGGCCAACTCCTTCACTAGGGAAAGTGGTTCACTAGGGACTAGGTTCAACAAAAATTTCCTCACCTCATGGAGGCTCTGCACACAATGGGGACCATTTATTCCTAATGAGGGAGGATTTATCCAGGTGGATATTGGTGGCCACCCACCTATTCCACCTAGACCTCCAGTCGGTTTCATCAGTTTCCTTGTTTATAGTAGCATTTACTATTTTTCACAGTTTTTTGGGTCCTGAACTTCCAAGGATTTTTTTACCCCCTTAAAAATGCTTTTTTGAGGTTTGCAACAATAGAATGCACCACAAGTCCTATAGTACTCAGAGAGATATTTCCAATGAGGTATCGTATGTTCCAAACGGAGATAATATGACCAAGTTACAACCCCTGGAAGTTGGTTTCCAAACTAACCCCAATGGGGCTCACAAACTCTTGTCGTTCCATCTCCTGGGATTAGGGTTTTGGTTGTTTAGGGTTTTCCCTTGATCAATAATAAAAAATTGATTGAGCCTCATTGTAACACAGTTCATAGGCATGTAGCCACCACATCTCTTCTCAGATATAATCTACCATCACCCAAGCTAGTCTATTCCCATTCTGTATGTAAGCATATTTCAGTTCTTTGATATTAATGAAATGAAGTGTTATTTATGTTGCATCTATATATTTATGGTTATATCTGTATTTTGTTGCATTCATGTTTAAGTTCGAATCATAATCTAAGGTTTGAAGGACAAATTTGAAGGATCAAATTGTTGTGTTATTAATTTTGTTAAGGGACCAAACTTCTAAGGAAATTCTTTGTGCAAGACCGAAATCTCTGTGAAAGAGACAAATATTTGTGGAGACCAAGTTTTGTGGAAGGCATGAGGAATAATTCCAAGCAAACCTAATCAGGCACAAATTTTGCAGGCAAAAGACTTGATTAGGATGCAGTTGGACCATGTTTGATCAAGGTATTTTGATGGTCTCTTTGACCTTGTATGTGACTAGGATGATAGGTGTATCTATGTTGAAATGAATGATTTCTCTAAGAAAAAGTTTGTTGGGTGTTTCCCCATGCTCTTTTTTTCTTGTGTGATTGTCACTTTATGATACTCTATCATTTTTGTTTTACACTTGTTTTATGATGAAAAAATCACAAGAAAAAGACTAGGCTAAATGAAATTATAAGTAATTACCAATTTAAAGGATGCCCTAAAAATCAACGCCTACTTGTATTGGTCTCTTTCATTGTGAGGGTCCCCCAAGAACAATATACTTCCACAACAAATGGTAAAATCAATTCATCACTAAGGAAACTACAACAAGCTATCCAAACTCAAGTAGTGGGAAAAGAAGTGAGTTTGTTGTTGGTGGCTTTAATAGCTTCACACTCGGTAATCCATAATGGATGCTAATCACCCCATCTGGTCCTACATCGCCACTAAAATCAATAATCAAAGTGCAAGGGACTACCAAGAAGTCAAAGGTACCCCTTAATGCTTTAACAAATTATTTTCATTTGGAGACAATAACCCCTCACCTCTCTCCTCTCTACATGCATTATTATTATTATCCCTATGTATTCTTGCTTATGTATTTCCTTTTCCTTTCCATGGAAGCAAGAGGATATCATTGATAAACTTAGAAAAGTGTTTAAGATTTGAGCTCAACGAACAACAAAACAACCCCACCAAATACACATCCCAAAACACAAATCCTAAAGCACCTAGCATGACTCAATAGCAAGCCTAGGAAGGTATGCACTACCCTTTTCTATTGGGTGGGTATCTATCTCCCTCCCCTCTACTAATGAACAGCTCTATACATTATATTATCTATAACCGAGAGAATACAAAGTTATTCTACGTCCAATATTTTTAAATGGACCTAATCGTTCCAAGGAAATGGCAAGTCCTTTCTTGGAGAATATTCATCCTTAAAGGTATTGAAGTTATGCTCAAGTCCCCAACCTTGTTCCAATTCCCATAGCCGCGAGAAGGATTTCCTACCAAGGTATGGAAGGTGGACCCTCATTCATGGTCTTGAGAAAAAAAGGGCAGATGCTCATGGTGATAAGCGACTAGAATAATGGCTCACATGACAGAGGAGGATGAGGAAGAATTGTTTGGGTTTGCATGAAAGCAAGTTAGTTGACAAAGGATTTGATGTCTTAAAACAGAGATTGAAACCCCAACTAGCTCAATAGAGGAGAAACCTCCTCGGTTGCTTAAAGGAGAGAGGGAAGTGTTGAAATTTGTAACAAGATTCGATCTTCATAATGACTTATGTATTTGATGTTAAAAGAGAAAAGAAAATTTATTATTATTATTTTTATAGTATGGGTTTCATGCTCAAGGTCATTTTATTTATAGGCCAAGCACCCATTGTGTGCTTATAGAGCTTTCCATAGAGTCAAAGAGTCATCATCATATGTAAAAGACCCTATTGGGCATCATGTATCGAGTCAAAATAAATTAATGTGAGTCAAAGGAGTCAAAATTCTCCTTGCGAGAGCAAGTCGGCCGACAAGAAGACATGTCGGCCTATAGAGAAGAAGTCGGCCTATTGAAGGATAATTAGTACCCCTTGGAAGCCTATATATAAGTGCATTCAACCTCATTTGAAGAACACATCCAACATATTCAATGAAGAAAGAAAAGAAGTCCAATCTCAAGGAGAAGAAAAAGAAATAAGAGCAAAGGACAATACAAGAACTACAAGTCAAAAATCTGAAAGTTTTGGTCAAATTCTCTTACACATTTGAAGGAATTAGGGCATCTTGTTGCAACAAGACCGAATTGCAGGAGCCAAAGCTTGGTGTCAAGAAGATCATTTTGGAAGCCGAAATTCTAAGGAGAAAGAATCACCCTAAGCGAAGGAGAGATAAGGCGGGCTAGTTATGCCCTAAAAACCATTCACACGCGAAAAACAAAATTGAAATAGAGGCTGAAAAGTGTAGACCTGAAGCAGAAGCCAAAAATATAAAGAGGAGGGCGAGATCTAAAAATTTGGGTTCATTTGACTTGGGTTGAATTTGTGAAGGATAAGCTCATCAAATGATAAGTTGACTTGGTCTTGGAGGGGTCTTTGTCTTGGGTATAAAGGTCCTGGAATTCACCATTTGAAGTTTCTATAAGAAGAGAAGAATCTTGTGGGTTTTCCTCTCTAGGAGAGGTTTTGGCCCTGGCTAGCAGCCTATATCGTGTTTCCTCTTGTTCTATTTATCTTCATAGTTTGGTATTTGTTTGATGAAAAGAACACTATAATAATCAAGTAAAGAAGATAATTACAAGTACATCAAGTTGAAGTAAATAACATCACAAGCAGTTATCAAGTTAAGAGAAATCGCCCTAATCTAGTTTCCCTAGATTTCTCAACATGGTTTCGGAGCTAAGGTGACAAGAAAAGGCAGCTTGAAGATCACTCAATCGAATAAGGATACATAAGGGCCAAATTCAATAAGAAGAGCATCAAGGAGGACTAGTCAACACATCTCAAATATCCTATCATCTTAAAGGAAGAACTCTTGGAAGAAGATGTTGGGTGTGGAGCATGATAATCTTCTTTATTTAGATGTATCGTCGTGTTGGACCCATGTTCTTTACGGGGCGGCAACGCCACCCGTCGTTTGATCATCATCAGGGGGGATAGCGGTGGCGGCGGGTCGAGGGGGCAGTGCCCCCGAAGCTAAAAACATATGTAAATTTGCCTTGTAAAATATTGTAATTTCGTAGTCAATCTAGGCCGTTCATTAAGCGGATGATCTGACGATAGAAGTTATGTTTAATTTAGTGTTTTTTTCCCTTGAAGGCAACCCCTCTGTTGTATGAGGGTATTTTATTACAGTTGTGTATTGTGTGTATATTTTGAGCAATAAATAGAAAGGGGGAATGTGTGAGAGTAGATGATGAGGGTATTTTATTGCGGTTGTGTATTGTGTGTATATTTTGAGCAATAAATAGAAAGGGGGAATGTGTGAGAGTAGATGATATTACAACGGATCTCCTATAGGTTGTGTCTCTTCATTTTTCTAGATAATAAAAAGGGACTGCCTGTTTCCGTGGACGTATCCCAAGTTTGGTTAACCACATTTATCTGTCTCTCTCTTGTTTTATATGTTATTTGTGTGTTTTTGTTTCCGCATATTTTATGTGTTCCATTGCTTTGTAATATATAATTTTCTAAGAACCGGTATCAGAGCCAAAGGTCTATTTGGCTGATAAACTCGCAAGAAAGAAGCGTCCCTAGTTCGAGTGGGAGCAATGGCAGAAAATGATAGGTTTAAGGTCAAGAAATTTAGCGGCCAAAACTACCCATTGTGAAAGATGCAGATGAAAGATTATATGTATCATAAATATCTGTACCTACCACTGAGTAGAAAAAAAATAATCTGTTAGGTATAACAGACGAAGAATGGGAGATTCTCGATAGAAAGGCACTCGGAACAATACGGTTGTGCCTAGCGGCATCGGTAGCCTTCAACATTTCGAAGGAAATGACAACATAGGGTTTAATGATAGCATTGTTGAAACTATACGAAAAACCCTCGACCTCAAATAAGGTATTTCTTATGAAGCGTTTATTTAATATGAAGATGTTAGAAGGTGGATTTGTTGCTGACAATTTAAATGAATTTAATACGGTTACCAATCAGTTAAGTTCTATAGGGTTAAATTTGATGATGAAGTTAGGGCTCTTTTATTTCTATGCTCGTTGCCAGAAATTTGGAATGGTTTAGTTATGGCCATTAGTAAATCTATCTCTGTAACTAGCACTTAAAAGTTTGATGATGTTGTTGGTACTATCATTAGCGAGAAAATGCGACTGAAAATCTCTGGTGAGACATTGGGTAATGCTTTTAGTGCAGATACTAGGGGAAGAAAAATGGAAAGAGGAAAGAGCTTAAGATATCGTAGTAAATCAAGGAAAGGCATATCTAAGTCTAGATTGGGGATAGTGTGCTGGAAATGTGGGAAGAAAGGACACCTAAAGAAAGACTGTAAGTCTCGGAAGGGAAAAGAAGGAGATGCACAGTAAGAAAACAATCATGAAGAAAATGTGATAGGGGATGTGTTACAATATGCTTTGATTCTTTCTTTAGAAAATGTTATTGATGCCTGGGTGGTAGATTCATGGGCCTCATTCCATGCCACACTTGATAAGAAACATTTTCATGACTATGTTCAAGGAGATTTTGGATAGGTTTGTCTGAGTGATGATAAAACCTGTAAAATCGTTGAAATGGGTAAAGTTATTGTAAAACATCATAATGGAAACCAATGGTTGTTAAAGGAGGTAAGGCATGTTCCAGATCTGAAGAAAAATATGATTTCAACAGTGCAGTTAGGTGGTGAAGGTTGTGTGACAACTTTTACAGATAAAACCTGGAAGGTCACTAAATGAGCCCTGGTAATAGAAAAAGCAGAAAATGTTGGTACATTGTATTTATGCAATGGTATTTCTAATTTTGTTAAGGCTTTAAACTCCACTGGAGCATATGCAACATTCTGGCATCATAGGATCGGACACATGAGTGAGAAGGGAATGAAGATTATTCACTCAATAAATTTGCTGACAGGTTTGAAGAATATTGATTTGGATTTCTATGAGAATTGTGTTTATGGAAAACATAAGAGAGTCAGATTTCTTAGATTTGGGAAAGAAAATAAGAACGAAAAATTAGAGCTTGTGCATACAGATGTATGGGGACCTACTCAGGTATCATCTCTCCGTGGCTCTCGTGATTATGTTACTTTTATTGATGATGCACCTAGAAAAACTTGGATTTATTTTATTCAGAATAAATCTGATGTATTTGATACTTTCAGGAAATGGAAAGCTTTGGTTGATATTGAAGCAGGAAATAAGTTGAAGTGCCTCAGATCAGATAATGGAGGTGAATATTTCAGCAAATAGTTTGATAGGTACTTTTCAGAGCTTGGAATTTGCAGAGAGAAAATAGTTCCAAGAACACCACAGTAAAATGGTGTGTCAAAAAGGATGAACAGGACAATCATGGAGCATGCAAGGTGCATGAGATTGCATGCGGGATTTCCTTTAAAATTTTGGGAAGATGTTATAGATATTGTTGTTTATCTAATAAACAGAGGACCTTCAAGTTCCTTGGATGGTGGTATTCCAGAGGAGGCATGGATAGGTAAAAAGATAAACTACTCTTTTTTAAAGCCTTTTGGTTGTGAGGCCTTTGTCCATATTAATAAAGAAAATAGAACAAATCTTGATGCAAAATCAAAGAAATGTACCTTTATTGGATATGGTGTTAATGATTTTGGTTATCGCTTATATGACTATGAAAATCACAAAATCATTAGGAGCAGAGATGTAATATTCAATGAAAAGTTCTTATATAAGGATCCATTGTAGGAAAAGAAATAGGAAAAAGAAAACAAAGAATACACAATTATTGATGAGATCACAGAAAAAGTAAAGGTACTTGAAAATAATAAAAATCAACAACCACAACAACAACAACCACCACAATAGCTACAAGCATCTCAAACACCCGAAAGTGGTGTCAGAAGATCTAACAGGATAAGTAGACCCCTGGAACGATACTCTCTTTCATTATATTATGTATTGTTGACTAATTCTGGTGAACGGGAATGTTATGAAGAAGCAATGCAGGTAGAAACCAAGAAGATGTGGGAGATAGCCATGAAAGAAGAGATGGGCTCCTTAATACATAACCAGACTTTGGACTTAGTTAGGTTTCCTGCAAGTAAAATAGCATTGCAGAATAAATGGGTTTACAGGTTGAAGGAAGAAGATGGAGGAAAACAAAGGTACAAAGCTAGACTTGTCGTGAAGGGGTTTGCACAGAAGAAAGGTATTTACTTTGATGAAATATTTTCTCCTGTTGTTAAAATGACTTCAATCGAAACTATTTTAAGTCTTGTAGCAGCGGAAGATTTGCATCTTGAACAGTTAGATGTAAAGAGAACCTTTCTCCATGGATATTTGGAGGAAGATATCTATATGCAGTAACCACAAGGATATGAGGTCAAGGGGAAGGAAAAATTAGTGTGCTGGTTGAAGAAGAGCTTGTATGGATTAAAACAGGATCTTAGATTGTGGTATCTAAAATTTGACAGGTTTATGTCTGAACAAAGTTATACTAGATTTCACTTTGATCATTGTGTTTATCTAAAAAAGAAAAATGATGGCAACTATATTATATTGTTGTTATATGTAGATGGCATGCTTGTTTCAAGATCTAACATGTAGGAAATAAATGTGCTCAAAGGAAAATTGGCAAATTTATTTGCAATGAAGGATTTGGGAGCTGCAAAACAAATCCTTGGTATGAGAATAACTAGAGACAAGAAAAATCGTAAATTAGCATTGTCTCAAAATGAGTACATACAAAAGGTGTTGAAAGATTTAATATGCAGAATGCAAAACCAGTTAGTACACCTTTGGCTAGCCATTTTAAACTTAGTAAGGATATGTTCCCCAAGACCCAAGAAGAAATGGATTATATGTCTAAAGTTCCATATGCATCATCAGTTGGAAGCTTAATGTATGCAATGTTATGCACAAGGCCTGATATTGCACATTAAGTGGGAGTTGTAAGCAAGTACATGAACAATCCGGGAAAATAGAATTGGATGGCAGTGAAATGGATTCTCAGATATTTGAGAGGTGCCACAATCAAGCATTATGCTTTGGTGGTTCAAACATTTCTCTACAGGGATATGTTGATGCAGATATGGCAGGTTATAGAGATAACAGGAGCACTATCGGGTATGTATTTAATGTAGGTGGAACAACTGTCAGTTGGATTTAAAAAATGAAAAAGTGTTGTTGCACTTTCAACAACAGGGGCAGAGTATGTTGTTGCTACAGAGGCTAGTAAATAAATGATTTGGTTACAAAGGTTTATGGATGAATTGGGTAAGAAGCAAGAGACGAGAAGGTTATACAGTGACAGCCAGAGTGTCATTCATCTTACAAAGAACTTAGCATTTCATTCCAGGACTAAACACATATAGCTCAAGTACCATTTCATACGGTCAGTATTGGAAGATGGAGAGTTGAAGCTGGAAAAGACACACACTATCCATAATCCTGCAGATATGTTAACAAAAGTTGTAACTAGGGATAAACTGAGATTCTACTCAGTTTCAATTGGTCTTCAAGTATGATGACGAAGATGCGAAACAACCAGGTCCAAAGTGGAGCCATTATCCAGCAAATGAAGTAGCGGTGGAGTTGCTACAATCAGTCTGCAAGAGGGAGATTGTTGGGTGTGGAGCCTGATTATCTTCATTATTTAGATGTATTGCCGCATTGGACCCATGTTTTTTACGAGGCGACAATGCCGCTTGTCATTTGATCATTGTCAAGGGGGTCTAATGGGGGGCGGCGGTGAGGAGGGTTTGGGGGAAATGCCCCTGAAGCTAAAAACATATGTAAAATTACCTTGTAAACTATTGTAATTTTGTATTCAATCTGGGATGTTCATTAGGTGGATGATCTGATGGTAGAAGTTATGTTTAATTTAGAGTTTTTTTTCCCTAGAAGACAACCCCTCTATTGTATGAGGGTATTGTATCGCGGCTGTGTATCGTGTGTATATTCTGAGCAAGAAATAGAAAGGGGGATCATGTGAGAGAGTAGATGATATTACAATGGATCTGTTGTAGGTTGTCTCTTCATTTTACTGGATAATAAAAAGGAAGGATTGGTTTTTTCTGTGGACGTGGCCCAAATTGGGTGAACCACATATATTTGAGTCTCTCTTTTTTTATATATTATTTATGTGTTTGTGTTTCCACATATTTTATGTGTTCCATTGATGTGTAATATATAATTTTCTAACAGAAGAAAAAAAGACCTCAAGGACCCTACCTCCATTCAAATAAAGGACTCTACAAACTTGAAGTATTTTGTGAAGTCTCCACATTATACATCATCATCCAAAAGGAAGAAATAAGAACACTTCAACATCATCAAAGAAATCAAAGAGATCTCCCTCTTATTAAAAAAATGATATCATCTCAAACATCTTTGAATAATATCATCTCCTCTTATCTTGAATAATAAATATTGTCATTCTTGAAGAAGGAATATCATCATCAAGAAAGACATCCAATTGAAGACATCGTCATCAAGGAAGCATCTAGTCAAGCATACATCTTTATTTGACAAGTAAGTACTTTATATTTTATGTCTCAATCTACAAACCAAATGTCTTTTTTCTGCAAGGAGAACAATAAATTTGTTGGGACTTCGAACTACCTTGTATTGAAGAAGAGAATAGATTTAGTCCTCGTAGAAAATGAAGTTATTGAATATGTGAAGGGCTCAATCTCCAAACCTCCACAATAACAATATCAAGCATTATCAAATTATATGAAAATAGAAATAAGAGCTCAAAATATACTCATTGAATCAATCAAGGATTCTCTCATCCTGTATGTAGCAAAGTTGAAGACATCGAAACAAATATATCACAAGTTGGTGGAGTTGTTATTTGTAAGTACTGCAGGGGAAATAATATCATTTAGAACCAAAATATACAAAATGAAAGTATCAAGGGAAGAAGGGGTAGCCTCATATCTCAGGAAGGTATCTCAAATAAGAGATCAACTGCAAGAGCTAGGAGAAACAATGCCAGATCCAATGATAACCACTCTTGTACTCAATGCACTACCGGATGAATGGGGTAACTTTGTATCAAACATCTATGGAAAGAAGTAAGTCACTCCATTCAATGATCTGTGGTCGTTATGTAAGATTGAAGAAACCAGATTAAAGGCAAAGAATGATGTTATATCAAATGAGCAAACACAAGCATATGCAATTATGACAAAAAAAGAAAGTGAAATTTGGAAAGTTTGAGCCTTGAAAAAAAATTCAAAAAAAAATTGACATGTCTAAGATTCAATGCTATGAAATTAAAGAATATGGGAATTTCAAAAGGAATTGTTCTAAACACAAGAAGGGAAACAATAAAATAAAGGAAAGAAGTGAAGCCCATGTGACCGAAGAAGTAGAAGAACTAAAGGAGAAGAAATCAAAGAAGGAAGAAGTAAAATAACTCTACTACAAAAAGGTCTCTCACATACATTTAGTTGATTTTTCAATATATAGAAGTTAGAAAGTCATGATTATAGCAGTATTGAGATGACATCATATTAGAAGCATGGAAGGATAGTTGAAGTAGCAGTGTGTATGGTCAAAGCAAGTCATCTAATAATATAGGAAGATAAGAGTTTGTCACACCTCATCATCATTAGAAAGAAGTGTTTCAAACATAAGGATCATCAAGACCCTCCTTTGGAATCTTTGTTAAAATATTCACCTCTACTTAGAAGAAGTGTCACATAGGTAGTCTTCATTCCACCTAGTGTGGGATCCACAATTTAGAAGGATGAAGGTATGTTGACAGAAAAGTGCAACATGCATTAGGGGAATTTTGAGGTCTAAAATGGGCTCATAAGGAAATTATAAAATAATAATGGAAATAACAAAATACGATTAGATTACATCATCAAATTTTAGAGGGAAAAAAGAAAAACTATTTTTTCAACTCGTATTTTCAACTTATCTCCCTATGGGTTTACTCGAATTTCGAGCGAAAACACTCGTTGGATGCAGAATTTTATTCCTCATTCAAGGAGTATCCATATTCCATACTTTTGATGGACCTTGGTACACAGAAAATGAGATATACATTAAAAAAAAAATGTAATTGCAATCATGTTTTTTCATGTATTTCTCATTTTTCGTGTAGCAGGGTCCATCAAAAGTATGCAACATGTGTACTCCTTGGATGAAGAATTCAATTTTCCATCCAACGAGTACTCCCACTCGAAATATGAGTAAAATATTAGGGAGATAAGTTGAAAATATGAGTTGAAAAAATAGTTTTATTATTTTATTATGTTTTAATATTTTTACTTTTTTACTCCAAAAATAGTGAATCATCCACCATGGTTGACATCATCATCTTGAATCTTATTGGTTCTTATAAAGTTTATTTTGGTTGTACATTTTTCTTAGGAGGTCCATTTTAGACCTTAAAATTCCCCTAATGACAACTTAGTTGAAGCAGTTTCATCTTCAAGCAAGGAAAGGGAAGTTGCTAAAGGAAGCCTAGATGATCACATGAAGGAAGAGGTATGCTTATATTTGTTAACTTTGATAAATGGATAAAGTCATGTCATCACTTAATTACAAATAGAATGGTTAGAATGCTCTTATCTCATGAGGATGATTGAAGAAGAAGGGACTCTTCCTTATGGATGATACATGGAGGCATGAATAAAATATGCCTTGAACTCTTCTAATTGATAAAATGATGTAGTCAACATTACATGACCTCATAAAGAATATCAAATTATTGGAAACCATTGTTCCTATGATGATGGAACTATGTATTAAGATCCTGAGGTAGCAGTTAATGATGAAGCTAGAAAGAGTTCGTAAATATGTGCCTATAGTCACTTGAGATAAGATGAGTAATCAACATCTGGTAACAATAAAAATTAGCTATGACATCTCCATGAAGAAGTTATGAAGACCTTGATAAGCATGATGAAGGAGAACCTTGATGGTAAATGACTTGGAGCTGGGCTCGAATAGTATGTAGGATGTTGAAGTTGCAAAAGTTGATATTATGATGAAAGGCTATCATGAACAAGTAATTATATTTTTGAAGTTTATTTTTTTATTTTTGAAAGCAAGCATTCGGTTGGGTTGGAACAAGGTTATCTTAGAAATTCACCTACAACTAGTACATATAATATTGGATGGAAAACCCTGGAAGAAACATGACTTGAAAAGAGGTAGCAGTACGAAGGATACCCAGATGATGATGAAGAAGGTCACTTCCCGATGAAAATAAAATGGCATGACTAGCATTACTATGAAGAGGAAAGGGAAAGTGATGTAGAAGATGGTTGAAGCCCAACGATGAAGCCCATCCATGACATGATGATGCAGAAAGGAGGATCCCTACAAGCAGTTGATAGTAGCATGATCTCCACCAAAGAGTAGACAATTGATATTGAAAGCAAGTCCCTAGTTAAGAGGGAGCTTGGGTATATACATTTTATAGGAATGAGTAGATCCTCCCTCTTTGAGAGGGAGAGATAGACACATCATTCTTGTCTTCATATTATGAAGAAAGAATGGAGGATTGGGTAAGCATCTGAGACTGATATCGATACTCTTTGAGGATGAGGTAGGGCATCCAATAGGTAAGAGTAATCGAAGAGGAAATTCCTTGAGGATGTTTTAATCCAAGATAAGAATGGTCCTAAAAGGGAATACCTTGTGAACATCTTAATGGGCTATGTGTTTTGAGAGGCAATGATGGTGTCTATAAATCATTTCTCTCCCTAGCATTGTGCTCTAATCTAGTGGAGAGATAGAGTTGTTAGTCAGGGACAACTAGGTCCAAACTCCATGTTGTGATGCTCAGATGAAGATACCAATATTTTTATTGGGTTCCTCTTTCGGAGAGGTGTAAGATCGATCTAAAATTGATCTTAATCTGATGAGCAGAACATTTATTTTGAATTTATTTTTAATAATTTCAAATATGTGCAGGTCGGCCTTAAGGTTTTACACCCCCAACAAATGTGTCACACACCTCAGTGATTGATATAAATAGAGTCAACGTTGGAGGACATTTCACTCATCTCATCCTCACACATCATCTCTCCTCTTCTGATTGGTTCGAGCTCCTTGGAGGCAGTTTCAGTTCACAGGTGGGAAAGAAGGACGAAGAGGAAGTTGTTGCCGTTGTTGCTGCCATTGCTGTCGTTGGGGTAGTGTTGACTTTTCTGTGGTTGACTTTGAGTTGACGATGTGGCTATTTTAAGGGCTGTTGTGACATATGCTGGGTTGGCTGACCAAGGAGACTTTGCTAGTTGAAGCATCCTGTTGACTGCCGTAACGCACCACCACATTTTTCTGTTTTTGGTTTGTCTTCTATAGATCCACTAGTATGTTCTATCAGCATTTTACTTGATTGTTTATGTGATTGCTGTGGTGAAAAGTAAAGTTGCATCAAGCATAGAACATCTACATAAATTTACATGGTATCAGAGCTAAGGTGAAGACAAGCCCTAATTTATAGCAATCACCGAAGAAGAAAATGGGTTCCACAAACTATGGCTTCAAGGAGGATGACAAATTGACTAGAAATGATGACTTCCATGCTTGGAAGATGATATTGGATCTCAAATTGGAAGACCAAGATGTCATGGACTATGTGCAGGGTAAAATCCAAGAACCTCCATCCACTGCTACTGCTGCTGCCAAAACAAAGTACAAGAAGGGAGAAATCAAAGCAAAGTTGATGATCAGGGACTCAATTCATAAGAGTCTGGTTGCCTACATCTCTAAGGTGGGCACATCTAAGGAGATGTATGATAAGTTGGTCAACATGTTCAAGGCCAACAATGCGAATCAAGTCCTATTCTTCAAGAATCAATTGAAGAATCTGAAGAAAGGAAGGGATGAGTCTGTTCAATCATACTTTCTGAAGTTGACCAAGATCAGGAATAATCTACTGGCTATTGAGGAGACAATAGCTGATCGAGAGATGGTTCTCACCGCACTTGGAGGTCTCTCATCCGAATGGCATGTGTTCAACACTAACATTCTCAATAATAATGTGATACCTGACTTTGACGAGGTACTATCGAGATGCGCTCAAGAAGGGACAAGAATGAAGGAGTATGAAAATGAAGGGAATGCTGCCTACACTGCTCATTCTAGAAAGAAGAACCTTGGTGGTCCAAATATCAAAGGAAGAGCAGGGGCACAAGGAAAGAAGGGCAAGTGTTACACTTGTCATAGGCCATGTCACTATGCTAGAGAATGTCCTTTCAAGAAGGATTCTCCCGATGGTGATGATGACAACAACAACCGGAGGAATGACAATCAAAGGAACAACAAGTTCAAGGGAAAGAGGAAGGCTCCCTCTGGCGGAAATGATCAACCTTTCAAAAGGTCAAGAAATTCCAGGTATGAGGAATCAAATGTTGTTGATAAAAGAAATGAATTCATTCTTGTATCTGCCCTCTCTACTGCATCTCCACCCGACACTATGGATGTTTGGTTGATAGATAGTGATGCCTCAAGGAACATCACTGGCTTCAAGGAAGCACTCTCTGATATGGTTGAGAAGGATACCAATCTGGAAATTATCCTTGGAGATAATGCCACATATCTCGTGAAAGGGACAGGGACTGTGACCCTCCACTTGTCTCAAGGTCAAGTCCTCCGCTTGCAGGATGTACTCTATGTACCTAATTAGAAGGAGAACTTTGTGTCTATATCGGCCATGGAAGACAAAGGTTTCAATGTGGCATTCACTGATGGAAAGGTGCACATGTGGAAGAAGAGCTTCAAGGAAGCTATGACATTTGGGTCTAGGATTGATACACTCTACCAAGTTGGAGGAAGTCCACTGGGAGCAATGACATGAGATGCTACCGACAAACCGATAATGGCACTAAATATGAGATGAACGAGTTCAAGAACTTTTGTAGAGGAGCCAGCATCAAGAGGGAGACCACAATGTTTGTGGGCTATAGCGAAACTTCGAAGGCCTATAGATTATATGTGCCTAGTCAAAGGGAAGTGGAGATATGCCACGATGTCACCTTTGACGAAGATACTTCCCTAAGGAAAGTAGTCAATCTTCCGAGATCTGAGGAAGATCATGAACAAGGCCTGGAAATCAAGAAGAACCGAAGGATGAAACAATGCTTGATGTTGAAGGACCGATGGACCCAGTTGATCCACCTCCTTCACTAGGAAAGAGACCATCATGGCTCAGGGACACTCTCGAGGATGCTGAGGGACATGCGGCCCAAAAAGGGGGACATTTCATGAAAGCAAGAAGCCGAGTAGATACCAAGGGTATCTAGCAGCCATGAGTACTATTGTACAATCCGAGCCTGGATCCTTTGAAGAAGCTGTAAATAATCAAGTCTGGAAGGATGCTATGCATGAACAGTATGAGTCCATTATGAAGAATGATGTCTGGGATGTGGTTCCAGGACTAAAGGACAAAGCAGTTGTCACCTCGAAATGGCTCTACAACATCAAGCATGGATCTGATGGAAGTGCTGAAAAATTCAAGGCAAGATTCGTTGCCCGTGGCTTCTCTCAAAAGGAAGGCATAGATTATAATGACATGTTTGCACCTGTGGCCCAATACACCACCATTAGATCTATTATAGCCCTTGTTGCTACGCAAGGATGGAGTCTTCATCAGATGGATGTGAAGACCACATTTTTGCATGGTGCGATAAAGGAAGAGGTATATGTGGAGCAACCTCTGGGGTTCGAAGTCCAGGATCAGGACACCCATGTCTGCAGGTTGAAGAAAGCCCTCTATGGGCTAAAGCAAGCACCCAAAGCTTGGTATGAGAGGATAGATAGCTACTTGATGAAGTTGGGCTTCACTCGAAGTAATGCTGATCCGAACCTTTACTTCTAGGTTGTCAAAGGGAAGCCTCTCATTCTGGTGTTGTATGTGGATGACCTCTTCTTCACAGGTGCTAACCCTCTCATTCATCAGTGCAAGAGGGAGCTCGCTGCTGAGTTCGAGATGAAGGACCTAGGACTGATGCACTATTTCCTAGGCCTGGAGGTCTGGTAGAGACCTGGCAATATTTTCCTTTCTCAAGGAAAATACATTGTGAAGCTTCTAGAAAGATTTAGTATGTGGACTGTAAGTCTGCGTTGACACCAATGGAGCTCAACTTTAAGAAGTTGAGTGGCAGCATTGTTGGGCCTGTGCTAGCAAATCCTACTGAGTATCTTCAACTCGTAGGGGCCTTGACGTTCTTAGTGAACACCCGTCCGGATGTATGTTGTGAAGTGAACACTTTGAGTCAACACGTGGTTGATCATAACATTCACTGGGTTGGTGCCAAGAAACTCTTGAGATATCTCTGGGGCACGATAGACCATGGGTTGAGATACACTATTGGGAGCATGACACTCCTTAGATATACTGATGCCGATTGGGTTGGCAGTGTGGTGGATCGCAAGAGCACATCTGGATGTTGCTTCACACGTAGATATGCTTCGGGCAGGAAATGAAAGTCGGTAGCCTTGAGCACCACTGAGGCCGAATACATTGCAGCATGTATGGCCTGTTGTGAAGTCACTTGGTTGCGAAAGCTCTTCAGTGAGCTGTTCGAGCATGTGCTAGATGCCACCGTTATCCTTTGTGATAACTGGAGGGGGATTCGTTTGTCATAGAATCTCGTGTTCCACAAACGATCCAAGCATGTTGATGGCTAGTACCACTTTATCTGGGATATGGTGTAGCGAGGCGCCGTAAGGCTCAATCATATAGGAACTGATGAGCAGGTCGCAGATATTCTCACAATGCCCTTGGGGAAGGTCATGTTCCTAACCTTCCATGAGAATCTTGGAATCGTGGAACGACCCTATTCTGAGGGTCTTGTTGGACGATGAGCTCTGGGAGCTCTGGGGGGGGCCTAGGGGATAGTTCCTCGGAGCTATAAACACACACGGGGCTAGGCTTACCGAACCTTGTGGTGCTTCTGCCCCACCTTTATGATATTTGAGTAGGTTCACCTCTCATGTTCTGTGCCCCGTATGCATCCTACCCACTGAGTTCCAGACTCATGGGAAGTACCTCTCATTTGGCCAATGAGGTGGGAAAAGCTAGAGACTAGTAGAAAATATTGATGGACGCATCAGAGATTGTCGTACTCTCTATCTAGGATGGCACGTGTCCAACCACTTGATCTGGGATCAAGTCTAGTGAGGTTTCAGACATCTAACTGACTTCGGGTTGGTATGTGAATCTTTGAGTCCATGTGAGGTTTCAGACCTCCAACTGACTTCAGGTCAGTGAAACTAACTTCGGGTTAGTGTATATGACTCTCTTGAGACCAAGTGAGGTTTCGGACCTCCTACTAACTTCGAGTCAGATAAACCAACTTTGGGTTGGTATGAGACTCTTTGTGAGTCCTATAGAGGTTTCAGACCTCTGGGCTGAATCTGTCAGCTGGGAATGATGTCTTTGTGACTGACCCAATACTATTCTGAAATAAAGAGGCCAGCAAAGCAAGTTACGGCGGGATGACGCACGATGTTTGATTGCACAGGTGGATGGAGTTCTCCCTAGTTGAGAGGGAGTGTTAAAATTGGACAACTAGGTCCAAACTCCATGTTGTGATGCTCAAATGAAGATACCAATATTTTTATTGGGTTCCTCTTTCGGAGAGGTGTAAGATCGATCTAAAATTGATCTTAATATGATGAGCAGAACATTTATTTTGAATTTATTTTTAATAATTTCAAATATGTGCAGGTTGGCCTTAAGGATTTACACCCCCAGAAAATGTGTCACACACCTCAGTGATTGATATAAATAGAGTCAACATTGGAGGACATTTCACTCATCTCATCCTCACACATCATCTCTCCTCTTCTGATTGGTTCAAGCTCCTTGGAGGCAGTTTCAGTTCACACGTGGGAAAGAAGGACGAAGAGGAAGTTGCTGCCGTTGTTGCTGTCGTTGTTGCTGCCATTGTTGTTGTTGGGGCAGCGTTGACTTTTCTGTGGTTGACTTTGAGTTGACGATGTGGCTGTTTTGAGGGCTGTTGTGACACATGCTGGGTTGGCTGACCAAGGAGACTTTGCTGGTTGAAGCATCCTGTTGACCGTCGTAACGCACCACCACATTTTTATGTTTTTGGTTTGTCTCCTATAGATCCAATGGTATGTTCTATCATCATTTTACTTGATTGTTTATGTGATTGCTGTGGTGAAAATTAAAGTTGCATCAAGCATAGAACATCTACATAAATTTACAGGTAGGGCATCCAATAGGCAAGAGTAGTCGAAGAGGAAATTCCTTGAGGATG
>JAXQQM020083988.1:0-19913 GCA_034641835.2 Pinus albicaulis | reverse complement strand
AAGGTCAGCTTAGCAAATTTCGAGGAAGATAGTATGAACTTCATATGATTACCACGAAAGGTTAGACTGAATAATAATGATTGAGTCAGAATTAAGCTTATCATAGACAGACATACATTTCATGGGATAATGAGATCATGAAGCTTTTATATCCTCAAAACCTTTATCATATAAATTTCAAAAGAAAATCTTAGAAGAAATAACGAAATTAAGCAAAGTGGCTTTGAGGCAATTGATGCCAAGTGCAACCTTAATTGAATTTAATCAAGACATTATTCAAAATAGACAAAGTAGAGGTATTTCTGTAAGAAATTTAAAAAGGAAAGCAAGAATTAAAATTTTCTGATTGGTAGAAAATGTTTTCGTTGAACATGTATGAAAATGGTTGATTGCTTTGTTTTATTTTTAATCTACAAGACTATTAAAAATAAATTAACTATATTAACTCTACTCCTATTCTAACCATATACTTGAAAAATGACTAGGTATAGTCATATTTCTAGTGTAACCATTTTCTCATTTTAATCCCTGCATGTATGTACAATTCAAATGTTAGTAATAAAAATACAAATCTAATTGAACTAAGAAAATTAAACCTAAAATCAGAATGTACAACTATTGTTAGAAGCTTATCTAAAATCTCCTTCTCATGAAATTTTCTTTCCAATTGAATACCAATTGGATCATAGAAATCTAGATGGATTTCTATTAATAATTTGGGAAATGTTCAAAAGAGGAGATGAAAGGCCAGATTGTGGATATGAGCTTTTAGATTCAAAGGCCTGGAAGAAACTGTTAGTGTTATGTGTAAATGTTAAGCTATTGACAATCTTCCATGAAGGAAAAATTTCCAAATATTTTTCAAATGAATCAAACAAAAATGGATGGAAATCTTTCAAATGAAATGGAAAATTATTAATTAAATTGGATCGCTAGCAGATTTCTAAAAATACATTCTCTTGTTGATATTGCCTTTGAGAAGATAGAAGCTTTTGATAAAACATTAACATCGATTGAAATTGAAATTGAAATAGTTTTTGATGCTTTTGATTATTATATAAAACTTCAATTTTCCAACAGGGCAATGTATCAATTGAATGTTTTATAATAAAGTGCTCAATATGCCAGCGTAATGTATCAAAAATTTGAAAAATAAAATCTGAAAATAAATCTGATTTAATACAAAATAAGTGAGGAAACAAAAATAAAAGGAAATCACTATTGTTACAACTAATGTTACAGCACAATTGGGATTGTTTTGAAATAATTTCTTTTTCACAAGGATTGGCCAGAATTATGGAATTTGAGTAATTTCGAATTCCAACTTGTGAATTAGAAAGGGAATTATGATTATGAACAGGAATGAAAGCTTGATCATGATATGAATCATAAATTGGAATATTTTCTCGAATAGTGAAATCATGAAGATGATTATCTGCTTTAGAGTGAGGATTAGTTGGAATAATTTCTAAATTGAAATGTTCCTCATTTTCAGATGTTATTTGAATTTTCTCATGAGGACTCTCTTGAGAAAAATAGAAATCAACATCTTCTATGTCAGAGTAATTATCATAAATGACTTCACAAGATTCTTTAGAATTCCCTTCAATCTTATCCAATATATCCAAACACGGAGGAACAAGAATTTCATGTTCATTAATGGCAAAAGAATGATCATTAATTGCTTCTCTATCTTGATAAAAATTTAATGGTAATTCATTTAGATCGGCCTCTGTATTTTCTGAAATATCATTAACACCAAGAGGGGAAAAATTACCATCATTAAAAATATCAGGATAAAGGGAAAAATGTGAATCTGAAATAATGCATTTAAAAATGTTTCTGTTTGAGAATTCTTGTACATTATGCTCATTGTAAATTTCAGATTCTAAATCATTCATTTGCGTACTCATGTTTTTTTGAAGAAGATTGCTTTGCTGCTCTGATTTCAGCATTTGCTCATCATGAAAAGATTCAGAAATTTGTACAGCAGTTTGCATGTTATTATTTACTTTGATTGTTGCTTGCACTTGCTGATTTGCAATCTGATTTTCTGAATTTAATGCAGAGAAACTTTCAGATTCCAATGCAGGTCTTTCTCCAAAATTGTTGTTGTTGTTTTCTTGCATTTGATTAGAAATATTTTCCAAGCTTTGTGAAACCTCTTCATCACAATTTATTTGCACACCCAAATTGGAATTCTCATTTATATTGGAAGGGGATGGAACAAAGCTTGAACTAATTTCATATGGATCGGTAATAGGAGGAAGAGAATAATTATGTTCAAACCAATCTAGTGATTTTTCTTTCATGGGTTCATCTTTGACATTAAATTTTAAACAATTCAAATGAAGTCGAATATTAAAATCTCTAACAGACTCATTTTCATTTCGTAGATATTCAATTTCATCACATACCTGATCATAATCATAGTGGTCAAATTTACAAATGAAACTTGTAACAAATTGATCCCAGCTGTGAATTGAGGCAACCGGAAGAGTTCTACACCAGTTTCTGGCTTTTGCCGCAATGTGAGAGTAAAAATTCTGCATAAAATGCCTTCATCAATTCCTTGAAAATCATAACTTGAAAAATTTTGAATAAATTGAAGGACATGATTAAAGGCAGAAGAATTTTTCTTACCATTGAATTTTACCTGAGACAAGAGTCTTACCACTTCGGGTGGAGTATTGGAAGATGCACGTCCATGGATACAACTCCAAATTGGAAGTTTAAGAGGAGCCATCGTGATTAAATAAAATGTTAAAATTGAAAAGACTCCAACAGACAACAAGTTTCAGGCCCTCCTTCTAGTGCCAAAATGTTGAAGCCTCAGCTCCCATTTGCTAACATTGGGGGATAACTCACGATCAGGACATATCTGACTCCCTTTTCCATTTATGATAGTGGCTCAGGCTTGGTTTAAGCTTAGGTCCGGTTACCTTTTTCCCTATCGCTGTTTCTGATATATGCATTAACTACCAATAGGCGGGGATATCGGATCAACTTCTCTTGCTAATCGAGGCAAGACCCAAGACCTAAACCCATCTGTGCACCCTTCTTGGGCAGGTCGTGCGGCACCGGCTAAACGGCCTCCCTTCGGTTTTACCATTTTCCGGACTACGCCTCTACTTATTTTTTTAAGTGTTAGTCTTCACTTTATTATTATGTTTTACAGCGAAATTATAAAACATAACCACCATTCAGAAATACACCAAAACAGATTGAAGAAACCAATTTTATATATTAAATATCATAAAATTGCCTCGCTGGATTATACAGGTCGAGAGCCTGTTTTTACATGGAATTGTGCCGACTCGGCCCGTCGCACCGTTTGGTCGGGTCGTGAGTCACCCGACTCGACCCGACGCCGTGTTCGTCCGCCCGTCGTTCCTTCCGTAACCACGCGCCCACCGTTACCCAAAGTACGCGTAGTGCGCTCGGCTGACTCGCCCGTCGCACCTTGCCGGCGCTCGGTTGCCGCAGCGCCCGTGCTACAGCGCGCTGTTCACCGCCGCGTCCAAGTCTCGTTCGTTGGCTCGTCTCTCCGTTGACTGCCCGCCCGGCGGGCGCATCCGTCGCACAATCCGCAAGTCTTTTGCTGCGGTGCGCTTGAATGGCTCGTCGTTGGTTGACTCGTCGCTCTCCAATACGCCTCACATATATACGCGTTCGTCGTTGAAGAATTGGTCGCTCGGCCGACCCGAGCCGACCCGACCGTTATATTGGTCGCCCACGAAACGCCGTGTCGTGGGGTGTGGGGCGCTCGGCCGACCCGAGCCGACCCCCACGTTGGCTACTTGTGCGCCCTTCGCCCGTGTTAACACCCGTCGGTTCGTTGTAGTGTCGCGTCGTCGCGCGCCCGTGTCTAGAATTGGTCGCCCGTTGCCGCTATAACCATCTCCAACCGCCCTCGTCTAATACGACCGAGACGCCCGTTGTGGGCGCGCCCGTTCCACCGAACTGTTTAAGAGCGCCCGTGAGGGGCGCACGACTCACCTGAGTCGTGGGCGTCCAACTCGTGGGCGTTACATACTCCCCCACCTTGAGTCATTGACGTCCTCGGCAATCCGATAGATCTCATCAACATTTGGTCAAACTCTGCTATTTCTTTCTTCCATCTCCACAGCGTTTCCTCCGGTTCCCAGCTTGAATCCTCCGGTCGTCCTTCCCATTGAATGAGAAATTCTCTCCGTGCATTGCCCGCAACTCCTGTTGTTCGAAGATCAAGGATCTTCTCCAAAACTAAGTCTGGTTTGTCAATGATCATCGCTGGTCCTCTCGGTGGTGCTGCTCGGTCTGGATCATCAGCATCAAGTTTGCCTCCTTTTAGTTGACTTATGTGGAAGACAGGGTGCCTGGCATGCATATGGTCTGGAAGTTCCAACTCATAGGCAACTTCACCGATCCTCTTCTTTATGTGGAAAGGCCCATCATATCGTCTCGTCAAAGATCTAGCAGTCCCCTTAGGTGGCTGAAACTGATCTCCAGTGATCCTCAGATAAACCTTGTCTCCAACATCGAAGTGTGCATCCGTTCTACCTTTATCTGCCTGCTTCTTCATCTTTTCTGCAGCATTGTGCAGATGCATCCATGCTATCTCCAAGTTTTCTTCCCATGTGGCCAAGAACCTCTTGGCATGTGGGTTCTTGCCAAATCCTCTTGGTAGCACCGTATGCGGCGCAATAGGCATCTGTCCATTGACCAACTCGAATGGAGCATACCCCGTTGCGAAACTCTTCTGCATATTGTAGCTATACTGAGCAATATCCAGGAGTCCTGGCCAATTCTGCTGATCAGCCGTAACATAATGTCTCAAGTAGTCCTCCAGCAAAGCGTTTATCCGTTCGGTCTGTCCATCTGTCTGCGGATGGTAACTCGAACTTTGCAGCAATTCTGTCCCAACTAGCTTGAACAGGGCGTTCCAAAACTTCCCTGTAAAACGTGAGTCCCTATCAGATATGATACTCATCGGTATCCCCCAATACTTCACAACGTTCTTGAAGAAAAGCTCAGCTGTCATCTCAGCCCCACATGGTAACTTCGTTGGAACGAATGTAGCATACTTGGAAAAACGATCAACAATGACCATGATTCCGTTATACCCCTGAACCATTGGTAAGTGAGAAATGAAGTCCATAGAGACACTTGCCCATGGTCTCTCCGGAATCGGCAAAGGCTGCAACAGACCTGCTTGTCTATGGTGATCCGATTTGTCCTGTTGACAAATGATGCACGTATGTACATACTCCTCCACTTCCTGCCTCATCTTCTCCCAAAAGTACCCCCTCTCCAACAATGCCATAGTCCGACGTTGACCTGGGTGGCCAGCCCAAGTTGAGTCGTGGCACTCCTTCAAAAGGTGCCTCCTAAGTCCCGATGACTTTGGAATGTAAAGTCGGTCTCCATAGAACAAGAAGCCATCCCGCAAGTAAAACTTGCGTGTCTTCCCTTCCTTAACCTGCTTCATGATCAACTTCGCTTGTGTATCTGTCTCCACGCTTGCTCTAAGTCTCTCTTGCATCTCCGCAGGCATATTGACCCTACTTCTCATCCTTTCAGCTCGGCCTTCAGCGTTCAATGCTGCTAGCTGTGCCTTTCTGCTGAGGGCATCTGCCATAGCATTGAGCTTCCCCGGTCTGTACTCAAGAGTCATGTCAAACTCAGCCAAGAAGTCTTGCCAGCGTGCTTGCTTTGCTGACAGCTTTGGTTGTGATGCAAAGTAACTTGCAGCAACGTTGTCAGTCTTGACAACAAATGGTTTCCCCACCAAGTAATGTCTCCAGACATGCATACAATGAATGATGGCAGTCATTTCCTTCTCGTGAACCGGATATCTGCGCTCTCTATCCTGCAACTTCCGACTTTCATAAGCCACTGGATGTCCATCCTGCAATAGAACCCCTCCGATTGAAAAATTTGAAGCATCAGTGTGGACCTCAAACGGTCTCTCGAAATCAGGTAGCCTCAGTATCGGTGCTGTCACCATCCTTCTCTTCAGCTCTTCAAAAGCTTCCCGACACTTCTCGGTCCAACTCCATCGTTTCCCCTTCTTCAAAAGGTCTGTCAGTGGCGCAGTTATCTTGGAGTACCCCTCTACAAACTTTCGTTGGTAGTTGGTCATTCCCAAGAAGACCCTCATATCATGGACATTCTTCGGTTCAGCCCAATCCTCTATTGCCTTGATCCTACTCGGCTCCATCCGTATATAACCCGGCCCAACAATGTGTCCAAGGAACGGAATCTCGGTCTGAGCGAACATACACTTGGACTTCTTCAAGTACAGCTGATGTTTCTTCAGCGCTTCGAAGACTAACGCCAAATGCTTCTTATGATCCTCCATGTTATCACTGAAAATAACGATATCATCCAAGTACACCACCACAAAGGTGTCAAGGTGTGGACGCAATACGTCGTTCATCAAAGTGCAAAACGTGGCTGGAGCGTTGCACAACCCGAATGGCATGACTAGGAATTCAAAGCTTCCATATCTCGTCACTATCGCGGTCTTCCTCTCGTCTCCTTCAGCTATCCGCACTTGATAATACCCCTGTCTCAAGTCCAGCTTGGAAAACACTCGGGCTTTCACAAGCTTATCGAAACAATCCGCTGCTAACGGTAAAGGATATCTGTTCCTTATCGTTTGCTTATTCAAGGCACGATAATCACAACACATCTGTAGTTCATTCGTATCCTTCTTTCGTTGGAACAATACTGGAGCACCATACGGGGACCTTGAAGGTCGAATGAAACCTGCTTCGGCTAAGTCCTTCAGCTGCTTCTTAAACTCTTCCAATTCCGGCCCTGACAGTCGATAGGGAGCTTTGGCTGGAGGTTCCTTCCCCGGCTCTAGCTCAATGGCATGGTCCACTGCACGTCTTGGTGGTAGTACTTTCGAAAGCTCATAAGGCATGAGATCTGCATATCGCTCTAGCACATCGGAAATCTCGGCAGGAATAGGCGTCCCCACTCCATCATCCTCAACTCCTCGGATGACCGTCGCAAATGTCTCGATCCCTGGGTCCTTCATAGCTTTGTTCATACTTGGTGCAGAAATGTACTGCACACTCACTTCCCTACGCTACGCATGAGTAGGTATAGTCCACCATCGTGAGTCCTTCCATATAACTATCTCACTGCTTGAAGGTGAGACAACCACATGGTTGCCCTTCAAAAAGTCCTGCCCCAATATCATGTCAAAGTCGCTCATCTCCATCACGGTGAAGTCCAGACAACCTTGCCAATCAGCAATACGAACCGGCACTTCATTTGCCAATCCCGACACTTTCGTTCTGGAGTTCACTACCTTCACTTCCGCATCATTGGGAAGTAGTTGCAGCCCAACTACCTTCGCTACTTCGGTCGACATGAAGTTGTGCGTTGCACCGGTGTCTACCAGTGCTTGCACATTCTTGCCTAGAAGCTCTAGGTCAAGAAAACCCAAACTATGCAACCAAGCTTTATGAGAAATACTTGACTGCATACATACCTGTTTCTGGTAGCATTTCTGAATTCCTCTGATACCATCTGTCACGCCCCCATCTCGTTTGTCCACTTGGGCAGGTCGTGCGGCACCGGCTAGACGACCTCCCTTCGGTTTGGCCATGTTCCGGACTACGCCTCTACTTATTTTTTTAAGTGTTAGTCTTCACTTTATTATTATGTTTTATTGCGGAATTATAAAACACACCATCACATCAGAAATACACAGAACAGAATTGAAGTAACCAATTTTATTAAATAAAATCGCCTCGCAAGTTTATACAGGTCGAGGGCCTGTTTACAATGAGAACGCCGAACTCGGCCCGTCGTCGCACTTGGTCGGGTCGTGAGTCACCCGACTCGCCCGACCGTGCGCACCGTCCGCCCGTCGTCGCACCAAGGCGCGCGCCCTCCACTCGTCACTCCACCCGTCGCTCGGTCTACCGCAGCGTGCGCGCTGTGACGCGCCACCGTTTACCCGCGCTGTCGTTGGTCACACGAATCGTTCGTTTCTATTGCCCGCCCGGCGGGCGCATGTCTTGCTTGACCGCAGATATGTTTGCTGCGGTGCGCTCAAGTCTTGGCTGCCGTCCTGCCTGCCTTTCACCCACCATCCGCCGTTCTATTAATACGCGTATCGTTTGGTGAGTCGGGTCGCTCGGCCGACCCGAGCCGACCCGCACGTCGCCCGTCCCATATGTGAACCGCCGCGTCGTTTGGTAAGGGGCGCCCGGCCGACCCCCGCTTTTGTGTAAGGGGCGCTCGGCCGACCCCCGAGTCGTTGTGAGGGGCGCTCGGCGGACCCGAGCCGACCCCCGTTGGCTAATACGTGCGCCCACGCCCGTGTCGTTTCGTCGGTTCGTCGCGTCGTCGCGTTTGGGGTGCGCCCGTGTCTAGAATGGGACGCCCCACGCCGCTATAAACAAACTTCAACCGCCCTTCATAACTCGGTCGTGTCGCCCGCTATGGGCGCGCCCGTCGCCGTGGCGCGCGCCCATCCGTCGTTCCGTTCAAGTGCGCCCGTGGAGGGCGCCCGACTCACCCGAGTCGTGGGCGTCCAACTCGTGGGCGTTACATACTCCCCCACCTTGAGTCATTGACGTCCTCGGCAATCCGACAGTTCTCATCAACATTCGGTCATACTCTGCTATTTCTTTCTTCCACCTCCACAGCGTTTCCTCCGGTTCCCAGCTCGATTCCTCCGGTCGATTTTCCCATTGAATGAGAAACTCTCTCCGTGCATTGCCCGCAACTCCTGTCGTTCGAAGATCAAGTATCTTCTCCAAAACTAAGTCTGGCTTGTCAATGATCATCGCTGAATTACTCTCGTGTCTTTATGGATTGGATCATTCACTCGTTTGCCTCTTTCGATTGACTCATGTGACCAGGGTGTAGCATGCCATAGTCCCGATTCAACTCTTGACTTCTTAATCTTTCCTTCTTTATGGAAGGCTAGCATCATGTAGTCGTCAAGTCTATGGTCTGGTGTTGTGATCTCGGTGATCCTGAAGCCTTATCATCTCAGCCCAGTGCTATCAGACATTCACTCTATCTACCTTTTCCTTCATCTTTTCTGCAGCGTTGTGCAGATGCACCCGTGCTATCTCCAAGTTTTCTTCCCATGTGGTCAAGAACTTCTTAGCATGCGGGTTCTTGACAAATCCTCTTGGTAACACCGTATGCGGCGCAATAGGCATTTGTCCATTGACCAACTCAAATGGAGCATACCCCGTTGCGGAACTCTTCTGCATATTGTAGCTATACTGAGCAATATCCAGGAGTCCTAGCCAATTCTGCTGATTAGCCGTAACATAATGTCTCAAGTAGTCCTCCAGCAATGCGTTTATCCGTTCGGTCTGCCCATCTATCTGCGGATGGTAACTCGAACTTTGCAGCAATTCTATCCCAACTAGTTTGAACAGGGCGTTCCAAAACTTCCCTGTAAAACGTGAGTCCCGATCAGATATGATACTCATCGGTATTCCCCAATACTTCACAACGTTCTTGAAGAAAAGCTCAGCTGTCATCTCTGCCCCACATGGTAACTTCGTTGGAACGAATGTAGCATACTTGGAAAAATGATCGACAACGACCATGATTCCGTTATACCCCTCAACCATTGGTAAGTGAGAAATGAAGTCCATAGAGACACTTTCCAATGGTCTCTAAGAATAGCAAAGAACATGACAGACACCCTTCTTACATGATGATCCAATTTGTCTTGTTGACAAATTATGCACATATGTACATACTCCTCTTCCTACCTGTCTCTCACGGAGAAGTACCCCCTCTCAACAATATATAATCAGCATTGACTTACATTGCTTGACTGGAGTGTGAGGTGTTTAAGCCTCCTTAAAGTCTCCTAATCAAAGAAATGACTTTGGAATGTAAAGTCAGTCCCCAAAGAACAAGAAGCCATCCCGTAAGTAGAACTTACGTGTCTTCCCTTCCTTAACCTGCTTCATGATCAACTTATATTGTGCATGCATTCACGCTTCGACGCACAAAAGCTTATCCTCAGGGCATAATGAGCCCTACTTTTAGATCCTTTATTCGACATGAAGCAGTTACAATCAACACTAGGTATTTACTACTGAGACTCTGTATAGCAACCAAAACTCCCGGTGTGCTCAAAAGGTGTGTCAAACTCGACCAAAGTCTTGCCCAGTGGCACTGCGCAGCTTCGGTTGTGATGCAAAGTAACTTGCAACAACGTTGTCAGTCTTGACAACGAATGGTTTTAACCCAGTAAATATCTGAAACTTGCATCAGAGACAATGAATGATGAGTCTTCCTTCTCATGAAGTAGGATATATAGCTCTCATCTGCCAACTTAGGCTTTCATGGCCCTTGGATGTCCTGTAGCCAGCTGAACCCCTCCAATTGCAAAATCTGAAGCATCGGTGTGGACCTCAAATGGTCTCTCGAAATCAGGTAGCCTCAGTATCGGTGTTGTCACCATCCTTCTCTTTAGCTCTTCAAAAGCTTCACGACACTTCTCCATCCAACTCCATCGTTTCTCCTTCTTCAAAAGGTCCGTCAGTGGTGCAGTTATCTTGGAGTACCCCTCTACGAACTTTCGTTGGTAGTTGGTCATCCCCAAGAAGACCCTCATATCATGGACATTCTTCGGTTCAGCCCAATCCTCTATTGCCTTGATTCTACTCGGCTCCATCTGTATGTAACCCGGCCCAACTATGTGTCCAAGAAACGGAATCTCGGTTTGAGCGAACATGCACTTGGACTTCTTCAAGTACAGCTGATGTTTCTTCAGCGCTTCGAAGACTAGTGCCAAATGCTTCTTATGATCCTCCATGTTATCACTGAAAATAACGATATCATCCAAGTACACCACCACAAAGGTGTCAAGGTGTGGACGAAGTACATCGTTCATCAAGGTGCAAAACGTGGCTGGAGCGTTGCACAACCCGAATGGCATGACTAGGAACTCGAAGCTCCCATATCTCGTCACTATCGCGGTCTTCCTCTCATCTCCTTCCGCTATCCGCACTTGATAATACCCCTGTCTCAAGTCCAGCTTGGAAAAAACTCGAGCTTTCGCAAGCTTATCGAAACAATCCGCTGCTAACGGTAGAGGATATCTGTTCCTTATCGTTTGCTTGTTCAAGGCACGATAATCACAGCACATCCGTAGTTCATTCGTATCCTTCTTTCGTTGGAACAATACTGGAGCACCATACGGGGACCTTGAAGGTCGAATGAAACCTGCTTCGGCTAAGTCCTTCAGCTACTTCTTCAACTCTTCCAATTCCGGCCCTGACAGTCGATAGGGAGCTTTGGCTGGAGGTTCCTTCCCCGGCTCTAGCTCAATGGCATGGTCCACTGCACGCCTCGGTGGTAGTACTTTCGGAAGCTCATCAGGCATAAGATCTGCATATCGCTCTAGCACATCGGAAATCTCGGCTGGAATAGGCATCCCCACTCCATCATCCTCAACTCCACGGATGACCGTCGCAAATGTCTCGACCCCTGGATCCTTCATAGCTTTACTCATACTTAGTGCAGAAATGTGCTGCACACTCACCTCCTTATGCTGTGCATGAGTAGGTATAGTCCACCATCGTGAGTCCTTCCATATCACTATCTCACTGCTTGAAGGTGAGACAACCACACGGTTGCCCTTCAAAAATTCCTGCCCCAATATCATGTCAAAGTCGCTCATCTCCATCACGGTGAAGTCCAGACAACCCTGCCAATCAGCAATACGAACCGGCACTTCATTTGCCAATCCCGACACTTTCGTTCTGGAGTTCACTACCTTCACTTCCGCTTCATTGGGAAGTAGTTGCAGCCCAACTACCTTCGCTACTTCTGTCGACATGAAGTTGTGCGTTGCACCGGTGTCCACCAGCGCTTGCACATTCTTGCCTAGCAGCTCTAGGTCAAGAAAACCCAAACTATGCAACCAAGCTTCATGAGAAATACTTGACTGCATACAGACCTGTTTCTGGTAGCATTTCTGAATTCCTCTGATACCATCTGTCACGCCCCCATCTTGTTTGTCCACTTGGGCAGGTCGTGCGGCACCGGCTAGACGACCTCCCTTCGGTTTGGCCATGTTCCGGACTACGCCTCTACTTATTTTTTTAAGTGTTAGTCTTCACTTTATTATTATGTTTTATTGCGGAATCATAAAACATACACCATCACATCAGAAATACACAGAACAGAATTGAAGTAACCAATTTTATTAAATAAAATCGCCTCGCAAGTTTATACAGGTCGAGGGCCTGTTTACAATGAAAACGCCGAACTCGGCCCGTCGTCACACTTGGTCGGGTCGTGAGTCACCCGACTCGCCCGCCGTGCGCGCTGTCCACCCGTCGTCGCACCAAGGCGCGCGCCCACCGAGTCGTTCACACGTACTCGGGCGCCACCCGACTCGTCGCTCGGTTCCACAGCGTGCGCGCTGTGACGCGCTGCCGTTTACCTCCGCGCTGTCGTTGGTCACACGACACCTTTGTTTACTGCCCGCCCGGCGGGCGCATATCTTGCTCGACCGCAGGTTCGTTGCTGCGGTGCGCTCCAAGTCTTGGTCGCCGTCGTCGTTCGTCTTTCACCCACCACATCGCCGTTTATTAATACGCGTATCGTTGGTGAGTCGGGTCGCTCGGCCGACCCGAGCCGACCCGCACGTCGCCCGTCCAACATATGAACCGCCGCGTCCTTTGGTAAAGGGGCGCCCGGCCGACCCCCACTTTGGTGTAAGGGGCGCTCGGCCGACCCCCGAGTCGTCGTGAGGGTTGCTCGGCCGACCCGAGCCGACCCCCGTTGGCTAATACGTGCGCCCATGCCCGTGTCACTTCGTCGGTTCGTCGCGTCGTCGCGTTTGGGGTGCGCCCGTGTCTAGAATGGGGCGCCCCACGCCGTAGCTTCAGCAACCCTTCGTTAACTAGAGTCATTATTGCCGTTGTAAAAGCCTTGCCGTCGCCATGTGTGCGCTGTCGTCGTTTCGTTCAAGCGCGCGATGGAGAGGGCGCAGGCCACACGAGTCGTGGCGTCCAACTCGTAGAGGTCCGTTCGGGTGGGCGTGCGAGACGAGAAGCGTGCGTTCGGGTCGGAGTCGGGTCGTTTGACCGAGGCGCCGTATCGGTACTAAGATTTGTGCTTAGGGTGCCTTATTGCGCGTCCCGGCGGCCGTTTACAGTTGCTCCCATGTCGTCCATTCGGGTCGGGTCGTTCGATCGTCTTGCAGATGAGGCGTCGTTCGGGTCGGGTCGTTCGGTCGTGCCGGGTAATCCGTGCGGGTCGGGTCGTTTATTCGTGCGACACGATGGCGTGGATCGGGTGGTCGTCTTGAGGCGACGTCCATTCGGGTCGGGTGGTCGTTGGCAGAAGCGCCGTGTCATATTTGCTAAGTTGCTGACCGCCGGTCTGCCAGTATTGCACGTCCGGGCCGGCCCGTTTGTCGTTTGCTCCCATGTGCGTCCGTTTGGTCGGGCATGCCGTGTCGCGCCGGGTGAGGGCGTCCGTTCGGGTGGGCGTGCCGGGTGAGGGCGTCCGTTCGAGTCGGGTCGTTCGGTCGTGCCAGGTGAGGGCGTCCGTTCGGGTCGTGTCGTTTGGTCGTGCGGCACGATGGCGTCCGTTCAGGTGGGCGTGCCGGGTTGTAATGCCCCGACACTTCATAGGCGCGTTCGGTGAAACGGGCGGGCCGAACGGGCGTTTGGTGAGCTTGGGCGCCGTGTGACGTAACGGGCGCGCGTCGACATAACGGGCGCGTGTCGCACGTTGGCGTGTCACGGGCGTGCTAGTGTGGGAGACGAGTCATGGGCGAGTTGGATGTGCGACGCGTCAACGAGGCGTTGGCGTTTTGAGTTTATACCAACGGGCGCCGTGGACGAGTAGACCGATAGGCGAGTCGGTGGGTCGGTCGGCGCGTTGGGCGCGCGACCGACGCCACACTTGGCGGGCGAGTCAACAAACGGGGGGTCGGCTCGGGTCGGCCGAGCGCCCCAAACACCCACAAACGAACGTTTCGTGGGCAGGCGACATTACAAGCGCTTTGATAAAGGGGCGCGCGCCACGGCGACGGGCGCGCCCACAACGGGCGTCACGACCACAACGAACGAAGGGCGGTTGAAGTGATACGACGAGCCGACGAAGTTTATGTTGGCGACGGGCGCACACAAGCCAACACGGGGGGTCGGCTCGGGTCGGCCGAGCGCCCTCACACCCGCGACGCGACGGTCCAAGGGCGCCAAGCGTTACGGGCGGGTCGGCTCGGGTCGGCGAGCGACCCACACTTCAACGACGGACGTGTATAAATACGAAGTGTTGAAGTGCGACAAGGCATCAAGCAATCGATCATCCAGCGGTCGTTCAACGCACCGCGACAAGCAGGCTTGCGGTTGTGAGAATACACTTGCAAGGCGGGTAGTCGAAGTGGTAGCGAACGACGGTCTTGACGCGAGGTTCGACAGCTGCCAGCTGCGGCTGCGGCAACTGACAGTAGCGGCAGTGGTCGGGGGCGGCGCACTACGCGTGGTTGCGGACATGGTGAGCGCACGCTAACAAAGCGACGAGCGGACTTTTACAGCGAACGGCAGGCGAGTCGGGTGACTCACGACCGACCAACGTGCGACGGCTTGATTGTAAATTCTATATGTGTTCGACACACGCGCCAGCTTGATAGGCGATTTTATTTATTTAAGATAATAAAATTGGCTTTTACAAATCTGTTTTGGCTTATTTTTGATGATGGTTTATGTTTTGTAATTCCGCTATGAAACATAATAAAAGTGAAGACTAACACTTAAGAAAAATAAGTAAAGGCGTAGTCCGGAAAAGGGTAAACCCGAAGGGAGGCCGTTTAGCCGGTGCCGCACGACCTGCCCGAGTGGACCAACGAGACGGGGGCGTGACAGATGGTATCAGAGGCGAAAGAAGTCTGATAACACATCTGCTGTTGCACATCAGATGGTATCAGAGGACTGATACGGATTGCAAGACAAACGCTATCGGATACCTCCGCAGGAAACTTTTGCTGAAGCAGGAACACGGTTGCAGATTGCAGTTGGTGTTGAAGCTGATTTTACCTTGAAGAGTTGCACATGGTCTGGACCCGATCTCAAGCAAGACAAATGGAGGATAACGTGGAGATGCCTCAAGTCATTGAGGGCACCCAAGTACACTCCCAAGAAGACTTGTTTGGGAAGCTCATGGAGAACATGGAGAAGCGTGAAAGGGAACTCATGAGCCTTTACGAAGAAATTGAAGGACTTCGAGAAAAGAACATGAGGTTGGAAAATGAAGTAGCAACATGGAAGGCCGATCTAGACACGGTGACAACACGTTCTGTGTACACGGAGTGGCAGCTTGGTGAAGTAATGAAGAAGATGGAAGAGAAGGACCGATCCTATGATATACTTGTGGATGAGCTTTCCGAAGCTCTTACAAGGATCAAGGATGTGGAAAGCGAGATGGTCTTGGTGAAAAGGGCCATGGGACAAGGGTCATCAGGGGGATCTGTCCCTATTAAGGCAAAGGAACCAGATTCGTATGATGGAGCAAGGAACGCAAAGACACTTGGAAATTTCTTGTGGGATATGGAACAATACTTGGACCGATTGAACATCCATGATGAAGATGTCAAGGTGAATATTGTAGCCCAATTCCTTACAGGAGATGCTAAGATGTGGTGGAGAAGGAGACTTGATCAGATCGCACAAGGTGTCGTATCTGACATCACAACTTGGCTGGAATTGAAAGATGCTTTGCAGGTTTACTTCAGTCCACAAGATGAAACCTGGGACGCAAGGACTATCATCAAGTATATTAAACAAGATGGAACTCTCCAACAATATCAAAGTCCATATCAGAGCGCTATCCTAGAGCTGCCTGACATGGCCGAGCGTGATAAGTTGTTCAACTTCACTATTGGGTTGAAACCTTGGGCGCGGGATGAGGTGAAGAGAAAAGGAGCCAAGACTTTGGAAGAAGCCTTTGCTATAGTGGATAAGCTGATTGAGCATGATATTGGAGGATCGGGAGGAGAAAAGAAGAAGAATCCTTTTGAGAAAAAGGGCGAAGCACCAAAGAAAGAAGCTCATAGGCCTAACAATGCGCAAGCAAAGTCGAAGGCTAAGAAGCCTTTAAGGTGTTGGATCTGCGACGAGGAACATACGGTGAAGAATTTCCCTTCAAGACCGAAGTTGGCCGCCGCAGTGCAAGCAGAAAGGAAGGAACCTTCAGTTGGGACTATGCAAGTCTTAAGTGCAGCAGCAGCTTACGAAGCTATTCCAAGAAGGGATCCGGAGAGAAACAATTTGGAATTTGTGAACATGAAGATTGCGAAGGGCACACTTCTAACCATGGTGGATTGTGGTGCCACGCACAACTTCATAGGAGAGGACACCGCAAGGAAAGTTGGATTGAAGTTCAAGCCAATCCAAGCTAAGTTGAAGGCAGTGAACTCCCCACCAGATTATGTGATTGGAGTTGCAGAAAAGACACCAATTGAGATAGAGAGTTGGCATGCAAATGTTGACTTCATGGTTGTAAAAATGGACGATTATGAAGCAGTATTAGGCATGGAATTCTTCAAGGAATTCGAAGTGATGGTGGTTCCTCACATGAGGAAGTTGTATATCTATGATGGGCAGAATGACCGTCCTATTGGTATACCAACCATAGGAGGAGGTGGCTCGACCCAGTGTAAGATAACAACCATGAGTGTGGAGGACACTAAAAGACATGCTGAACTTCAAGGAAGGTTAGCCCTCACGGAAGGCAGACTTCAGGAGCAAGCGCAGGAAATTATGGCATTTTCCAAGAGTCTTTTGGATGTAACAAGAAGACTTGAGACAATGGAAGCAAAGGAGGATGCAGACCCAGGAATTCATGGAGAAGACCGGGAAGCGTACATGTTGCAGTTGGAAGGGGAAGATCCGGACAGATGGATGGAGTTGATAAACGAGGAAGGAGAGCCTCCAGCCTCTACTTCCTCCACCTTCTAGACTAAACATGGAGGATGAGGCTCATTGTCTCCTGCTCAAGACAATGATGACCTCTAACTTATGAGCAGATTATGGAGCGAGATGGAGCATTTGATAGCAGGATGTTTTGGGCAGTCATGATGCAAGAGGAAGAACTAATGCATGGTATGAAGATGGACATTCTCATAATAAGGACGCTACGGTTGGATTAGCTACCCAACTAGTTCGAGTTGTGGGGACGCGTAATGTGCAGAGTTGTGCCGGATACATAGAAGATTTTGTTATGTTGAGTTGGTTGGATACCTGATGCAGAATGGGACGTGACCGAAGCATGTAGCAGATCAAGAGTGTTCACATCTGGGTGCTCTTCATGGTTTCATAGCAGAGTTGGAGACATGAACACCATTGGAGGATGTTGGAGTCATCGACACTTTGCGACGACAGTTGCGACGATACCGTGCACATGGACGCAACGGCAGGTCGTGCAACGACACTCTGGAGGCAGTTGCGACGATATTCACACACGGAGTTGTGATGGGCGTGCGACGGAAGGATGATGTTGTCAAGGGACGACAATGCTTTGAAGTGGGGGAGAATGTAACGCCCCGACACTTCATAGGCGCGTTCGGTGAAATGGGCGCGCCGAACGGGCGTTTGGTGAGCTTGGGCGCCGTGCGACGTAACGGGCGCGCGTCGACATAACGGGCGCGCGTCGCACGTTGGCGTGTCACGGGCGCGCTAGTGTGGGAGATGAGTCATGGGCGAGTTGGATGTGCGACGAGTCAACGAGGCGTTGGCGTTTTGAGTTTATACCAACGGGCGCCGTGGACGAGTAGACCGATAGGCGAGTCGGTGGGTCGGTCGGCGCGTTGGGCGCGCGACCGACGCCACACTTGGCGGGCGAGTCAACAAACGGGGGGTCGGCTCAGGTCGGCCGAGCGCCCCAAACACCCACAAACGAACGTTTCGTGGGCAGGCGACATTACAAGCGCTTTGATAAAGGGGCGCGCGCCACGGCGACGGGCGCGCCCACAACGGGCGTCACGACCACAACGAACGAAGGGCAGTTGAAGTGATACGACGAGCCGACGAAGTTTATGTGGGCGACGGGCGCACACAAGCCAACACGGGGGGTCGGCTCGGGTCGGCCGAGCACCCTCACACCCGCGACGCGACGGTCCAAGGGCGCCAAGCGTTACGGGCGGGTCGGCTCGGGTCGACGAGCGACCCACACTTCAACGACGGACGTGTATAAATACGAAGTGTTGAAGTGCGACAAAGGCATCAAGCAATCGATCATCCAAGCGGAAGTCATTCAACGCACCGCAGCAAATAGACTTGCGGTTAGCATGGGAATGCACCCGCCGAGCGGGTAGTCGAAGTGGTAAAGACGAACCGAGCGAAGTCTTGAGCGCAGGGTTGAACAGCGCACGGCGCTGCGGCAAATGAGCGACAGAAGTAGCGACGGTGAGTCGGGGCGGCGCACTACGCGTAGTTGTGGACACGGTGGGCGCGCGCTAACAAAGGCGACGGGCGGACTTTGCACGAACGGCAGGGCGAGTCGGGTGACTCACGACCCGACCAACGGTGCGACCGCCGAGTTGTAAAATTCTATGTAAAACAGGCCCTCGACCTGTATAAACCAGTGAGGCGATTTTATTTATTTAAGATAATAAAATTGGCTTTTACAAATTTGTTTTGGCTTATTTGTGATGATGGTTTATGTTTTGTAATTCCGCTATGAAACATAATAAAAGTGAAGACTAACACTTAAGAAAAATAAGTAAAGGCGTAGTCCGGAAAAGGGTAAACCCAAAGGGAGGCCGTTTAGCCGGTGCCGCATGACCTGCCCAAGTGGACCAACGAGACGGGGGCGTGACAAGGGGGCTTGTTGCGACGCATTGTACGTTGGGTTGGATTTTTAGCCATTTCTCGTGGGGGTGCGATATTTTGGTAACACACGGAAACGACTCTTGGCAACGGATATCTCGGCTCTTGTTACAATGAAGAACGTAGCGAAATGCGATACTTAGTGTGAATTGCAGAATCCCGTGAATCATCGAGTTTTTGAACGCAATTTGCGCCCGAGGCTTCGGTCGAGGGCACGTCTGTCTGGGCGTCGCATCCCAATCAAACGCGCTCCTTGCAATATGGTAGGGAGCAGCGGAGGTGGTCGTTCGTGCCCAATGCGGTGCGGTTGGCTGAAATGTGGCAGGCGATGTTTCGTGGCGTGCGTCGACAAGCGGTGATCTTGTCCCCTTGGTTGGGCAGTCGGCGTTAGCCGATGCGGGCTCTCTGTGGCATCCCTGGAACTTGCTTTGCTCTCTCTTGTCCTCCCATTGAGTAGGGCGGATTTAGCTCCAACTTGCGACCTCAGCTCAGGCGAGAACACCCGCTGAGTTTAAGCATATAATTAAGCGGAGGAAAAGAAACTTACAAGGATTCCCCTAGTAGCGGCGAGCGAACCGGGAAGAGCCCAGCATGAAAATCGGGTGGCGGCGTCGCCTGAATTGTAGTCTGTAGAAGCGTCCTCAGCGGCGGACCCGGGCCAAGTCCCTTGGAAGGGGGCGCCTGAGAGGGTGACAGCCCCGTCGGGCCGGGACCCTGCCGCATCATGAGGCGTTGTCGGCGAGTCGGGTTGTTTGGGAATGCAGCCCTAATTGGGTGGTAAATTCCGTCCAAGGCTAAATACGGGCGAGAGACCGATAGCGAACAAGTACCACGAGGGAAAGATGAAAAGGACTTTGAAAAGACAGTTAAAGAGTGCTTGAAATTGCCGGGAGGGAAGCGGATGGAGGCTGTCGATGCGTCTCGGTCGGATGTGGAACGGCTCAGGCTGGTCCGGCGCTCGACTTGAGGTGAAAACCAACACGGGCTGCTGCATCCACTAGTAGAAAATGATGAAATTAGTGACTAGGTGACTAAAAAAGTTAGTCACCACAATTATTTCAAGTGAATTACTACTAAATTTGA